>JAWNLL010000272.1:0-592672 GCA_035042425.1 Drosophila flavopinicola | reverse complement strand
TTTTTCTGAGTGTTGCAGACAAATATTTGCGGCTCAAGAGTCGGTAAGAAGGGGGCTTAGGTGGTTTTGGGCTTGGGGATGGTGTTTTAGGCTGCTTCTATTGTTGTTGATGATGATTTTTGGTGTCAGCACAAATGTCCCTCGCTTCCCTCTCCGCCACTCCCCCTTTGCCCATTTGCCCAGTCTGTTGGTCGTCTCAAAATCTATGCAACTGTGTCAACTTAACCCATTGTCTGGCCATTGCCAGACTTAGCGCCTCATGCCGCAGACTCGATGCCACGCCCCCTGGAGACGATGCCAAGTGCAAGTGGACACGCGACGATAAGGCTAAGTTTAGCGAGGGTCGCTCCATCGTTGTCATATATGTAAATGTGATTTACAAATTTTGGGAAAAATGGGGAAAAACTATGTTGATGTCTCTAATAGGTCAAAGTTAAAAGAGTAAAAGAGAGAACAAACTGGAAGAGAAACCGAGAGAAAGGCGTTAGAATGAGAGAGATATAAAGAAAGAGTGAGAGAGCAAGAGTAAGAAATATACAGAATGAAGAATAAGAGCGAGAGCAAGAGGGAAAATAGATGTATAGACAGAAAGAGATAAGCAGTATTAGGAAGAAAATAAGAGAGAACGCGATTGAAAGAGTGAGTAAGACCGACAAATCAGAGAGATATACTAAGCGAGAATAAGAGGAAGAGAGAAACAGGGAAAAGGTGCACATAATTATATTATAATTAGTTCATTATATCAAGAACATACTCATATTGAGTTCAAATGAATAGCTTATAAATTACTGAAAATCGGAGATGTTGATTTATAGAAGATTGAAGATCATACAGCCAATCAATTAAAAACACATATATAGTATATAGTATACATAGATTATTTAATATTTCAAGTGTTGTTATGTTTATATTTAATGTGTAATACATAATACATATTATAAATATGTGTTTATTTATATTTCACGTGTATTTGTAATGTGAATGTGCAAGCGAATAGAATGCATGTGCATAATGTGCATATGCATTTCAAACGATTGTTAAGTACAGCCGGGTAGGGCCTATTTGGACTTCAAATGCGCAATCCAGCACGCCCCCGCCCCCACCCGCGGAGAGAGGGGGAGGGGGCGGGGCGCGGTGCCGTAAGCTTGAAATCGATGTGGCCGAGTAACTTCAGTGTAGTTACCCAAGTAATCGAGGGAAGTGTCTATATACAGCGATACTCCGATTGAACCAAAATGCAACGAAAAACGTGTGTCCATATAGTTGAATAAAACGTGTCCTGACGATTCCTTTGCTCCATCGTGGATAGTGTCCATAAGTGTTTAAGTTGTACCCTTGACTGTAGCTGCGCAACCATGCTTCGATATTCGATATCATCGTGTTGCTGAATTCAATTAATGCAAACATGTATATATATATATATATAGAGGTATTTCTGTCGTCGGCTCTATAATAAGGGTAAGAGTTAGTTACGTCTTGAGCAGCGCTTTTCTCATTGCTTACCTTAGAAAAACAGCAAATATTTTCTTTGAGCCGACGAGTTTCTTGTTTCAGTTTTCTTTTGGAGCAACAAATTCGTGTATTATTGTTTTATTTTTTTAACGTGCTGTAGCATGGGAATAATTGTAAGCTAGATCAATAAGGCGAGTAAGTATTACGTTTTAGGCAGGAAGTGTCTATATACAGCGATACTCCGATTGAACCAAAATGCAACGAAAAACGTGTGTCCATATAGTTGAATAAAACGTGTCCTGACGATTCCTTTGCTCCATCGTGGATAGTGTCCATAAGTGTTTAAGTTGTACCCTTGACTGTAGCTGCGCAACCATGCTTCGATATTCGATATCATCGTGTTGCTGAATTCAATTAATGCAAACATGTATATATATATATATATAGAAGTATTTCTGTCGTCGGCTCTATAATAAGGGTAAGAGTTAGTTACGTCTTGAGCAGCGCTTTTCTCATTGCTTACCTTAGAAAAACAGCAAATATTTTCTTTTGAGCCGACGAGTTTCTTGTTTCAGTTTTCTTTTGGAGCAACAAATTCGTGTATTATTGTTTTATTTTTTTAACGTGCTGTAGCATGGGAATAATTGTAAGCTAGATCAATAAGGCGAGTAAGTATTACGTTTTAGGCAGGAAGTGTCTATATACAGCGATACTCCGATTGAACCAAAATGCAACGAAAAACGTGTGTCCATATAGTTGAATAAAACGTGTCCTGACGATTCCTTTGCTCCATCGTGGATAGTGTCCATAAGTGTTTAAGTTGTACCCTTGACTGTAGCTGCGCAACCATGCTTCGATATTCGATATCATCGTGTTGCTGAATTCAATTAATGCAAACATGTATATATATATATATATAGAAATATTTCTGTCGTCGGCTCTATAATAAGGGTAAAAGTTAGTTACGTCTTGAGCAGCGCTTTTCTCATTGCTTACCTTAGAAAAACAGCAAATATTTTCTTTTGAGCCGACGAGTTTCTTGTTTCAGTTTTCTTTTGGAGCGACAAATTCGTGTATTATTGTTTTATTTTTTTAACGTGCTGTAGCATGGGAATAATTGTAAGCTAGATCAATAAGGCGAGTAAGTATTACGTTTTAGGCAGGAATTTCCGTTTTTACTTACCTTGGAACAAATTTGTATGTTTCATTTTTAGCCGACGATTTTCTTGTGTTTTCGGCGCAACACGTAGTGTAGTAAAGTGTTATGGAATTCAAATAATGCAAACATATTAAAACGTAGATAATTTTCGGCATCGGTTCTCTAAAATATTAAATATGATTAGTAGTAATTTTAAGTTTGATTTCCGCTTTGCTTACCTTAGAAAAATACGTTTTTTGTGTGTAGTACTATGTTTGGCAAGTACGGATATTTTTTATTTTTTTTTCTTACATTTGACAAACATTTACAAGTCTTACGATATTATCATTTCACGACATTTATTTATGGGATTTTTCTGAAATTTTTACACATTTTAATTTTGTTCACATTTTTGGTGTTTGCTGTTTTTCCAAAAAAATGGTTTTTTTCACGAAATTATTTTTTTTTTCACTTTTAATTTTGTTCAGCTAATGCTGTTGCTTGTACGAAAACTGTTGCCAACTGATTCTGGTAGAGTTCTAACAAAACGGCCTTACTTCCTGGCCCCGAATTTCAATGCTAACTAGATGAAAAAAGTTTTTTGATTTGCAAAATGCCTACTAGATTGTAAATTCCAAACTGACCAAAACTGACCATTAAATGCGCAACAACAACAGCGGCTTAAGCCGCTCGCGTGCAATCATAGAACAAATGTGGTGAGTATACAACTCTGTCATTTGCGCCTGTGGTCAGCTTGAGTGCAGCTCAGCGTTTGAATTGAATAATGTTCTCAATTTAAGACATAGTAGTAAGTGAATGTACATAATTATATTCTTTACATACAAATTTCTTGCTGTAGCGCCTTTGGACTGCTTTTGCTGTTCGCCGGCGATAAGATTGATTCAAGTAGACTTTGTTGATGGCTTTTCAAACTCACCACAGAACGGTTTTTGTTATACTCTTTTCGAAGAAAATAGTATATTAAGTTTGTCCTGAAGTTTGTAACGCATAGAAGGAAGCGTCTGAGACCCCCAAAAGTTACTGCTTATATTATGCTTATAAAAACAAAACAAATTGATCTAGCCATGTCCGTCTGTCTGTCTGTCTGTCTGTCTGTCTGTATGTATGCAAACTAGTCCCTCAGTTTTTGAGCTATCGCGATACAACTTTGCACAGACACTTATTATTCAAGGGGACAGCACATTGGTCGGAGCCGGCCGGATCGGACCACTATATCTTATAGCTGCCATACACCTCAAAGTCGGTTTTGGCCATAAATCCGATGTTTTCAAAGCAATTGCCTTAAATTTCCTTGTACACTTGAACATCCTTATAACTCATCAATGGGTAAAATCGCAAATCGATTGAGTCATAAACAGCGAAGATATGCGTCATTAAATATTTTGAAAAAACAGGTGCATATGAGCAAACAAAGTCAAGCGCAAGAAAGCTTTTGATAGTCTGCTCTTCAAGGTATTTTGTCACCGATCATCAAAACGGTTTGTGGCGTAAGGCGTAAAGAGCCGCGCTAACGAACGCAAGTTTCGCAAGGTCTCGCAAGTTCGAGTCTAGGCGGCGACTGATTATTAATTTAATACTTTTTCTTTTCTTCCTTTCAAATATATAACTGTAATCAAATTAATTTGCTTCCAATGGCTTAGAACAAAAACAATGCCACGCGCAAAAAACAAATGCTGACAAACGCGAGTTGCTGCAGGTTGCAGGAAAACCAAACAAGGAAATTTGTAACAGTCGGCTCTTCAAGCAATTTTGTCAGCGATCATCAAAACGGCTTGTGGCGTAAGGGGTAAAGTTGCGAACTGGTGAGCGAGAGGTCCCGGGTCGGGTTCAAGACCAGCGGCGACTGGTCATTTATTTTCATTTTTTCTTATT
Organism: Drosophila flavopinicola; assembly: GCA_035042425.1. Taxonomy (NCBI): domain Eukaryota; kingdom Metazoa; phylum Arthropoda; class Insecta; order Diptera; family Drosophilidae; genus Drosophila; species Drosophila flavopinicola. The sequence continues at coordinate 588,189 of JAWNLL010000272.1, read as the reverse complement.
CTTCTTTTCAAATATATAATAGCTGTAGTCAAATTCATTTATTTTCTATTTCCTAAATTGAAAGGTATAAGAGCAACAGGCACAAAATTTGGTATGTATATTGTAGTATACATATGTAATGTAGTTTTGACTTTTTGGAAAAACTGAAACTTGTTTATTGTTCAATTCGGTAGCACTTATGAATGCTAAGGGACGCGTCCACGAGCTGCGGATAGTGAAACGTCCCTGTTTACATGAATACCTTTATATATTTTATTTTATATGTAGGGGTATATGTATGCGACATTAATATCTGCGAATTAAATAAGCAGTCACGGAAAAATAGTAAAAATTGCATTAAGGTTCGAAAAGAGTATTTAATCTTCGGCACGCCGAAGATAATCCTTCTCCACTTGTTTTTTTTTCTTTTGCATTTTTGTTGTTGTTGCAGAGTGCGAGTGAGAGGTTGCAAGTATGACTCCACAGCCGGCTTTTGTGCTAGCACTTAATATTTGTGGAGAGTAACAAATGTAAGCTCCGACAAGAAAAATTCTAAAAGCTTACCAATACGCCAATAAGCCTTGAATTATATGATTTTATTTATAAATTTAAAAAATCTACTTTGGCATATTGAACTAATAAAATAAGAAAATATATTTGGCGATTGTCTAGTTTCAATGGACTATCTAATTTTTATACCCTGAACCCATTAAAAATGGGTAAAAAGGGTATTATGGTTTTGTGCAAATGTATGTAACAGGCATAAGGAAGCATCTCCGACCATATAAAGTATATATATTATTGATCAGTATCAATAGCCGAGTCGATCTGGCCATGTCCGTCTGTCTGTCCGTCTGTCTGTCTGTATGAACACACAGATATCAGAGACTACAAGAGCTAGAGACTTCATATTTGGAACATAAGTTCTCCTAATCCCGGGACAGATCAAGTTTATTAAAATTTATCGATAGCTCGTCCCGTTCAAAAGTTATCGATAAATTTCGATTTTAGACCAGCGTTTTTTGGATATAACTTACAAGTTATAAGAGCTAGAGGCCCCTAATTTGACATGTATAATCTCGAATAGCATACACATGTAACAAATATTTCACTTTTTGGATACGAATGATTGTAAGGACTGGGTTCAGGGTATCTCCTAGTCGGGCACTCCCGACTAGAGCACTCTTACTTGTTTTCTATTAACTTTGCCAACACAGCAGAGCAGCAGAAGTGGGAAGTGGAGTAACATCAGCGATAACATCTGAAGTGAGTTTGCTTGTTTTATTATACTCTTTTCGAAGAAAATAGTATTTTACGTTTGTGCTGAAGTTTGTAACGCATCGAAGGAAGCGTCTGAGACCCCCAAAAGTTACTGCCAGTATGCTTAGAATGACAATACAAATTGATCTAGCCTTGTCCGTCTGTCCGTCTGTCTGTATGTATGGGATCTAGTCCCTCAGTTTTTGAGCTATCGCGAAGAAACTTTGCACAGACACTTATTATTTAAATGTACAGCACATTGATCGGAACCAGCCGGATCGGACTACTGCTGCCATACCACTCGAAGTCGGGTTTGTCCATATATACGATCTTTTTAAAGCTATCGCCTAAAATTTACTTGAACACTTGCACATCCTTATACCTCATCAATTTTTAAAATTTCAAATCGTATCAGTTATAATTAGCAAAGATATGCGTCATTAAATATTTCGGTGGTGCAGTTGCTGTGTGCCCAAAGGTTCGAAAGGGATAAAATCTTCGGCACGCCTTCCTTACTTGTTTTCTGCTGTTTTCTAATCGATTTAATATATATACTGAAATATATATGTATTAATATGTTATGCGTTAACATACATATGTATGTATGTGAATAGATAGCCAACGCTTAATAGCTGTTGAATATAAGAATTAATTTATCCTAATATATATTCGGCATATGAGTAATTATAATCAAATATTTTAATTCCGTGCTGCCTGAGTTCTACAGATATTATCAAGACTTTGTAGAAAATTTACAAAAATCCTATATTACAGTTAAGACACATATCACATCTGGCTCTTTAACATGCATATCAGAATTGCACGCATCTCATTTAAAAGATTACTAATTACGACAACAAAATACCAAAACAAGTAAGAGTGCTCTAGTCGGAAGTGCCCGACTACGAGATACCCTGAACCCAGTCCTTACAATCATTCATACTAATCTAAACACACACATGCTGCACTACAAGTAGTACAAGCAGTGCAAGCGGTTTAAGCAGTTAGCTTGCTTTTGCTGAGCCCCACACAATGGAACGTTAAATCTTAAATAACTTCTGTGTTTATTGTCCGATCTTATTGAAATTTTTGGGGCAAGCAATTGTCGATAATATGTGTGACCAAACCAAATTGCAAGGTCGTACCTTTTTTGAACTTTTGGGGGGTTTGGGGGGTGGTATCCAAAAAGTGAAATATTTGTTACATGTGTATGCTATTCGAGATTATACATGCCAAATTTGGGGCCTCTAGCTCTTATAACTTTGAAGTTATGTCCCAAAAACTCTAGTCTGAAATCGAAATTAATCGATAACTTTTAAACGGTACGAGTTATCGATCAAATGAGATAAACTTGATCTGTCCCGGGATTAGGAGAACTTATGTTCCAAATATGAAGTCTCTAGCTTTGTAGTCTCTGATATCTGTGTGTTCATACAGACAGACAGACGGACAGACGGTTAGACGGAAGACGGACAGACAGACGGACATGCCTAGATCGACTCGGCTGTTGATACCGATCAATAATATATATACTTTATATGGTCGGAGATGCTTCCTTATGCCTGTTACATACTTTTGCACTACTCATTATACCCTTTTTACCCATTCTTAATGGGTTCAGGGTATAAAAACTATATATTAATGTCCCAATATCGACTGAAGCATGGCCTAGACTGTTCAAATAAAAATCCTATAACTATAATAATATTCAAAGTGGTTTATTCGCCTACGCTGGATATAATTGGCATTGCAGTCTTATCAAAATTTATATACTTTCTAGAAAAATGTAAATTTTTTTTAAATTTTTTGACACCCTACTTAAACTTGTATAACAGTTACATAGCATCTTAATCAGAATTATATGTATATAAATCGAACAAATTAATAACAAATAATAATAAAATAAACATAGTCAGTTAATATAAAAGAATCTTGTATTTATTGTACGTTTTTCAATTAAGTATATATCGAATATCATAGTTTAGTATACACAACAAAAAAAAACTATTCGATTTACACGTAAGACTCGTTGAGGTCATCTTTTTAGATTCAGTACACAAAATATGATTTCGATTGAATATAAACTATAATTCTAAAGGCGAAACATTGCCACCCAAAATCGTTGTTTTGTGTTCGTGTGGGTGAGTGTGTGTGTGTGTGGGCGGTTTTTGGCGAGTGGGCGTGGCATGGTTGCGTGCCCGTCGAACATGCGGCTATTGTGCATGTTACTCAATTTGAGGCAACATGACTGGCAGTTGCAACGAGCAACGCTCCTTAGAGTCGCGATACGCCCTCATTTGCATAGAGCTGGCAATTGTCACGAGATGCGGATGCGGAGGCGGATGCGGATGCGGAGGAGGTTGTCGGTTGCATGCCGCTTGCTCTCGTTGTTCTGGTATCTGTGGTCGTGCTGACCGTATCTTTGGTGTCATCACTGTGCAGCGACAGTCGCTCCGGCGCGTCATCGAATCGCACCTTTGTTTCGGGCTTCGACACGGGCCCAGAGCTGGAGCCGCAAGCTGAGATTTTAAGTGGCCCATCAGTGGTTGGCATTTCAGTGCGGCGCAGATCCGTACTGATGGCCTGCAGCGTGTTGTAGCTGCGTCTAAAGCTTGGCCGCTCCCAGGGCTCCGAGCGCCAGCATTGCAAAAGCAGCGAATATCTGCCAAACGAAATCAGAGAAGATACAATATTTAATGCCCTAGCAGACATATGCAGTACGATAATATGGGTAAACCAATTTTGGCCCCACGCCCCCTTCCGCCCTATAAAATCTAGAAAATCCATATCCCGCACAGCTTTAGAGCTAGAATCATCAATCTTGTTCGATAGATTTCTCGTTTGTTTCACTCTATCTCTCTCTCTCTCTCTCTCTACTGCTCTTTCATTATCTATCATATTCTTTTCCCCATCATCTTCCCCATCCATCCCTCTTAATTTCATCTCTCTCTCTCTTCACTCTCTCTCCAACTCTCTCTCACTCTCTCATTGTCTATCATATTCTTTTCCCCATCATCTTACTCGCTCCATCTTTCTTAGTTTCCTCTCTCTGTCTTTCACTCTCTCTCTCTCTCTCCCTCACGTTCTTATTGTCTTTCCCCATCATCCTACTCTCTCTATTTCTCATCATTTCCTCTCTCTCACTCCCTCGCTCTTTCTCGCTCCCTCTCTCTCATTGTCTATCATATTCTTTTCCCCATCATCTTACTCGCTCCATCTCTCTTAATTTCCTCTCTCTGTCTTTCTCTCGCTCTTTCTCGCTCCCTCTCTCTCACTGCCTGTCATATGTCTTTTCCCATCATCTTTCTCGCTCTATCTCTCTCTTAATTTCCTCTCTCTGTCTTTCACTCTCGCTCCAACTCTCTCTCACTCTGTCATTGCCTCTCTCATATTCTTTTCCCCATCATCTTACTCGCTCCAATTTTCTTCATTTCCTCTCTTTCACTCGCTCTCACTCTCTCTCACGCTCTTATTGTCTATCATATGCTTTCCCCATCATCCTACTCTCTCTATTTCTCATCATTTCCTCTCTCTCACTCTCTCTTTCTCTTTCGCTCTCTCTCTCTCACTCTCTCTCTAACTCTCTCTCCCTCTCTCTATCTCTCTTGCTTGGGTATAACAAGTGATGCTTACAGCTTATCGGGACACTGGTCGGGGAGTTGAAGGCGTCCGCCCTCCTTGACATGGGCGAGCACCTCGAAATTGTTGCGAGCCGCATACGGCTGCTGGCCGAGAGTGAGTATCTCCCAGCAGAGGACGCCGAAGGCCCACACATCCGACTGTGTGCTGAAGAGGCCATCCACCAGGCTCTCGGGCGCCATCCATCGCACGGGCAGCAGTCCCTCGCCCTCCTTGCGGTAATAGTCGCTCTTGTAAATGTCACGCGCCAGTCCAAAATCGCCAATTTTAACAATGCGCCGTCCGCCAATGGCGGCGCCATCGGACACCAGGCAATTGCGGCAGGCGAGATCGCGATGCACAAAGTGCATGTCCTCCATGTAGCTGCACCCGTTGGCCACGTCCAGGCACATGCTCAGCATCTCTGGCAGCTGTAGCTTTGGCACTGCTTCCTGAAACGAAATGAACATTTCGTGAATCAGAACTTTGTTACAGCCCATTATATAAGTTTAGGTTTATTGGAATAATCTTTGGCATTATTATCATTTAAGCTAATATATACCTCATGGCATTTATTTAATTTTCTACAAATACTTGCAATTATTGAGCTACCAATTAATACTTAGTACCAACAATAGTAAAACAGTGGATGTTTGCAAATTAGATCATTCGGAAATTATGACTTTCTGAACTTAGAACGTATAAGCTTAGAAATTTGTACCAAAAATTCGAGCTTTCATAAGTATTTCATTTGGAACAAAAAAATACGAAAAGACAGTAGAACTATTCAGAATTTGGAAATAAAAAAAAATTAAAATACATACAAAATTAAAAAAAAAAATTGCTGCACAATTAAAGTTACATTAATTAAAACTGAAAGTTAAAGCAATTAGCTTAAAATTACTTAAATTTAAGATGAATAATGTTAATTTCAAATCTATATAGCCTGAAATGTTAAATTTATATTTCATATGTTCAATACATATTAAATTTAAATTTTGTTAAGGCATAATATTAATTAATTTTACACTTAACAAATAAATTGTCCTAAATCCCAAAATGGTAAAAGTGCATATGGTGCTGAATATTTGTTTAATCTTGTGTATCAAGGACAGTCTACATTGTATTGTATAAGTTGTGATTTCACTAAATTTAATAACTCCAGTTAAAGCTTTAGATACATACATTCAGTATCAATTTTTATACCCTGAACCCATTAAAAATGGGTAAAAAGGGTATAATGAAGTTGTGCACAAGTATGTAACAGGCATAAGGAGGCATCTCCGACCATATAAAGTATATATATTATTGATCAGTATCAACAGCCGAGTCGATCTAGGCATGTCCGTCTGTCTGTCCGGCTGTCCGTCTGACCGTCTGTCTGTCTGTATGAGCACACGGATATCAGAGACTACAAGCGCTAGAGACTTCATATTTGGAATATAAGTTCTCCTAATCCCGGAACAAATCAAGTTTATTTCATTTTATCGATAACTCGTACCGTTTAAAAGTTATCGATAAATTTCGATTTCAGACTAGCGTTTTTGGGACATAACTTCAAAGTTATAAGAGCTAGAGGCCCCAAATTTGGCATGTATAATCTCGATTTTTGAAGGTACGATCTTGCAATGTTGTTTGGTCACACATATTATTGAAAATTGTTTGTCCCAAAAATTTCAATAAGATCGGACAATAAACACAGAAGGTATTTAAGATTTAACTTTCCATTGTTTGGCGCTCAGCAAAAAAGCAAGCTAACTGCTTAGATTAGTACGAATGATTGTAAGGACTGGGTTCAGTGGTAGTAGGTATATATAGATTAGACTAGCTCGCATTTTGACCAATTATTTCATTAATATGGATACATATATTAAAATTTACGCTTATACAACATTTTCGTGATCCATGAAATACAAATTTTGAGGTGATTTCTATTATTGATTGAACCTTAATTTAATTTCGATAAATTTCGAATTAGAAGCAATCTTGCTTGCTGAATGGATTTGCTTACCTGGGAGCTGGGCCGTGCCGCACGCAGATAGGTGAGCAGGTCGCCCGCCTCCATGTGCTCCATGATTAGCGAAATGGAGTCGCTGTCGCAGCATATGCCAATCAGGCAGACGATGTTCTCGTGCTTGAAGTTGCTCATCAGCTGCGCCTCCTGCAACAGCTCCGCAAACTCATTGGCACCCTTACGCAGGCTCTGCGAAAGAAATCACTAGGAGATAAGCCGCATCCGCCATTGGTCACAAGTCAGCTTACCTTGATGGCAACGCGCTGTGGCTGCGCCTCGTCCTCGCCCTGCAGTTGGCCCTCGTAGACCTCGCCAAAGGCGCCGCTGCCCAGAAAGCGCAACAGGGTCAAGCGATTCCAGCTGATCTGAGGCAGCAGCGCAATGTCCGCATCGCTTAGCGACATCGAGAAGGTGCGACTCCGAGCGGCCAGCAGCTGTTGCTGCGTCTGCAGCGCCGACAGATTGCTCCAAATGCTGGGACGACTCTGCTGCAGCAGCTTCTTGGCGCGATGGCGACGCTTTTGAACTGCAAATTGGACAGAACAGTTGAGAATCAAGTTTTTATTTCTTAATTGTGTAACCTAACTGATTGATGCATCAAAAAAAAATTATGGAATACGGTTTAACTGTCTTATTGTAATAAATATCGACTGACTGATTTATAAACTTATAATCGGATCGATTGATTCACTTATTGACTGGCAGAAATACTGACACATTATTGATTGACTAACTAATTGACAAGCGAATCTGCCGAAGAACGCTGACTGACGTAATAATTGAATAATTGACTGACCTTTTCATCTGATTGACTGATGTATTGACTTTATAATAAGAAGACATATTGTCAATTATGTTAACTAACTGATTGATTGAGTGACCGATAAGCTAATTACTGATTGATTGATTGAACTGGCTAATTGACAAGCATATCTGTTGACTAACGGATTGATTGATTGATTAATAGTTGATGATTGATGAACTGACATATTGTCGTACAGACAGACTAACAGATTGACTGATCGACTGATTGGCACCGATTGACGCCTTTCGATTGAACAATTGATTATACAATTATATTATAATAACATCATTGATTGATGCAAATATTGTCGGACAAGCAGACTGGTTGACTGCAAAATAGATAGATTAACTGATTGACGGCTTTTGATTGCTTGACTGATAAACTGACTAAACAATTTATTGCTTGACTGATAGATTACTGATTGACGGACAGATTGATTGACTGACTAACGGAGTAATTTGCTGATTGTCTGACAGAAATAATGAATGAAGTTGAACGGAATTTAGAGTAATTAGCTTAGCTTACCCTTGCGAACGAGCACCAGGGCTAGGACACAGCTGGAGACGATGGCAGCCGGCGCAATGATGGCCATGACGAGCGAGCCACGCTTCTCGGGCGAGACGAAGGGCTCGGCGATGCGCTCGCTGTCCTCGCTGTAGGGTCCCCATCCGTGCTGGCGATTGCGGGCGCGCACGCGAAAGAGGAGCAAGCGGCGCGTGTGCAGCTCACGAACGATGCAGCTAAGCTCGGTGGTGTTGCAGAAGTCCAGCCACAGATCCTCGATGACCAGCGGCTCCTCGGCCCACGGCAGCAACGCCAGCGTGGTGTCCCGCCGTCGCCGTCGCCGATTGCTGCGACGCGCCTGCAGCGCCTCGAGATTGTACAGCAAAATGGGTGCGCCGTTCTCCTGGGCGGGCGTCCAACTGACGCGAAAGATCTCGCCGGCAATATGCTCGAGCTGTGGTCGCCCGGGCGCACTGGGCGCATCGCCCAGTGTCTCGTAGTCGTGGCTGGCGCCATAGTAAACTGGTGCGCCCGGTGAGGCGGCATAGCCCAGAGCCAGGCGGCAGGAGTAACGCGTCTTGGGCTGCAGTTCGGGCAGGATCATCAGTGTGTGATTCGCGGCCACATTGAAGTGCAGCTGCTCGCGCAACGACTGACACTCCAGCGTCAGCGAACTGAGTGCATCCGGTATGCCCAGCCAGGACAGCGTCATCTCGTACGCATTCAGCTCCACCAACTGCAGCGGCGGCAACGGCGCAAAGCAGCGGATCAGTAGACGTCCACTGCTATTGTACTTTCTGGGAGTCGCGTGCGCCTGCAGCCACACCTCATAGAGCCGACCGGGCTGCAAGCCTGTCAATAGAGGTATTAATTCTACTTATTTTATTTTCCTTTTTTTATACCCTGAACCCATTAAAAATGGGTAAAAAAGTCTGTAACAGGCATAAGGAAGCATCTCCGACCATATAAAGTATATATATATTCTTGATCCGTATCAACAGCCAAGTCGATCTAGCCATGTCCGTCTGTCTGTCCGTCTGTCTGTCCGTCTGTCCGTCTGTCTGTCTGTCTATATGAACATGCGGATATCAGAGACTAGAGACTTCATATTTGGAATATAAGTTCTCGTAGTGCCGGTACAGATCAAGTTTATTTCATTTTATCGATAACTCGACCCATTCAAAAGTTATCGATAAATTTCGATTTCAGACCAGCGTTTTTGGGCTATAACTTACAAGTTATATAGTATAGTATAATCTCAAATAGCATACACATGTAACAAATGTCTCACTTTTTGGATACCACCCCCCAATCCCCCCTAAATTTGGAAAAACCCATTTTTGAAGGTACGACCTTGCAATTTGGCTTGGTCACACATTTTATTGCCAATTTCAATAAGATCGGACAATAAACACAGAAGTGATTGAAGATTTATCTTTCCATTGTGTGGGGCTTGGTGAAAAGCAAGCTAACTGCTTAAACCGCTTGCACTGCTTGAACTGCAGCATGTGTGTGTTTAGATTAGTATGAATGATTGAAAGGACTTGGTTCAGGGTATCTCCTAGTGGGGCACTCCCGACTAGAGCACTCTTACTTGTTGTGATTGAAGTCAATCAATTTGTATTATATAATAAACAAGGAGCTATAAAGTTTTCTTTGTGGTGTTTCATGTAAGGATGGAAAATCAGGTCAGTTGTGATAAAATTATGGGAGTTTTAGATGTTTGTAAAGCATTTCTAGGGAATTGTGAGCCTAATCCTGATCCTTTTCTTGGCTTGTGTTTCATATACATACAAATTTCATTAGATTTAAATATAGATCGACAATCGGATCTGTTTTGACAAAGTTATGGGAGTTTAAAGTCTTGGAAGGGCATGTCGAGAGAATAGGGAGAAATTATTCACCTGTCAATCGCTGCACGCCAGCGGACTCCACGCGCTGCTCCTGCGCGGGTAGAGGCTGCCCCTCATCCTCCCCCTCGAGCTCGTGCTCCTGATGCTGGTGCCGATCCTCCTCTTGCTGACGCTGCCAGTGCAGGGTATAGTAGATGCTCTCGCTGCGCAGTTGGAGCGGTGCCAACCAACTGACCTCCAGTTCGCTGGGACTCAGTGCACGACCGGAGAAGTTACGTGGTGCACTCGGAGTGGCCGCTGCCGTCTTCAACTCCAGCGTGGGCAGCTGCAGCGGCTCCAGACCCAAACGCTGCTGATAGTAGCCGCTGAGGCGGGCACGCAGCTCGTAGACCCGAAACGGCTGCAGCTCGCTGATGTTGAGCGTGGGTCCGGCGGGAGAGTGCAGCTGACGCAGCTGCTCTCCGCTGGTCAGATTCAGCTGATAACTGAGACCGGGCACGGGCAGAGTGCAATCAACGGCGGAGGCAGTCAACTCCGGCAGCTCCAGGCTGCACTGCGTCTCCGTGCAGTTAGCGGGCAGCAGTTCGGCCAGCGCGGGAAGGAGCAGGCAGCGACGACTCGGATACGCCTGATAATTGTAAGCACGGAGCAAACGCACCTCATCCGGCTGCAGTTCGACTAGGTACTCCAGCTGCTGCCGGCGGCGGCCATAGGCGCGCACACTGCCATTGCGCAGGGCATACAGATAGCCGGGATCCTGGGCCAACTGAGCGATGTCATCGTTCAGCAGATTCAGCTGGGCGCGCAGGGCGGTGGGCGTGCACATCTGCCTGGCCCATGGTAGACGCACAGCCCGCCCAGATGGTCCACCAAATTGAGCGTCTCCGCCTGCGGCTCCTGGCTGCCCTCGAAGAGACGCCACAGGGGCGTGGCTGAGCCCGCAAGCGAGGTGTTCACCAGTCGCTAGATTCATTCCCTGTAGCGTTGCATTGCGTGCGCCCAGCTCATGCTGCAGCCAGAGCAAGGAACGAGCATGTGGCAAGGCCAGAAGATCACGCAGGAGCTGGCCCGGTGGAGTGCTCCATAGCTTTTCGTCAAGATGCGGCCCTCAAAGCGACAGAGGTCCAAACGGTAGATGCACGCTGCAGCCGGTTGGCTGGAGGCATCCAGCTCCGCCCAGTAGACGACGCGCTGCACCCAGTCGACGGTTAGGGCCAACACCTCGGCGCGCATGCGTGCCAGCTTGGCGGTTCCGGACTGGCCGGGCGCATGACTGAGCAGCTCCACATGCTCGTTGACCCAGAGCAGTCGCTGTTCGCCTTGCAGCAGCGCCAGGTGCTCCACGGGACTGGACGTGTGCACCAGCTGGCGTCGCAAGCCCGTATCCAGATCCAGTTCACCTAAAATATAGAGTTGTGAGTCTAGATTCGATTGTACTAATCTTTGAGCTGTTCGATTGAGGGAATCTCAAATGAAAGAACTAATGCACTGAATTGAACTAGAAACTCTAACCTATATGCTCGGCATTCGCGTAGAGCAGACGCGGCACCGACTGCACCTCCGGAGATACATGCAGCGAGTGGCTGGTTGCGCCGGCAGCGAGTCCTGTGGCCGCCACATGCGCCTGCACCTGAAAGCGATAGGTCTCCTCCGGCTGCAGTTGCTCCACGCGCGCCTCCAGTGTGCTCTGGTTGAGCAGCAGCTCCGCATGCAGTTCGCTGCCGCGCCAGCAGCTGATGCGATACTGCAGCGCAACTGTTGCAGCCGTCTCCTCCTCGGGCACATCCCAGCGGAGCAGAGCGCTCACGTTGGGCGCCAGCTGCAGCGGCTGCGCCCGACGCTCCACAAAGACGCGCAGGCGTCGTGGTTGCGTGGGCGCCGCAATGGGCGTGGCCAGTTGCAAACGTGTAGTCGGTCCGGCTCTCCAAGCCGTATACGGCGTAATGCTTACACGCAGACCGAGCGGCGCTTGGGAGAGTTGGGTTATGCGGGCAAAGGGCATGGCCAGCTCCATGGCGAGCACTCGCTCGCTGCCGTGCTCCAGGAGCAGTCGATAGCTAGTGCTGTGATTGCCACCACTCGTTGCCGGCTGCCAGCGTACGCGAAAGTCATCCCAGTGGCCGCCCTCCTCGATGCGCACACTCTCCGGGGCCACAGGCTGTGGCCGCACGCCCGGATCGGGTTGCATAGAAGCTGCCGCTGGCAACGATTCCAGTTGAACAGCGCTCAGTGGCTGCTGCAGCTCCAGCGGCTGCAGTCGCATTGTATCATTATCTACAAGCCGCATCAGGTGTGCACTCCTGCCATCCTTGGTTAACCAGAGCAGTGCGCCTAGTGGGACCAGATGCTGCAGCGTTTGCGGCAGTGCGTCTGCCTGCGGCAACGTTGCCAGCAGCTGCAGCGGCACAGGCAGCGATGCGGATAGCGCTGTGCGATAGAGATGCAGCTGGTCGCTGCCAGCAACCAACCAATAGATGTGCCGCTGCTGCAGATCCAAACAGAAACCGCTAATGCGTCCGGCTAGCCCATTCACATGGTAGTACTCCAGCTCCGACTGCTGCTGGGAGCGACGCGCCAGATGCGACACACTGGCATAGTAAAGATGCCCCTGCTCCGCATCCAAGGCGAGCTGCCTGGCGCCAAAGATGGGCAGCAGCTCGCGTGTGCCGCTCATAAGATCCAATCGCTGCACACAGTCCCGACCCACATCCGTCCAGTAGAGCTGACCGCCACGCCAGTCGTAGGCAACGGCGCCCACTTGGTTGATCTCGGGCAGCGAGCAGCCCAGCTGCGGCTGCATTAAGTGGACGCAGTGCAGCGTCGCTTGACTGACATAGTAAGCCAGACTAGCATTGATGACAGCCAGCGGACCAGGCGCCGGCGACAGTTGAGCTGGCAGCCTCTTAAGCTGCCTGCCCAGCTCATTGGTGGTGTACAGTGCGCCACGCTGGGTCGCCCAGCGCAGACGATGCTCGCCCAGCGGCCAGGTGCGTGTGGCTAATCCGGGTGTCCACTCACCGGCTATGCCCGCCGCATTAATGGCGCGCACACGCAGCTGGTACAGATTATCCGGCTGCAGTCGCTCCAATCCAAAATGCGGACTGCGTATGTTGCGTATGTTGTAGGCACTCTGACTGGCCACGTCCAGCACCTCCAGCTCGTAGCTGCAGTTGCGTGCCGCCGCCGTTGTTGTCTGATACGGATTAAGGGCGGGCGCCAGCCACGAGATTTGCGCAGCCTGGGCGCCCAACAGCGCACGCAGGCGACGTGGTGTGCCAGAGTCCAGAGCCGGCAGCTGGCGGCGTCGCTCCAACGAGAGCAGTGTCCAATTATACTCATCGTGAGCCTGCAGCTGCCAAGACTCCACCATGGCCAATGATGGCCTCTCGAGCAGCTGCAGCTGTGTGGCATTCAGCAGCAACAGCTGCGCCTGATCCGCTGACAGCGCAAAGCTCTGCCAGCTGCTGTTGGACAGCGACAACGCCAGCGATATCGCCAGCTTATGACTGCCATCGTAGCTCAGCTCCAGCAGCTGATTGTCCTGCGGCTGCAGCACGTGCAGCAGCCAACGATGCGGCTGCATCACAAAGTGACCCACTACGTTTCCAATTAAGCGCATGCGCTGCTTACTGTCCAAATCCAACCTCCAGAGGCTGTCCGCATCGCGCCAAAAGAGCCAGCCGTTGAGCGCATCCACTTCCAGCTGCTCGATAACCAGGCCCAGCTGCCCGGCTACTGGCTGCACATCACCACCCTCCAGATCGCTATCAAACAATTCGAAGCCGTGTGTGGTGGCCTCGGCGGCGATATAGAGACGTCGGCGCAACCAGTCGAGGCTCAGTTTGCGTGCTGCCCAACGACTGGAATCGTTCGAATGCAGCTCCAGTGGCAGATGCTTGCCGGAAGTCGTCGTCTCATCCAGCAGCTGGCTGTGGATTAGCGAATATGGATGCGAATTAAACAACTAATTTGTAAAGCTATTTTGGCTTTTTAAATAAAATACTTTGTGTTTTCTTCAATCCCATTTAAATGTGGGTTGAAGATATTTTATTTATTTTTTTTTATACTCTTTTCGCAAAAAAATAGTATAATAAGTTTGTCCTGAAGTTTGTAACGCATAGAAGGAAGCGTCGGAGACCCCCAAAAGTTACTGCCAGTATGCTTAGAATGACAATACAAATTGATCTAGTCATGTCCGTCTGTCTGTCTGTCTGTCTGTATGTATGCAAACTAGTCCCTCAGTTTTTGAGCTATCGTGATAAAACTTTGCACAGACACTTATTATTCCAGGGGACAGCACATTGGTCGGAGCCGGCCGGATCGGACCACCATATCTTATAGCTGCCATACAACTCGAAGTCGGTTTTGGCCATATATCCCATGTTTTTTTAATCTATCGCGATGAAACATTGCACTGATACTTATTATTCAAAGAGACATCACATCGGTTGGAGCCGGCTGGATCGGATCACTTTTCTTCACTTTTCTTCGAAAAGAGTCTAATTAACAAAAATTTTTGCTTGTAAAATCTATTTTTAGCCCTTCAAAACTTTAAATTGTCATAACTTGGCCGAGCAAAAGTAAGTTTTCAAATAAAATGTATTATGAATGAAAATTGATTTTCGACAAAGTTAAGGAAGTTGGAAATTGTGTATATAGTCACTGATAATGTCAACTTATTTACACGTAAATGCCCGCTTACACTAATAAAATACAAACTTATAAACATGGAAATTATGTTGCATGCAACCTGTGAAGCTGTCCAAGTGTGTCCAGCAGCCAGAGTCGCTGCTCGCGCTCCGACCACGCAAAGTCACTGATTGTCGTGTTCTTGGATCTATAGAGAACTCTCGTCTCGCCTGCCGGCTCCAGTGACTGCCAGATGATGCTCCGTTTGCCCACGAGCAGAACGCTCTGTAGCTGCTCCGGCTCCAGCGGCGACTTGGTCACAACGGTACCCTCCGCAGGCGGACCCTCGCCCTGTTTGTTGATCATCGTCAGCGTAATGGAGTAGTTGGTTAGCGGCTGAAGCTGGGCAAAGATGCAGCTGGAACGCTGAGCCGGCAGCAACTAATGGAGGTATACGGGCAGAGATTAGGCATAAGCAGCTGAAGTTGAAGCTGAAGTTGAAGTTGAAGTTGCAGGAAGACGCACCTGCTCCCGGGTGTTGTTGGCCGTGCTGCTCAGCTGAATCCGATAGCCCTCAATTGGCGCATTGCTGTAGCGTCCGGGACGCCAATGCACAGCCAGATGACTCTCATCCAGTGCGCGCAGCGCCTCAATGATCGGCGCAGAGATGGGTGCGCCCTCTATGGGCGTTTGGTAAGTGGGCGTGGCTGGAGAGTAGAGCACATCATCGCTGCTCTCGCCAAATGGCAGCTCAAACCGAAACTGTCAAGAGATTAGACGAAACTTAGCTTTAACATTACGTTTGTATTTATAATTCGAATTACAGTCGAACTTATATAGCTCGAACTTTTTATCAATTTGAGATTTGAGGTGCATCGACATGTTATCGATTTGCCAGCCTCCCAGTGGGTGTGGCACAAAAATCTTAACAATTTTTCTAAAACAGATAGCCACAAGTATAATAAACCAATAATCCAGTCTCTAGCTTCAATAGCGTTGAAAACACTTGCGCTCATACAGACAGACAGACAGACAGACGTACTGAACACCTTAGATATTAGTGTACAATCAATATAATCCTGCACAACCCAATGTCTCTCAACTAATTGCTTACCTTATAACTGGTATATGGCATGAGCGCCTCCAGAATCTCGCACACGTAATACTCATCGCAGTCGTAGTCCGCCAAATTGTGCCAGGCATTATCCGACCGCTGAGGCTCCTCCGTCGACTGCTCTTGCACTTGCTGATATTGTATGTTAAAGGGTCGACTGGCCAAATAGTTCTCTGGGAACTGCATGGACCACTTAATGGTTAGAGCGCCGGAGTCTCCAGTCATCTCCACCAGTTGGGGTTGCGTTCTCTTCACCAGCTCCGTCATCGCCAGGCGCTGCAGGTGCCAGTAGTCACGCTGGGCCATCTCGCAGGCACCAATGCACGGCATGTCATACGGATAGAATTGTGTGGAGGCCTGAGAACAGAAGACCCGATTAACAGCTGTTTGCAATGGTTCAATGGATGTCACTTACGCATGCCTCCTGGCACGGCTCGATCTCCTTGAGAGCTCGATACCATTGCGCACAGCCCTTGGTGCACTGTGAAAAAATGTGTTTGGCTTTATTGGTTGACTACAAGACTTTAACGAGGCAGTAAGGAAAGACTCTGTAGAATTCAAAGACTTCAATCCATAACTTACTTGACTACAGACTTCTGACAAGACTCAACTGATTTTCAATAGTCAGCCATTTTGTTCAGGGTTGGTTCTACACATTAATTTTGGGACTCAATTTTATGCATTATTATTATGTCAGAAATCATGCAAATAAAAAATAAATGTTTGTGTGTAAATGTCACTAGAAATGCCCTTCAATGAATTCAGCAAACTCCCTTGAACATTGCCAAGACGGAGGCAATTTTGGACATGTTTGCAATAAGTATTAAATGTTGAAAAATCGATTTCACTTGAATTTAGGTAATGTCAGCTGTTCGTTGATACTTAAATGTGCTGTCCAAAAGTTTCATGTTTGTTTCATATCATAGCTCAATTCTAATGGAATCCCTTTGTTAACTCTAACTGTAGCTAGGACAGCGCTTAAGTTATTAAGCCAGGACACTGTTGATGTGTAACTGAATCACATCAAAGGACACTTTGTGTCCATTCTGTCTTTTGTGCCTTCCCCCCACTTGTGGTTAATGTTATGCCAGGCCAGAATATATGTATGTGTGTGAGTGCAGGCTTGGATATCAAATGATTTGCTGATTTTAAACAAGTGGTTGGATACCCTCGCCGCCTGCCGAGTATGCCTTGACTTGAATGGGCATTTTGTCGATTCTTTGTTTGAGCGTTGCCTTATTACCGCATGTTAGGGTCTTCAAACGGCGATGTGCTCTATTTAGGCATTTCTGTTTCGGTTTTGGTTTCGGTTTCTGGGAACTTTTTTTGCTGCTTTTAGGTCAGGGGCATTGGTCGTCAAGATGTCTGGCAAAGTTGCAAGGCGGTTTCAAATTACGCGACATTGCGGACGCTTCGGGAGCTGTGCTCGTGGAATGTCTTGTAACACTTGACACCACTTCCAGCTGAGGGGGGGGCCTTTTGGTTGACAATGGGCAGAGGGGTCTGGTGTACTCAACTTACGCGTGTTTTATAGCACTTGTCGCTGTTGTCGGCCTTTTCGCACTTTATGCCAAATTCGTCCAGAAACAGATCCTCCTGGAAAAGTCAATGTTCAAAAATTCAATTAGCACAAAAGACATTCGATTTGGAACGGAAATGTTGGCAAGGGTAATCACACGGTTCGTGGGAATATTTTCAATCCAATGCCAAGCGCGCAATTCATTTACAATATTAACAGCAATTATTGCGAAAAAAAAGAAAACAATCAAGTGAACGGTGAGAAAGAGAAAGAATTAGTAAAAGGGCGAGAGCGTTGATTTAATTAAAAACATTCGACTTAACAACAGTTTCAGCAATTTCCGAGAATAGTCGCGCATTATGAATGCATAAATCGATTGATCAAGTAGACATTAACATTAAATAGACTTCACGCCAAACAAGTTTCTTACTTGTTGCCCCCAAAAAGTCGCAGCACGTGATCGGCGACCAAAAATATCTGCGATCGACACATAACAATTCCAAACGAATCTGCATTGATGATTAGCTCGTTTAAGCAACAAAACATAAAAATAACAAAAATATAGCATATATCGAAGGTAAGCAACTTAAGAGCATTGTAAATGTGAGCAAAACAAAACAAATAAGAGAAAAGGTTGGTTAACCTAGTGCTATATGCATAATAGTAGATAATAGAATATGGTTACAGCTAGCGAAGGCATTTTTGAACTTAGCCAGAAATTTGTTGAAACAAATTAGTTATTGCTTTCCTCTTGTTGTGCTTATTATCTAGAATCTGTCTTGTTTGACAATAAGTACATTTTAAAAGTTATATTTAGTGAACAGTTGATTTGAATTTAAGTGGTTTGAAGTCGGCTCCAATATATATAACTTAAGCAATTTATTATGCAAAAATTAGTTCAAAGTCCAAATTAGTTTTAAAAAGTAAAATGTTAGCGTCAAATTAATTGGTAACTATTTTAAATGGATTATATTATACATATAGTATTTGTATCCACTTGGGTTAAGCATTATTTTTATTGTTAATACGTTATATTTAATATTTCTGTTAATAATAACTCTTCTTCTTCTTTAATAAAGAAAATATATAAATTATTTATACATATTTTTATTTATTGATGTTCCTGCCTACCTTATTGTTCAAATAGATAATATCAAAAAAATTATATATATATTTAAAGATAGTATGTTAAATTTGGTTGCAACCATTTCATTAAATATTTATTATTAAACAAGTGGGGAAGGATTATCTTCGGCGTGCCGAAGATTTTATACTCTTTAGGCAATTTTCACTCCGCCACACTGTAACTCTGCACCACTAAAATTTCATATGCAGTAAAAAATTGTTTTTATCGCGTAACATTTACACTTTTTTCCGGCCGGCTCCGACTTACATATGTGATGTCTCTTTGAATAATAAGTATCTGTGCAAAGTTTCATCGCGATAGCTTTAAAAACATGGCATTTATGGCCAAAACCGACTTCGAGTTGTATGGCAGCTATAAGATATAGTGGTCCGATCCGGCCAGTTCTTACCAATGTGCTGTACATTTAAAAAAAAGTGTGTGTGCAAAGTTTCATCGCGATAGCTCAAAAACTGAGGGACTAGATCGCATACATACAGACAGACGGACATGGCTAGATCAGTTTGTATTGTCATTCTAAGCATACTGGCAGTAACTTTTGAGGGTCTCCGACGCTTCATTCTATGCGTTACAAACTTAATATACTATTTTCTTCAAAAAGAGCAGAAATATTAAAAAATTTATTTTTAAATTTTTTTTTATGTAACTGCTTAATTGCTTAATGTAACTAAATAATAGACATAATACATATGGTTTTATTGCTTTGAAATATATATGAAATATGGTATGAAATGAATAGTTTAGAAATCTTGAGTATTATTAATGTTATGTAAACTATAAATGTTAAATGAGGCTGAGTTCCATTTTCGTAAAAAGCATACTCCCCATCGAACTATTTTTATAAGTACTTATTCCAAATAAGTGGGCCGTACTGTAAAATTAATTGAATTAATTAATCAATTAATAACACGCCATATGATAGGTGTTCCCACCGTCTGGCATGCTTAAGTATACAGTGCTAATATTCGTATAATATGCAGGCTCTAATAAACAAGAAGCACTTGAATATCGCTCACAATAAATGAAGCACTTCCCATTCAGTTGCATCAATTTGAATGCTCAAATTACAGTCTTTTAAATAGCAAAAACTGAGCAAACTAATTTTGTAATTAACCAGTTGCAGTTTCAGTTCGAGTTTCACTGCCAGGGACAGTTGTGGGTTTGGGATTGGGGTTGGGGCTTTGTTGCGGCTTTGGGATTTGTGGTGATGTTCGAACTTCTTTTAAGTCCCGCCTTATCGCATGCAGCTTTCACTACACATTCATTCATTTAGTCGCACACACATAAAGCACACACCACACATCCCATTTGCTCTACTAAGTATTTTTCTTTTCATTTTTTTCGCACACGCGTCAATTTAATTTAGAATTCTACGTAATATTTTATTAATTTAGCTTGATTGGCTTTTTCACAAACAGAACATGGCTCTGCGGGTGTACGTGTGTGTATATATATATATGTGTGTGTGTGTGTGTGTGTATATATGTGTTTGTGATGACTTGAATCGTTGCTCGGGCGCTGGATGAAGGCTGCCTGAGGTACACAGAGAACAATTTATGTGTTACTTTGATTTCACTTTAAGTTCATTCAACTAATTGCTTAGATGAGCCAAGCAATTATTTATAAATGTAATAAACTTAATTAAAAATATACAGCATTATTTTTGAATTTAAATTGTAAATTTACATAAACTTATTTTAAAATTTTAATTGTAATTCATAATTCGAAATGTGTTCCTCTGTCGACTGTTTTTGAAAATATATTTAACAAAAAATCGTATCTTTTGAATACCCAATAAATTACTTCGTCTAATCAATATTGGTTTAATTGTCAAATAAACAAAATATTTGTTGTCTAATTAGTTGCTAAATTACTTAATTTTGATATACAATATTGGATAAATAATTGACACATTTATTAAAAGAATTGAATAATTAAAACAATAAATGTTTGCCAATATTAAGATGTGGCAAGAAAAACCAATGCATAAGTCTTTGGGTAACTTAACATGGCCACTTTTTTTCTCAGTGTAGGTGGGCAAGTGGTTGGGGGTAGGGAGGTCTGCTTACTAATTGGCGTTGGGGGTTTCATGTCGTCATTGCGCGTCTTTTGTTGTACAATTTCTATTACATTAACTGGCTGACTGACTGACAAACCCATACACACACACACACAACAATATATATATGTGTGTGTGTGTGTGTGTATTATTGACACCATTTGCTGCTGCTGTTGCGCTGCAGTCCGAAAAGCCAAATAAATTGGCTCAACATTTTTGCAAAGAACTAAATCATCATCATCAGAATGAGCATCAGCATCGCAATCATTCTCATGATGAATGATTCTTTTGTTGAGCTACATTTCTAGATATTTGCGCTGCGATCCAAAATACTGGCAATACCTAAACTGCATTAGCTTCTTGGATGCTAATGCTAATGCTGAAGCTGCAACTCTGTCAATTACAGCTGCCAGCCGATAAGCAATCATTTACTAAACTCAAATGTAACTCACACTCTAACCAAGAAACGGGAAGAGTGAAAAATGAAGCGAGACATCGAGACGACTCTCCAAATTCCCTAAGCCGGTTAGCAATCTCAGTTCCCGTCCGCCCAGCATTTACAGCAATTAGGCTGCCTAACGACGGACTGCCTGATTAGTTTTAATTAAGCCACTGACATGGAGATGGCATGGGCTGAGAATTCAACTAGGTCTGGGTCTGGGCATGGGCATGGGCATGGGCATTGGGAGTGTTAAATGGAAGCAAGTGCGAAATAGGCAGCTCGTAATTAGCACAGTTCTTAAATTAAACACTTTCGACAGATCTATGTACTCTGCAGTATATCGATAGCATGCTTAACATTTAGAGATATTTTATCGATTGACAAACGAAGGTGTTGCACAAACATTAGATAAAGAGAGAAGGAGTTTAGTTGAATGAATCTAGAATCTGACTCGAAGTATATACATAATGTAATTAATATAATAGATTTATCGATTACGACCAAGAGAAAGAGAGAGAGAGAAAGTCAACTATTAAAATATGTATATAGTTTGTGTTTACCGATTGCTTGCCTATCAGGTATCTAATAAATATTTGTATCTAAATCTAAAAATAAACATAATGTATCGATAGTAAGGTTATCGATAACAAGATAAGAAGAGAGATAGAAGATATAGAGCAAAATACGCTTAAATTATACACAATGTATCGATAAAAGATAATGAAAGAGAGAGAGAGAGAGAGAGAGAGAAGATGCAGTAAGCGATTAAAAGAGTTGCATATTTTTTTTGCTCCCAGTATCTCTATTTTATTAATGCTTATACATGTACATATGTTCATGCTAATCAATAGCTTGTCTATAAGATAGCGAAGGTATGATTTGTAAATTGTTAAAACTAATTGAGGGTGAGCGAAAGAGTGATTATAATCTCCATTTAATACGTTATCCAATTGCACATGATGAAAATTAATCAAAATCGACAACATATTCATTGCGTGACAAGCCACCAGGGAGCTGCAGAATTAAATAAATAAATAGATAATGCGAGGAAATTGTATGCGGTGGCGCCATCTATTGTTCAGTGACATGCAATTGGGAATTTAAAATCAAGTGAATGATTAAAAAACACGTTGCAACAAAATGCTCTAAATAACAATTGCAGCACCAACAAGCAAACAACAACAAGAACAACGAACGAGCAGAAATTAAAAAAAACACACACACACACACAAAAACAAAAGCACTGAGCACTTAAATAAATTTTTAATTATGCCAGATACGTGCGCAGCTGTGGCGAGTTAACCGAGAAATTAACTATATATTATGGTTATGGTGTATATAGACAGAAGATGATGATATATGTTTCCAATTTATTTCTATTTTTTTTTTTTGTTAGTTTTTTTTTGGAAGCAAGCAATTAATAAATATACTGTTAAATCAAGCAAAATAGCCTTAAAGTGAACTAGTGCAACCTGGCGCCAACTGGCGGCCGTTTACAGCAACTTTGGGCAGTCCAAAAGAAAAATGGAAATAGACCCCAAACAATAATGGAAAATGCGGAATAAGCGTACCCACACAATGCGCACTCATTGCAAATTGCAATAAAGCGAAGGTAACCCAAATATTTAGAACACGAGAATACAGCTACTGAGATACAGATGCCAGTCACAAATAATAGTCGTTTTAGAATCTAAATAGTAGATTCTGTTGATTTAAGTGCCCGTTTGACATGACAAGCGAGAGCCCACAGCCTATAATCACACAACTTGACAATGCACACATACCAGATCGCAAACGAGATCGCTTAATTAGCGTTCCAGAGCAGTGCAACAGATTTCAATGGGCTGCTGGACATGTGACTAAGCGTAACACTAACTGAGCATGTCGAGCGGCTCGAGACTCTTTCAGTTTTCTTCCCATGACCCTAAACGCATTTTGGCACGTTCTGAGTGCCCCAAGCGACTTGTGAATGAATCAAACTGCTGAGATATGCATAGACATAAAATGAAAACTAGCATGAAAATCAACCAGAAGAACATGTGTAATATGATAACTTCAAGTCGTTCAAAGATGCGTTTTACAAAAAGCATAAGCATAAATAATGTGAGAACGGCAAAAAGATAAAACTTAAAACAATTAAGATATATACATACTATATATACTTTTTATATACAATAAGTGAATCATATTATTGTTATTTTCATTATTTGTCAGTGTTGTCTTATAATTGCCAAAAATGCATATCAAGTTTCTTGCCTTTAAGTTGAAGATGAGTTTTAGAAAAAGCATACAAAAACATTTGCATTTTAAAGGTAAAAACTATATGTATATTAAAGTTAAAAATGAAAATATGCATTAAATCAAATAATCAGATATTACCTATATTTATATTATACTTGTCCATAACATTTATAAAAATCTCAACAGAATATACATAAATTTCCTTGCCAAAGTTAACGCTTTAAGAAATTCTTTAAAATGTACTTAAAATGCTTTAATATTCTAAGAATTCTCAAGCACGTAACTCAACGAATCGGAATACTCATCAAAGACAATGTGTGCATATTTTCTAATATTAAGAAACCAGAAAAACTGATAAGCATATGTAATGACAATTTGCACATTATAATGTGGTTGTTCAAACAAGTATGAAACAAGTCTACAATCAGAATAAATTAAACTGCTATTTGTAAATATCAATTAAATGCTTTGTGTAATTTAAGGCAATAAATTTTATACATCAAAGAACATTTCCATATCATGGAAACAAATTCTTTATTTTTCCACTTCAAATAAAAAATATAAGAAAATAGAGAGATAGAGTTATAAATGACTCCAGAGACAAGGAGAGAAATGTTCAGTTTGATGGAATCGTTAACATATTTTTGTTAACATATCATATACAATGACATATTTTTAAGTAAAACAATATATATGAAACAAATATACTAAACAAGTAAGAGTACTCTAGTCGGGAGGCCCCGACTAGGTGATACCCTGCACCCGGTATTCAATGAGTAAAATATTTTTTACATGTGTTTGCTATTCAAGATTGTTCATACCAAATTTGGTGTCTCTAGCTCTTATAACTTTCAAGCTATGGCCAAAAATCGCTGGTCTGAAATCGAGATTGATCGATAACTTTTGACCGGGACGAGTTATCGATCCAATTAAATAAACTTTATCTACGAGAACATATATTCCAAATATGAATATTATTGTAGTCTCTGATATCCGCGTGATCATAAAAACGGACGGACGGACAGACAGACAGACGGACATGGCTAAATCGACTCGGCTGTTTGTACTGATCGAGAATATATATGCTTTATACGGACGAAGATGCTTCCTTATGCCTGTTACATACTATTGCACAATTTTAACGAGCTCAATGTATAGAAATGAAAAAAGTTTTTAGCAACTGAAATTTCTTCAAGTTAGCTATATCGACTCACCTCCACAATGCAGCGTTGGACACAGTCGCGAGTAACACGCTCCAGGACAATGCGCTCATCGATGCCATCTTGTGCATCCTCTGCATCGCGATGGTAATGCTGCTGCTTGCGGTCAGACTGGGTTGTTGTCAGCGGCGCTGCTGTGTTGATGCTGCTGGGCAGCGTCCTTGCCATGCTGCTAATGGCAATGCCCTCGGCGACGCTGGGTGGCGCCGCACCAATGTGCTTGGCCCAAACGGCCACCTTCTCGACCACATCGCTATCCAGCCGGGGTCGCATATGCGCCTGGGCAAGTGATGCGGCAGCTGCTGCAGACGCCGATGCTGTTGCTGTGTAGTTGTATTGCTGCTGTTGCTGCGGCTGCTGCGGCAGCTCCTGCTGCTCGGGCTGGGAGCGACAGCAGACATCGCAGCAGAGCGAGAGCAGCAGCAGCAGCAGCAGATTGGCAATTAGTATCGTAGAGATGCCCCCATGACCGGTGGATGTCTGGCCACCAGTAAACTGACGTCCCAAATGCATCAACTGTTGCCGCAGGCCAACAACGCGTGTTTCCGTTTGCCGCTGTATGCGACCGCCGGCCGAGCAGCTGGAACGGGAGCGGGAACGGGAACGGGAGCGGGAGCGGGAACGGCAACCGGATGACTGCTGCTGCTTGGCGCAATCCTGGTTAATGTGCGTCGTGGACATTTTCGTGTTGACATTCACAGCGATTTTCACATTGAAACTAAAACTTAAACGTTTTGGCTGCTGCTGCTGCTGCTGTTGCTGCTGTTGCTGCTGCTGCTGCTGCTGCTGTTGTTGCTCTTGTGCTGCTGCTGCATTTTCTCGCCAAAACATAGTCAACAATTTGCTGCTTCAATTCGAATGCTCATTGAAGTGCACACACCAACGAACAAAAAGCCAAAACAAAATAGAACTCGACAATGCCAAGTGGTCTGTGTGTGTTTTTGTGTGTGGTATGTGTGACTCTGGTCTGGTCTGGTTTCTAATTTGTTGTCGTTCGATTGTTGTTGCCGCTACTGCTGTTGCTGCTGCTGTTGCTGCTGCTGCTGCTGCTGCTGCTGCTGCTGTTGAAGAAGCTCCGTTTGTCGTTTGTTTTGTTTATTTGCAATTTACATTTTAGCGCACATTTTGCTGAAAAAATTGTGAAATCAAAGGCGAAATGAGAAACGAGCCGCGTTTTAAAGTGCATACGCTGATTTACACACTATGTTAATTCATACAGAGCACAACAACAATAACATAATAAACTAAAGCAATTGCCCAAAAGTTCAATGTACCGATTTTAGGTGACCTACGACGACATCTTACGACTTGCGACACATTTAATTTCAAGCAAATCAACGAATTTTATGTTTCTCAAATTAGAGTATACTTGTGTTACATCATTTCTTTTACGCAATCTAGCTGGCTGTTAGTCGTAGCTGGTTCAAAGTCGATAATTCACGGTTAAGCTATATTTATCTAATGTATTATTTGAATAAACTTTACGAATTACTGGAATTTTTTTTCAAATTTCAAAACAGTTTTTGACTGCTTACTTAATTCTTTAATCATTATACTCTTTTCGAAGAAAATAGTATATTAAGTTTGTCCTGAAGTTTGTAACGCATAGAAGGAAGCGTCGGAGACCCCCAAAAGTCACTGCCAGTATGCTTAGAATGACAAAACAAATTGATCTAGCCATGTCCGTCTGTCTGTCTGTCTGTCTGTCTGTATGTATGCAAACTAGTCCCTCAGTTTTTGTGCTATCGCGATAAAGCTTTGCACATACACTTATTATTCCAGGGGACAGCACATTGGTCGGAGCCGGCCGGATCGGACCACTATATCTTATAGCTGCCATACAACTCGAAGTCGGTTTTGGCCATATATCCCATGTTTTTGAATCTATCGCGATGAAACTTTGAACAGATACTTATTATTCAAAGAGACATCACATTGGTTGGAGCCGGCCGGATCCGATCACTATATCTTATAGCTGTTATACAACTGGCAATAAACTAAATATTCTTAGAACAAAAAAAATAAATTACGCGACAAATCTATTTTGTACAGCTTATGAAATTTCAGTGGTGCAGTTGGCAGAGTGAAAATTGCCTATAGGTTCGAAAGAGTATAAAATCTTCGGCACGCCGAAGATAATCCTTCCCCACTTGTTTTTTTTTCTTTTCAATACCTTTTTTCTATTTTAAGTTCTCTAGTATATAATTAAAATAAATTAAATACATACAAAATTAATCTGAACAAGAAAATTGCATGGGAACTGTCTGGAACTGTAAACCGATTCGAAAGTAATTTAAAAATGAGTAAAACATTCTTCAACTCAATAGGGCTGTTGAGCTTAACTTTATATGGGCGGATGGACAACAGTTTAAGAACAGCTTTATATAAGAGTAAATAACATTTTATCTCATTTTACGCAGTCCAGTTAATCTGTCTGCTCTCAAACACGATGCTAGCATAATATTTACACAGTTCCATAAATTCACATGTAAATGCAACCGCATTGAATCGATGAGCCAGCGTGAAAAACTTGACCATCAAATCATTTCTGTGGTGCGCACAAACAGAAATACTATATATAGTATGTGTATATAAATATATACATATAAACGAAATGCAATTGATTTTCCATTTGGCAGCAAGAAAAAAAAATATTAAAATGCTGCTTATTAATTAACTCGAAAAAAAACATACACGCACAAAAAATGTCACTAATTAACCGCGAGGCGTTATTTAAAACACAAAACAAGAAATGCACGCGAAAATTTAATTGCATTAAACTTGCTGTTGTGCATAACTGTTATGCGATAGCCGTAAATTAATGAATTATTGCGTTCTATGAGCTGCAAATTTGATTTGGATTGCCATTTCATCCATCTGCATTTTGTTTAGTTATGTAGTGCTCAATTTGCCGAACTCGGCTAAGTTGGCGAGTTTCAAGCTTGAGTCGGTCCGGTGCTACTATAATCGGCCCACATACATACATAATTATGTATATCGTTGCTAGTTTGTGCTCTCGGCTTGTTTAAACATCGTTCACGCGCTTTAATTCAATTTGCTGCTTGGCGCGTAATTGATTTGAGCAGCTTAATTGCATTTCATTGTAGCCTTTTTGCAGCGACCAACTTCACACAGCTCTACTTTCAGCACTCACGCCTCATGTGTCACAGCTGTAAGTGTATCTAGATCGCTATCTCAATCTCGTTCTCTAGCTGTATCTCAGCGCTGTGTACTTTACCGTGCCGCGATCGTCGCATAACTGATTTAACCGGCAAACGGCAAACACGACAGCCGACAAGCGACGGCTCCAAAACAAAAAAAACAATAAAAAAAAACAACCCCAGCCGAAGTCGCCAATCAGAGAAAGACGAATGCGATGTCGATCTTACCGACGACGATGACGTCGGCAGCCCCATTCACAAAGCGTCATCGGCGGCGATCCCCAGAGAGCAAAGGTTTGCGCTTACCCCATTGGGATGGTAATGTGCTATGTAAGTGAATGCAACTGAATGTACAACCACCAAATGGAATTATTAAAATTAATTAATACAATTTGAATAACAATATACTCGAGTTTTCGTTTGCGGCTAAATATATGTTTACAAACGTTATTTATTTATTTATTTTCGACTATTGGCAGTCGTCACAGAATATCAAATTTAAATTTTAAAACATTTCAATGTATAAATAATATTCTTAATATTTAAAGTAAAGATATAAAGTTAAAATTACGTTAAGTTTTTGGAGTCTTATTGAATAAACATTTGGTTCAACATCTCTTGCAAGGATTGAAAAAAATCCCAGAAAACCGAATCAAACCAAATAAACAAATACAAAATATTAGTTTCTTGTTTATTTAGAAAAGATACAAAAATAATTTTTATTTAGTATATGAAATAAAGAGTTAAAAAGCGAGAGAGAGGATAGAGAGACAGAGAGAGAGAGAGAGAGAGAGAGAGAGCGAGTAAAGAAAATATATCTTTCGTTTTGGAGGACATGGGAGTATAATAAAAAAAGAAGCAGAAAAGGAAATAGAAACAAATAAGAGTGCTCTAGTCGGGAGTGCCTGACTATGAGATACCCTGAACCCAGTCCTTACAATCATTCGTACTACTCTAAACTCACACATGCTGCAGTACAAGCAGTGCAAGCGGCTTAAGCAGTTAGCTTGCTCTTTCGCTGAGCCCCACACAATGGAAAGTTAAATCTTAAATAACTTCTGTGTTTATTGTCCGATCTTATTGAAATTTTCGATAATATGTGTTAACAAATCAAATTGCAAGGTCGTACCTTAAAAAATGCTTTTTTACTTTTGGGGGGTTTGGGGGTGGTATCCAAAAAGTGAAATATTTGTTACATGTGTATGCTATTGAGATTACATGCCAAATTTGGGGTCTCTAGCTCTATAATC
Organism: Drosophila flavopinicola; assembly: GCA_035042425.1. Taxonomy (NCBI): domain Eukaryota; kingdom Metazoa; phylum Arthropoda; class Insecta; order Diptera; family Drosophilidae; genus Drosophila; species Drosophila flavopinicola. Next base: position 559,377 of record JAWNLL010000272.1, on the reverse strand, counting down.
AAAATTTATCGATAACTCCCGGGATTAGGAGAACTTATATTCCAAATATCGCTCAGTCGTAGTCTCTGATATTTGTGTGTTCATACAGACAGACGGACGGACAGACGGACAGACAGACGGACATGGCTAGATCGACTCGGCTGTTGATACTGATCAATAATATATATACTTTATATGGTCGGAGATGCTTCTCTATGCCTGTTACTACATTTGCACAAAACCATAATACCCTTTTACCCATTTTTAATGGGTTCAGGGTATAAATATGAAATGGTGATTTGACTAAATCCTTAAATACAAAAGATTATAGGATTTTATATGATTGTATACATCATATTTTGTGTACTTAATTATTGTTATATATCGAATAAACTGTGCAAAATTTCTCAAAATACAAATTTAATGTTTATTTATTTAAGATTTATGAATAGTCATGTAACTTTAATAAATGAAAAAAAAGTTTGAATATTAAATACATTTTTATACGTTTTTAAAAACCCAAGATGGGGAGAATATTTTTTAATGAACTACAACAGTAAGTTAACTCTTTCTATGCGATCTGCAGCTCAAAGTTTACATTGGATTACAGTTAAGCTGCAAATAACGATTAGTCAGAGTACTCCCCACCAACATCAATTAAATGCAATGGATTTGACATTCCAAGCTGCTAATTAAACAACAAAATGACAACAGCTATTACAAAACTCGTATACTTCAATGGCCCATTGATATTTCAACTTTATTTACTCCGCCAACATTTCACTCGCCACTTAATAGTGAGTATATCGCTCTTTTCAGCTCACAATCCATTCTACATCTCAGCTGTTTTCGTTTTTCAACTAACATTCGGAAACACTTGTTCTACGAAAGTAAAAACAATCGTCAAATCATTATTTAGCTATTTTAATATGTCTGAACTCAACTGGAAGTCGTCTAGATTGGTCAAAACAAAAAGTATTCTTTTTTATGAATGTATAATAAATCAAATATATCAAAGAACAACAAAAACAAGGGGGAAAGGATTATCTTCGGCGTGCCGATGGTTTTATACTCTTTTTGAACTTTTAGTCAATTTTCACTCTGCCAACTGCAGCATACAGTGTATGGCAGCTATAAGATATAGTGGTCCGATCCGGCCGGTTCCGACCACTGTGCTGTCCCTTTAAATAATAAGTCTCTGTGCAAAGTTTGATCACGATAGCTCAAAAACTGAGGGACTAGTTTGCATACATACAGACAGACGGACAGACAGACAGACGGACGGACATGGCTAGATCAATATGTTTTGTCATTCTAAGCATACTGGAAGTAACTTTTAGGGTCTCCGACGCTTCCTTCTATGCGTTACAAACTTCAGCACAAACTTAATATACTATTTTCTTCGAAAAGAGTATAAATATAATAAAATATATAAATAGGAGATGAAATTCAATTTTTTGCAGTGACTCATCATTCTTATATAATGATACAGTCACTAAACTCTTAAAATGAACAACAAAAATTTAAATGCGTTTTTTTGTCAAGAGTCATTAAACTTTTGTTTATAACTTTAATACTTTAGCGACTTAATGCATTTCAAGCTTGTTCAACATAAATACAAAAATAAGAAAACTTAACTTGGTCTACACTAATAAATGTAAACAGAAATTGTAAAAAATAATATTCATTACTATCAGTGTCCCATATTTAGGTTTTACTTGTTGCACTAGCATGTTAAAATAAAAAACTTAAATTATACAATTTAATTTTGAGTGAACTTGATATTTGAAAAAATACATAGTAAATGTAAATTCCATTAAAAATGTAAAAATTCAATTAATTTTTAAGCCGTACTCTTTTTATTTTTGCTTAAAGCACCGCAAAAGTATGCAACACGTTAAATCAAATTTAATGCGAGCACCTAAAAGTAAGCAGCAATTTGCTGTGGCAGCTGAGAAAGAGGGATAGAGAGGGATAGAGAGTGAACGAGAGAGGGAGAGAGGGGAAACGAAGATGAGTCAACCATCTAACCGAGCCAATCATCATCGCACATTTTGATAGGACTATTTAGAATTTGTGACAATTTCCATTTCCGCTTCCGGGCCTAGCTCCAAAAACTCACCAGGATAGAAAACCGCAAACTTTATGGATTTAGATTTGTGCAGGAAATTGCAAGTCTGCCGGAAATTTCAACATTTTTTTTTCCCAGCACTTCAGCGCCAGACTAGCCGCAAATCCAGCTTCGTTGAGCACAGGTCAAAGGGTGTTGTCAGTGCGATTATCTGTCTTGAAATTGATAAGTCGTCATTGGATTTGCTAATCTACAATCGCCAATTGCTAATTGCTTGCAGCGTACTGAATGAATTCGTGTAATGTGAAATGTGAAATGTGAAATGCTAAATGCAAAATGTAAATGTAAAACGTGTAATAGATTACCAGGGGACACGTGAAGGTAGCGCCGCATACGAAATGGGGAAAGTACCCACAAATCGTAAACACATACACTGTTTGTCCATAACACCTAGCTGAGTCACATCCACTGGCCCAGTGCCCCACACACACACACACACACACAAACACACACACAAGCACAATAATTATGCTGCACGCTGCGAGGAGAATCAAAATATTTATAAACAATGTCTTAACATTAAGCTTCAAAGCGCAATACATATATGTATAAACAATATGCATGTATTCGTAAACATTGTGGGTTCGAGTGCTTTGCCATTTTGCATATCGATCTGAATTTGTTGTTGTTTATACTTGCTAAGTTTATATTATGGGCATATAAAGCTCATGAAGTCAACCTGCAATTAATTCTAGTGAGAAAATTTCCGAAAATAGAATTGTTCCGTAATTAGTTTGATCATTTTCAAAGTTGAATGAAATTTACGAAAGCCACATAAAAGTGGTCAACAACGAATGTTTAATGCTTAAGATTTAATAAAATGATATTACTTTAACTGAAAATCATACATATAAAATTGTATTTTGAAAATTAATAATATTCAACAGCTTTTAGTTTTATTGCACGTTTCTGAATCATGTACAATCCATTTAAGAAATTTTATACCCCGAGAAACTTGCACTTTTTATTTTCCATAAATTTAGATTTATAATATAATTTTGAAAAAACGATGTCTTTTCTAAAAATATTTATAATAATAATTTTAATTATTCGACACTCAAAGGGACCACTTAAGCACTATTTTTACTCAAGTGCACAAATACACGTGCAAAGCACACACACATAGCATACTTCTAAGGGATGTGCAGGGTAGATTGAAGTCGCGCTAGCGCCAACTGAGCATTTTCAGTTTGTTTTATTTCAGCATTTCTGCGTTGCGGGCCAAGCGATAAGCATATAAAAGCATCAACACATTTCATATAAATTGTTAAATTCCCAGTAGAGAAAGCGCGCAAATGTCGTAAGTACATATGATTACACACACACACACACACCCACACAGACACATACACTCGCTCCATGTGTTTGAATTGTAGAACCAAAGAAAGATTAAACGCTCGCCTCAGTTGCGCACTAAACTTTGCAAACGTCGGGCCGGGCCCATTAGCCAAGTGAATCCAGTCAAATTACAAAATGGACTACTCATTAATATTGGGAATTATATTTGTGATCTGCATAAGCAATAGCCAGGCAACGCCGCCATATCATTGTAAGTATCAAAGGACTATCCGCGATCATTGGCATAGGTATTTTAACCAAATAAAAAATAAATAAAAATGTTTGCGTGCAAGCAAAAAAATTAAATGGACGTTTGAAAATTAAAATCCCTTGGTATCCGGGGGGTTGTAATTTTGGAAAGTGCCTTTTTTGTATGTCAAATTGAACTATAGACTTTTTTATGGTCATTTTTGTATTATGTAAACAACATTCCGAATATTTTTGGGTTTTAAAATGTGTATAAGCGAGAATAAACCAGTGAGTAAGGATTGTGCAGAGTTTCATGGTGATAGCTTTAAAAACATGGGATATATGGCCAAAACCTACTTCGATTTGTATGGCAGCTATAAGATATAGTGATTCGAATTGGCCGGTTCCGATCAATTTGCTGTACATTTGAATAATGAGCTTCTGTGCAAAGTTTCATCGCGATAGCTCAAAAACTGAGGGACTAGATCCCATACATACAGACAGACAGACAGACAGACGGACATGGCTAGATCAATTTGTATTGTCATTCTAAGCATACTGGCAGTAACTTTTGGGGGTCTCCAACGCTTCCTTCTATGCGTAACAAACTTCAGCACAAACTTAATATACTATTTTCTTCGAAAAGAGTATAAGCATTATAAACATTCGCAAATGAAAATTAGTAGTCCTGATTTCTGACCGATAATGGGCGTAAGAATGTTAGAAATTTCTTATTTCTGAATGTCTTAATTTGCAACCGTTCACTGTGAATGAGAATTGTATTATGAGCTTTTAAAATTAATATTTAATTGTTTAGTTTCAACAATAGAAATGATATTGCAAACATAACTGTAAATAGTGAGAGAAACGCCTGAAAAAGTAAAATCAAACTAAACCCTCCAATTTATTCAATCAATTAATAAATTGAGTTCCAAATTAAAAACAAAAAAATAAAATAATTGACTTTTTCAAGCATTTAGTCAGTTCATTTAAATCGATTAAATATTTGCATCATATGTTAAAATACTTATGTCGATCACTGTAACTCAAACTGTTGACGATTCACACTAACCTGGAGCAAACCTGGTAGCATTGGCAGGCTACCGTTATAATCCACAGTACTGCAGCGATACGCTGAGCGGACGACAGCTGTATGTGGGCGAGGTGTTCACACGTCCTGGACAGTGTATGCGCGTCCAGTGCCTGGGCACACTTCAGCTGTGGGAGGACAGGTGAGCCGATGATCCTTATCCCGAATCCCAAACTGAGCCCGAACCCGAACCCTTTTCCAATTCCAATTTCTATTCGCATCATTGTAGCTGTAAAGTTCCGTCCGCACTGAAGGGCACCTGTAATGTCCTGCCGCCCACTGAAGCCAATCTGAGCTATCCCCGGTGCTGTCCACTTTACGAGTGCAAGACGTATGAGTCGAATTCGCAGGGGGAGCTGGAGCAGACCAATACGTACGATCACGCTGGCAGTTTGCGCAAATCACACGTCACCGAGGTAATTGTCATCAGCAAGGACCGACGACTGGGCGCACCTGAGACACCCGCAGCGCCAGCACGCAAATATCAGGTTTAAGCAGCAGCTACCGTTACATTTTGTTATAAGCTCTTTGCATTTGTAGTGTGATTGTATCAATTAGGCCATAATTAGTATGTATCGTAATGTATTGTCTGTGTCTGCAAATTGAGTGTGCAATATATATATATGCATTTGAAAAGCAAAATTAAGAATTTGCAAGACGAACAAAAAGAACATGAACACAATTTTATTTAAAAGGCGCCAATTGGTGTAAAAACAGGGTGGTTTTCCTTTGGCGACTCTTGTCAATACATGGAAGAACACTAATGTCGTTTTAAAGTATTGAATGGGCAAAACCAAATAAAGCAGCTTTGAAAAAATATTTTAAATCGATCAAAAACAGTTTTGTTAAAACGAGAAACCAATAGTTGTTGAACAAAATTAAGCATTTTCAAGGGAAAGATAATTTGAACACCGTTTCATTCAAAACGCGCCGATAGTCACACTATATTAAAGCAGGGTTGCTTTACTTAAGCGAAACATCGTTGAAGACAATCGATAGCTACTCAGTGGTGGCTCTTTTTCATATCAGTACATCGCAATACATCAAAATAGTTTTCGAGTATCGAAGTGCAAGTGAGTAAAATAAAATTCTAGAAAAATAGCAAAAGCAAATAAAGCAGCTCGCAAACACTATGCTTGCAGTAAACAACAATTTCAAATAGAACGAACAACAACACTGGATATAATAAACTCTTTGGCGAAAAACGAATAAACAATATTTGACCACAGCAAACATTTCATCACAACAATAATATGTTGCTAAGACTAGCACTTTCGACGGCTCGCCCTAGCAGCCTGCTGCTGGGCAAGTCCCCGCAGGCCTTCCTCAAGGCGCAGCCCACACTTAACAGCGTTCGCAGCTATGCCCGCGGTCCTGTGCGCAGCACTCGCGCACCTGTGGCCCCGGCTGCCCCGACACGCACTCAAACACTCAAGGAGAAGCTAATGGCGCCTCCGGGTGCCAACGGTAAGTGCATCGTATACATATGTGTAATCATCTTGTGTAATAATTTGTGTGCGTGTGTTTGTGTGTGTGTGCTTTTCAGCTTATTCGTTGGGCAAAGGCGCTGCAGCTGGAGCCGCTGTTGTTGGCATCGGCGCCCTCGCCTACTACGGCGTCGGCATGAGCAAGAGTACCAGCATTGCGGACAATGCCATGTGAGTAGCCATCATCCTCATATCGATGCACGGCCAACTGTTCACATATTATCATACGCTTAGATATCCGTTGGATGCAACTGCTATATTGCAGCAAAAAATGCAAATGTGCGATAATTGCTTATATGCAAAAATGTGCATATAACTAATCTAACACTTATAATATCTAATTGCCTTATTTGATAATAATTAATTGAATTGATGTTTATCAATGTATCCTTGCAATTTTGTCACTATATTCAACCCAAAAAGAATATATACATATATATCTTGTACAAGTATCAGTCTTGTATAATTAATTTATTTGAATAGGTCAAGTATCCAAAATAGAAGTAATAGATGCAGGATATAGCACGATTATAGCTTGAACCCGAAATAGGGTTAAACAAAAAGTTTTTAGAGTGTTATTATGCTTGTACATACTATAATTTACAATTTCCTAAATATTCTACGCTTTTCATCAGCATGTGGCCGGAATATGTGAAGGAGCGCATTCAGTCGACCTATGCCTTCTTTGGGAGCTCCTGCATAGTCACAGCAGCCTCGGCGGCTGCCGTCTTCCGCTCGCCACGTCTACTTGCGCTGGCCTCTCGCGGCGGTTTGCTGGTAAGTGGCCCTCCCGTCGGGATGCACTAGATACACTCGACACACACACCCACACCCACACATACATGTTTTTGTTGTTGGTTACTCACAGTGGACATGTGCTTCACTTGCGCTCGTCATTGGCAGCGGGGCGGTGACGCGCTCCATGGAGTATAAGGAGGGCCTTGGGCCCAAGCATCTCGCCTGGGCGCTCCACTGCGCCATATTGGGCGCCGTCATTGCGCCGCTATGCTTCGTGGGTGGTCCGATCCTTACGCGCGCTGCCCTGTACACCGGAGGCATTGTCGGTGGCTTGTCCACGATCGCTGCGTGTGCTCCGAATGATAAATTCCTGTATATGGGTGGCCCGTTAGCCATCGGTCTGGGTGTTGTATTCGCCTCGTCGCTGGCCTCGATGTGGCTGCCCCCGACGACCATGATTGGTGCCGGTAAGTGAATTATTATGAAATTCATAAATAATACTCAGGGACCGTAAAAAATAACTATATTTCAATGTTTATCCAAAAAAGTCATACTGTAAAAAAATGACATGCCTTTAAAAAGTGCAGCGCTAAAATTTCTGTTGAAGGACATATTCTTTGGAGTCCTAATTTGTATTTGTATGAGTCTTATACAACAACTCAACTATAAACATTATATGCTGAGTTTAAGGAAATAATTATTATTCCTGAGTTTTATTGTTCAATTAACATAACAATTAAAAAAAAAAATTTAAAAAAAAAACATTACAAATATTACAAAGTAAGAGTAAACTCAAGAAATTATCATTGTTAATAGGTAAAAAAAAAAACTCCGAATAAATCTGAAAAGTATTTTGAACTTTACGGTCCCTGATAATAATCACACACGCTTCTGATGCTATCCTATCCACATTCTAGGCTTGGCATCGATGTCCCTCTATGGTGGACTTGTGCTCTTCAGCGGTTTCCTGCTCTATGACACACAGCGTCTGGTGCGCAAGGCCGAAGTGTATCCCCAATACGCCTATGCTCCCTTTGATCCCATTAATGCGTATGTATATAACTATTTCTTGGTTAGTGTGCTGCTTATACATATATTTCCATTTTGTTTTAATTGCAGTTCAATGTCTATCTATTTGGATGTATTGAATATATTCATACGGATTGCGACTATTATGGGCGGAAACCGTAGAAACTAAATACAAATACAAAAGCCGTTGTGATTGAGTAAAGCTTATGACTTATGATATAAAACTATTTAAATAAAGTTCTATAGGCTAAGTAAGCCACAAATATAAACTATTTTATTTAAACCAAAAATTGCATTCATAATCGTAATATTTGCACAAGCAGTAGCGGTATCGATGTTACTCGCCGTCTATCGTTATCGACTGTCATACAGTAATTAACGTATTTGCACACATTGTATCTACATATCTCAATGTTACGTACTTTTGCATTTATAAACGTTATGTAATGGCTGAGATTTTTAATGAGCGTGGCCAAATAAATTTATTTGGGAACCTTGTTGCAAATGACAGCTGTTGCAAATTTGCGATATACGGCAACATATCGCTTAGTATCGCGATATATTATCGCAGCAAACGATGTAAACGTCGGCAGGACAATGCGGAGAATGTGACTTGTACAGGATATTAAAAAGTTTCGAACTTAAAAACGTTTGCCCTGTTCTGGTTGGCTGTGACAACCGTGTCACAAATGTAAAATTAAAATAGAAATACTCGTTTCGAGCACTTGCAAACCAACAGTACAGAACAGAACACAAATATTAATTTTTGGTAGAACACGTTAAATTTCATTAATTGCTCATATAATATTTGCTGCAATAAACATATTGCAGGTGCGAACTACAGCAGCGATCCGCAGCTATTCGGCCGATTACAAGTCGCTGACGACACCTGAAACGGGTAAGAGGCCAAAAAAAAAAGGGGGGACCGGCTTCAGACTGCGCCAGACACCGCAGTCGGGCCGCGCCCTGCGCCCTGCGCCGGTCAAATCGATAAACGATAACAATTGCAACTGCACTTTACACAGGCATAATTGCGCAGCCAGCGCCCGCAAAGGTAGCGCAACAGGGACAAGTGAGCACCGAAGACGATTGGGAGATGGAGCGTCGCTATTTAAAAATCCGTTTGCGGACTTCTCGGGCGGCGAGAGTACACCGTTTGCCACCGACGAGGAGCACATCAAGACGCTGATTTGCACCTATGTGGATGCCATACTGGAGCACTGTCATCCCAACAGCGATGAGGAGGACAATCGCGGCGATCTGTATGTGGGCAATGCGGGCATCGCTTACATGTTCTGGAAGCTGCACAGTTGCGAGCAGACGCGCGATCTCTATCCGGGACTGGAGCATGCCGCTGCCTTTATACGCAACGCCAAGGTGAATGCCAAGCGCTATAAGAAGCGTTCGGCGGAGCGCTATTCCTTTTTGTGCGGCAATGCGGGCATTTATGCCGTCTCGGCAGCCATCTCACAGGCGGCCAAGGACACCGAGGAGCTGTCCAATGATCTGGCGAACTTCAAGTCGGGCATACCCTCCAGCAAGGAGTTCATGCACACCAAATATGGCTGCGATGAGGTGCTGGTGGGCCGTGCTGGTTATCTATCCGGCTGCTATTGGCTGAATGATGTGCTGCCTGAGAAGAAAATCACCGATGACGACCTCACCTCAATATGTCAGCTTATCATCATCAGTGGGCGCGAGTACAGCAGGCTGAATAGCTCGCCGCTGCCATTGATGTTCCAGTATCATGGCACTGAGTATTTGGGCGCCGCCCACGGGCTCTGCGCCATATTACACATGCTGCTGGATAGCCCTTGGTTCCGCACTGTGCCCATTTCGGCGCCGGCTGCGGAGCTGCGTGACATTAAGCGCTCCATTGACTTCTTTCTGGAGCTGCAGGATGACGAGGGCAACTTCCCGGTGGCGCTGGAGGATTTGCGCTCGGGACGCGACAAGCGCTTGGTGCATTGGTGCCATGGTGCTCCTGGTGCCGTCTATGTGCTGGCCAAGGCCTATTTGATATTCAAGGAGGACAAGTATTTGATCTCGTTGCGCCGTGCCGCTGATCTCGTGTGGAAGAAGGGCTTCCTGCGCAAGGGGCCGGGCATCTGTCACGGCGTCGCCGGCAACGGCTACGTCTTTCTACTGTTGTTCCGCTTGACCAACGAAATGAAGTACCTGTATCGTGCGCATAAATTCATGGAGCTGCTGACCAACTCGGAGTTCAAGCAGCGTGCTCGTGTTCCGGATCGCCCACACAGCTTGTACGAGGGCGTCGCCGGCACCGTGTGTTTCCTTGTCGACCTGCTTGAGCCGGAGCAGGCGCACTTTCCCTTCATGGATGTCTTCCACTAGACACCATTCGCACACCATTTGCTCACCTATCCACAACACGAAACCCATTCAAGAAACATCAGGGAGTTATTTACGTTTTCTAGTCATTTGTTTTGTGACCCGGTTCGGTTTTAATTTGTAGTTTCCTCGTTGCCTTTGCTTTTACCGAGCTGATCCTGAACTGAAGGATCTCAAGTGCCCTCTGCCTTCTCTCTTTCTCTATCTCTCTCACTCTCTCTCTCTCTCTCGCCCTCTCTCTAGCTTCCTCTACAAGTTATGAATTGAGTGCGTGGCGCCAATCACCGAACGCAGAATGCTATTATCATTCTCATATCAAAATTCTCTGTGCTTTAAGCTAAGCAATTATAATATAAAATACTCATACATATTCATATATATAAATGTATGTATATATACATACATATATACATCTTAATATATATATATAGTATATATATATATATATATATATACTATATACATACACAATACATAATTATACATATACAATATATATTTATATACAATACTTACATATGTACTTGCAAAACAAAATCACAAATCTTACATATATATACTGTGCTTTATACCTACGAGTAACTCCATGATGAGCTCCAAATTCTATTGTCAATAAAATTAAACTAAAAAAAGTGGTTTTTTGTTACAAATAAGGCGAATATCGTAAATAATGCTGGATTCAAATGAAGCGCCATCTATCGGATATCGACGCGTTCAATTTGAAAATTTAATTTCTCAGTGCGTTATCTTTTCAATTTCAATAAAAGACTCCATCAGACCAAAAGTGATTATAATATACGAATGCGCTTTTAAAGCAGATAAACAGTCACTTATCCCAATGCACTTAAATATAATGTATATTTAAGTCAATTATAATTCGAATGCCCTCAAACGTTATCGATATACAAATTAATGATTGGAAATTTGTGAATGGGCAAAGACGGGAACGAAAGAATCGATACTGATCAATGCGTTAACTTTTCAATTAGAATGAAAGGCACCTTGCGATAGTGACTGATGCCTGATTAATGTATGCCAGATAAGCCTGATAGCACGGATATCGATAAGCGACAAGCGAGCGAATTCTAATTGAAAACGCTGACCCAACTGCAAATGCGGAGCAGAACAAGTACAGGTATATTTACAGGTCGTTCAGATGGGATTGGCGGGCAATTGTTTTCTTTTGTTTTTGAGGGGGGAGAAGCTGGAGCAAGCTAATCAAGCGCGAGCCACAGTCATATAACACTGATACCTGCACATAGTACACATATATATATATATATATCATAAATTAAGTCGTTCCAGGGGTTTTTTTTGTTGTGCTTGGAGCCCAAGCGATCAGCGGTCGCCTGCAACGAGCGTCCGTCAGTCGTATTATCGCCAGCACTCGGATTAGGCACACATTACGCGCACTCTCCACAACTAGCCCACAGAAAAGATGGTCAAGACCGGAAACTTTCGCTGGACGCAACTAATGCTGATCGTTATCGCTGGCGCCACCCATCTGACAGCGGCTGAGGATCGATTTGGCCTATCCATAATACACATTAACGATTTCCATGCGAGGCAAGTGCAAGTCAACCGTCCAGCGAAACATTATCTCTATCACCATTACCATCAGAATCTGAATCGCGTCCAGTCCAAGTCATATAGTGAAGCAGGCATTTCGGAGATATCATCGCCGAGTGCCGTAAACAATCAAAATCATGTGCGACATTTTATCAGCCACTTATTGCTACACATGCTTAGCACCCATCATATCGATAAGATATAGACGTTTGGCAATAGCTGTGCAGTGCCCCAATGTCGTGCGATTTAACTGATTGAGCATTATAATTGGCATCTGCTATTCCGGATGTGACAATAAAAAAAAAAACAGATTCTCTGAAAATCTACCTTCATTTTAACAGTTTTTTTTCTAGAATCTAGTGTTTCATTTTCTAAAAATCAAGCCTACAAATAGCAAAGATATTTTTTAAGTCTACACACAAAAAAAACCCTTCAAAACATGGACATTTTTCTTAAAAATTATAATTTTTTCTGGAAACTAGGTCAAATCTCTAAATATAAGAAAGAAAAAAAAGATAATAATAATTTAAAAAATCAGTTTTTACTTCACACAACCTATACTGATTAACGAAGTTAAGAAAAGGTCATCCAATTCCAACAGAAAGTATTTTCTTAAGAGCAGCAACATTTTTTTTAGTTTCATGGTGAATTTCGTTGCAGTACGATTCTCAAAAATGTTATGCATTTTTCTCTGAGTGTAGATTCGAGCCAACCGACACCACCGGCGGCATCTGTGACGAGGGCGAAGAGTGCATTGGCGGCTATGCTCGGACAGTGTACACCGTCCGGCGGCTGCTGGAGGAGCAGCAGCATCTGAATCCCATCTATATCAATGCGGGCGACAGCTTTCAGGGCACACTGTGGTACAACATCGGGCGCTGGAATGTCACCCAGGAGTTTCTCAACATGCTGCCGGCGGATGTTATGGTATGTGCCACAATGGATCTTTAGATATACAGCTGCCTGATTGCTTCACATGCGCAGACGCTGGGCAACCACGAGTTCGATCATGGCGTTGAAGGCGTTGTACCCTTCCTGAAGACCGTCAACACCAGCATGCTGGTGGCCAACATGGACAACGCCCACGAGCCCACCATGGACGGTCTCTACGATAAGTCCAAGATCATTGAGCGCGGCGGCCGCAAGATCGGATTCATTGGCGTCATCCTCGAGACGACATATGTAAGTGTGACATCATATTTGATACTAATTTTTGGAATTTTGGGTTAGCTTAGTTTTTAATTTGTATGCTTAAACTATTTTTCGAGCACTATCATCTTTTATAATCAGGGACCGTAACGATTATTATCACTACTATTTATTAATGTGTTTAGTGGTACAAGCTGAAGCTTATTTATTATTTATGAGATTAGAGGGTTTTTGCTTTAATTTACAAGCCTTTGGAGTTTTTACGAATTACTTTGAAACAGCGAAGAATCGACCACAGCCATTTTGGCCATACAATTCATTAGCAACATGAAAATTTGAAAAAAAAGAGAAAAAGTAATAAGATCATGTAAAAATCGTTTTAGATATGAGTAAATTATGCCGCAAGGATGACATCTTCCTCTTTGCATAAAGTGTCATGCTTTTGGATGATATTTCTGTTAGTTTAAAAAATCATTATAATCGATTCTTACGTTGCCTGGCCTTAAACGGTTATATCCGAGTGCCCCTTACTGTGTACAGGGTATCTCAGCTCGAGCACTCTTAGCCAACTTAATCTACTGTCCCGTTTATGCAGGAGCTGGCCAACACCGGTAAACTGATCTTCCGCAACGAGAGCGATATCATTCGCGAGGAGGCCAAACGGCTGACGGAACAGGGCGCCAACATCATCATTGTGGTCTCGCACTGCGGCTACGAGGTGGACAAGCTGATCGCGGCCAATGCGGGCGATGTCATCGATGTCATTGTGGGCTCCCATTCGCACACGTTCCTCTACACGGGCGTCCCACCCGGGCCGGACACGCCACGTGGCGACTATCCCACCGAGGTGATCCACAGCAGTGGCCATCGGGTGCTCATCGTGCAGGCAGCCGCCTATGCCAAGTATGTTGGCAATCTGACCGTTTACTTCGATGCCAATGGCGATGTTCTGGACTTTGAGGGTGCGCCCATCTACATGGGAAAGGATGTGCCCGAGGGTGAGTTCCATTTCAGTACCTATCGTTACATCCGGTGGCAGGGAAGGAAGCATCTCCTACTCCATAAAGTGCATATGTTATATATATATATTCTTATTCACAATGACGTGCTGATATGGTCTTTTTTAACAAACTGATATCAGAATCCTTTATGAGCTATGCACTTCATTATTATACTGCATACAGACTTTTGGAATTAGAAATAATTGTAATCGCTTCTAAAACCCCTTTTTACTGTAGCTCCTCTTAAAAATATATATCCTACAGTAGAACCCATAGTTGTTGTGTTTATTTAATCATTTACAAGACATGGAAACTCTAAATTTTGTATACGTTCACACTACCATTATCACAATCAAAACGCTATAAAGAACAAAATTAATGTTTTTGAAATTTTTCTAATGTATAATATAATTGCACAAAAAATAACTTTCTTTGTAATTGTTAATGATTAAGCTTAATTTTATGTTAAAACCCAATTTATAGCGCTATATATTATTATTTTATTATAATCGGTACAAGTTATGATCGACCAAAATGTAGCAAAAGGAAGGAGCAGAAAGAAACTCGAAACAAAAACATATTCAGAAAGTTTTACCACAGAAGAAATTAAAAGCATGAAATTAAAAGCATGTTGCAAATTGTTATCTTAAAACTCTTATAATAAGTGTGGGTTTTTTTTTTTAAATCGTAGAACTTTAGAATATTCTAAGTAAGACTTTAAGATTTTTTGCACAAGAACCCCGAGCTCAAAAATAAATTTTGAGCCTATTGTTGTTGTTTTTTTTTTAAAGCTGGAAATTTAAAAATTTCAATTGCAATCATAAGAAATTTCAGACTAATTTATGCTCGACCCACTTTTTTTTGTGTTTTTTTTGTGTGTGTACTTTTTGTGGCTGCTGTCGCAGATGAAAGCGTGGTGGCAGCTATGCAGCCCTGGAAGCAGATGATCGATGAGCAGGGCAAGGTAGTCGTGGGTCGCAGCGTGGTCGATCTGACCAAGAGCGACTGCAGCGATCGCGAGTGCAATCTGGGCAACTTCTTCTGCGATGCAATGATCCACACGGTGAGCGAGTCCTCTACTTCCTACAGTCATATCCTAATCCACTGGCACGCACCCAATCACAGTTCACGGGACTGACGCCCTTCGAGCAGAGCGCCTGGACGAATGTGTCGATTGCTTTGGCGGCCACCGGTGGTCTGCGAGTGCCGCTCTGGCGAGGCAGTGAGTAGATCCCAGGCTTGTGTGTAGCGACTGCTGCAGCGACTCTTCCACAGATCTCACCTATGCGCACATGGTGAACATGTCGCCGTTCCAGAACCTGCTGACCGCCTACAATCTGCCCGGCAGCAAGATCATCGAGGCCTTGGAGCATGGCGTGAGCAAGATCGATCTGGCCAATGGGGTGACCAGCTCGCACATCTATCTGCAGGTGGCCGGATTGAAGGTCACCTATGACTACACCAGGCCGGTCAACTCACGTGTCGTATCCGTGCTGGTGCGCTGCGCCGACTGCGATGTGCCCGTCTATGAGCCACTGGAGCCAACGAAGAGCTACCGCATTGCGTCGCCGGACTTTCTGCAGGGCGGCGGCGATGGTTTCAGCATGCTCAGTGAAGGCACCGACCTCCAGTAGGCACCGACCGCAGTCGAGTTCTTTCAAACTGATCTTTGCTAATGCGTTACTCTTGCAGGCATACCATCACGGATTTGGAGGCGCTTCTGTCGTACACCAGCAGCATTAATCCCATCTACACGGGTCTCGAGGGACGCATAACTGTGCTCAACTAAACACATTTTCAATGTGAACTTATTTCTTTTTGTTTCCCATTATTATAAATAAATGTTGTAAGAATACTGAAAGAATCCGATTCCCTTTCTTTTTTGGCTTTACATTTTTTTGTACACTTATGCAGGTGAATTTACTAAAACATTTGAATAATTGTATCAAGGAGCGTAGACTTAAAAAGAAAACTTTAAAACTATTTCCAATTTTCGATAAATAAGTCCTTAATCAGTCAATCGGCAATCCTGTCTGTCAATCAACAAGCTATCAATCAGTCAGTCGAACTGTCAGTCAATCAATAAAATCTTCAATCTGTCAATAAGTAACACAATCAATCATTAAGTCCATCAGCGAAAACAATTCCATGCAAATTAGCTCCAACATATTAATCAGTCATGTCCCCATTTTGAGTAAAACTTCGTCCGTCAATCAATCAGTCATTAAATAATGTCAATTAGTTAATCAATCTGCAACTCATCAGACCATCAGACCGTAGACTAGCACCTTTTATTTATTTATCTATCATATGCTCATCTTAAGTAACACTTTACAACACTTTCATTTGCAAGATAAGGCCGTTCTCTTAGCTCTGCAGCCCTGGCAGGATAAGCTGCAGGAGGACTCCAATCGGATTGTGGGCAACAGTCGCGTCCAACTACAGCAATCAGAGTGCGCGCATGGTGAATGCAATTTGGGCAATTTCTATACAGACGCCATGCTGCATGCCGTGCGTAGTAGTCATTCATTCAGATCATTTGCTAATCCATAATTCTTGCAGTTTGTCAAGGATGCGTCATACGAGGCGCCCAACTGGAGCAATGTGACGATTGCATTAACCAGCCAGGGCAACTTTCGTGTGCCCTTACCAGCTGGCAGTAAGTTTAATGAAGCCACAATTCATTATGGATTATAAATAGTAATATCCTTTCCGTTAGACATAACCTATAAACAGCTGGTGGCCATGTGTCCGTGGGAGAATCGATTATATGCTTTGACTTTGCAGGGCAAGCATCTGTGGCAGCTGCTGGAGGATAGTGTTGTGCCCATGAACGGCAGTCTGTCCTCTCCAAGATCAAATCGTTTCCTCCAAGTCTCTGGCCTGAGAATAGTCTACAATCTGAAATCGGCACCTGGTCAACGTATTTCCAGTTTGCTGGTGCGCTGTGGCAGTTGTGATATACCTCAATATCAGCCATTGCATCTGAATCAGGAATATCGCTTGGCGGTCATGGAATATCTGGCCAATGGCAAAAACGGTTTCTCACTGATTAGCAGCCATGGAAAAGAACTTGAGTAGGAAGTGTTGACAATTATTTGATATTATTGACATGCAGTACATTTTACAGACAGGGTCCCTTCGATCTCGATGCCTTAATGGACTACATGAGCGTCGTTGGACCCATAACTGCTGGACTAGAACAAAGAATACAATTTAAAAAGACTTGAAAAATATGGACGTTACTTTTTTCAAATAAACGTCGGTGAATAACATGTACTTATCGACTTATCGTTTGCAACTTAGCCGCAAATGTGGATTTGGCTGTATGACAATAGCCTTGGTATTTTAATACTAAAATTTAGCCCATTTTTCTGATTAGGCACTGCGGTCACATTCCACAATTCACTCATTTAAAAGTCTTGTTAAGGTTAGGAGTCCGGCTGCCGCACATTTCGAGCAAGTGAGCTTGTTAATTTACATCAAGTTGAATCGGAAGTTCCATACACATCTTTTTTGAAGTCTCATTTGTAACAAATACAAAAAAAGCTGTATCAAAGTAAGTAATATGCGCAGCATTAGTTTGTACGTAAATACCGCGTGTGGCAGACAAAAAAAATGCATTATCATTGTTGTGTGTGTGAGCGTATAGTGTGTTATATAAGAGAGCCGGCAAAGCGAGTGGCGAGTTTGTTTCTAGAACCTTCCAACCTCACAAGATTCAATTAGCCTAGCGTAAGTTAATTATTGTACACAATAGACTGTTACTGCGGGTGCTCTTATATTGCTTCCATTAAATTTTTGGCTTTTATTCGTATTGGAATTGTCTTCCGAAACGCACACATTGATATTCACGTAACGGCGAGCGCACATGTTTTTCCTTTCTTCGCCGGTGCATTTGATTTCGCAACTTCTACAGTGCAAGTGTCTTCCTGTTGGGCATTGTATTTACTGGTTGAAATGGCATTTGTGGTGACCCTGCACTTGCCCCATATTTCATAACAAGCTAAAACATTGCAGCAGCACACATACATACATATGTACGTACACATGTGTATGAATATGTACATGTGTGATTACATAAATGATTTGTTCTGGAAGAGCTGCTCTCAAAACTATCGATAAACTAAACGTGGGGTCGCTATGTCTTATCTCCGTTTAAAACAGGGAGGGGTGGGGTTAAAGTATATTATTTAATAAGCTCAAATTTAAATGAAATCCAACTGCGCTGGCTTATATCCGGGATGAATTCATTTTGTTTTGTATAAAAGACTTCTCAAGACTTATATGACAGATCTAAAATGATTTGTGTAGTTATTTTCATATTTCACTGTGTTTCATGTCCTCACTGTTCCAGCACTGATAGCTGTTTTTTAGGTTCCTTGTTTATAGTAACTAAGTAGGCAGGCAGCACGTGTTTATTCTCAATTATCACAACAAAATATATATATATAAATAAATAAAAATTAGTGCAAATGTCACAAATATTTTAAAACATAGCAATATAAATTTGTGTCTTTTCTGTTACTACGTAACTAAAAAGAATAGACTAAGGCTAAACGCACTAAATTGTAAAGATAAAAATATTATTATTCTATAGGGACGAGAGAGCTTATTTAAACGTAATAACACTTGTAGCGTTGGGAAGTTAAACTAAATTAAATATATAATCGATAAATGTGTGTGTTGCAGATGTTCCGCTTACCAGTTTCACTTGCACGCACCTCAATCAGCCGCCAGCTTGCGCTGCGCAGCTATGCAAAGGACGTGAGATTCGGGCCCGAGGTGCGCGCTCTGATGCTGCAGGGTGTCGATGTGCTAGCCGACGCTGTGGCCGTGACCATGGGCCCCAAGGGTCGCAACGTCATCATCGAGCAGTCGTGGGGATCTCCAAAGATCACCAAGGACGGCGTGACGGTGGCCAAGGCCATTGAGCTGAAGGACAAGTTCCAGAATATTGGCGCTCGCCTCGTGCAGGATGTGGCCAACAATACCAATGAGGAGGCTGGTGATGGCACCACCACCGCTACGGTGCTGGCTCGCGCCATTGCCAAGGAGGGCTTCGAGAAGATCTCGAAGGGCGCCAATCCCGTCGAGATTCGTCGCGGCGTCATGTTGGCCGTGGAGACCGTCAAGGAGCATCTGAAAAGCATGTCGCGACCGGTCAAGACGCCCGAGGAGATCGCCCAGGTGGCAACGATCTCGGCCAACGGCGACCAGGCCATTGGCAAGCTAATCAGCGATGCCATGAAGCGTGTGGGACGCGATGGCGTCATCACCGTCAAGGACGGCAAGACCCTCATCGATGAGCTGGAGGTGATCGAGGGCATGAAGTTCGATCGCGGCTACATTTCGCCGTACTTCATCAACTCGTCGAAGGGCGCCAAGGTTGAGTTCCAGGATGCGTTGCTGCTGCTCTCCGAGAAGAAGATCTCCTCGGTGCAGAGCATCATTCCCGCTCTGGAGCTGGCCAACGCACAGCGCAAGCCGCTGGTCATCATTGCCGAAGATATTGATGGTGAGGCACTCAGCACTCTGGTGGTGAATCGCTTGAAGATCGGTCTCCAGGTGGCCGCTGTTAAGGCGCCCGGCTTCGGTGACAATCGCAAGTCCACACTCACTGACATGGCCATCGCCTCGGGCGGCATTGTGTTCGGTGATGATGCCGACCTGGTCAAGCTGGAGGATGTGAAGATTAGCGATTTGGGCCAAGTAGGCGAAGTGGTCATCACCAAGGATGATACGCTGTTGCTCAAAGGCAAGGGCAAGAAGGAGGATGTTTCGCGTCGCGTTGATCAGATCAAGGAGCAGATAACCGACACCACATCCGAGTACGAGAAGGAGAAGCTGCAGGAGCGTCTAGCCCGTCTCGCCTCCGGTGTTGCCCTGCTGCGCGTGGGCGGCTCTAGCGAAGTGGAGGTCAACGAGAAGAAGGATCGCGTCCATGACGCACTCAATGCCACACGCGCTGCCGTCGAAGAGGGCATCGTTCCCGGCGGTGGCACCGCTCTGCTGCGCTGCATCGAGAAACTGGACGCTGTGGCTACCCAGAATGAGGATCAGGTAGGTGTACACCGCTATATCTCGTCTTCTACGTGCCCACTAATCCCCATTTACTTACTCATTTAGAACCTCGGCGTGGACATTGTCCGTCGCGCTCTCCGCATGCCCTGCATGACGATTGCCAAGAACGCTGGCGTTGATGGCGCCATGGTGGTTGCCAAGGTAGAGACCCAAACCGGTGACTATGGCTACGATGCACTGAAGGGCGAATACGGCAACCTGATCGAGAAGGGCATCATTGATCCCACCAAGGTGGTGCGCACCGCCATCACCGACGCCTCAGGCGTTGCCTCGCTGCTGACCACCGCCGAGGCGGTTGTCACTGATATACCCAAGGAGGACGCTCCTGCTGGCATGGGCGGCATGGGTGGCATGGGCGGCATGGGAGGCATGGGCGGCATGGGTGGCATGATGTAAACGTAAACGGAAACGTAAACAGACATCCCACACATACACAAACACACACACACACACCATTCATATGTTTAAGCGCATGATGCAAAACGCCAGACTACGGGATGTGGCATTCTCCAGGGACTGCGCAACTGCACCCACATTCTCTTCCTTCGGTGCAGCCAGCTGCGCAAACACCCTAAATACCCACACCAACAGACACACACACACATGCACTCGGCGAAGGATCCTGCTCCGAGTTTTTGTTTCGCATTTATCCCCCTTTTGGAACGTTTCAATTGCTGCTGGTGGTTGTCAGCTTGCGCCCGGCTCCAAACCAGGATTTGGCCTATTCCCGTATGCTCGCGTTGCTGCATTGTGTTCGACGTTTCTTTTTTTTAACTATTCCTTAAATCTATTTTTTTTACATGTTATATATGTAAATGCAAAAATACCGTTAGTTGTAAAATAATAAAATAAAAAAACTACAAAAAATACACACAATTTGCATAAATAACTGAATAATTAGAATGGGTGAAAAGTGTCAGCTATAATTTAAAAAATAAATATAATATATATACTAGATTACAAACGTGTAGATACAAGTTGTTGGTTTCCACCTGGACTTTGTACCCGTAATACTCGTGCCTAATTTCCGAGCGAGATAATTACACTGTACTACATACAGTAATGTTCTCAATATTATTTATTGCTTAAACCGACGCGCACTCAAATAATAATATTCTGGAATCTATAATGGAATCAGAAAATTTTCCTGCATGCAGATA
This sequence comes from Drosophila flavopinicola, assembly GCA_035042425.1. Taxonomy (NCBI): domain Eukaryota; kingdom Metazoa; phylum Arthropoda; class Insecta; order Diptera; family Drosophilidae; genus Drosophila; species Drosophila flavopinicola. Next base: position 538,081 of record JAWNLL010000272.1, on the reverse strand, counting down.
AAGAAGCCAAATTGATCATATGCATGGGTAAAGCATAAATATGTTCTAATTAAATTCCCTATAATTAATTTAAACACAATTCAAGTTTAAGCAATCAATGTTCCAGGCGAAAACGGCATTTACTTACAAAGTATGAAACTTAAAACAATCTCTTCCAACCCAATTGCAATTTTCGGTGACACAGGAATTTATTTTCTTTGGTTTCGAATATCCAGTATTTTGGCTAGAGACTTACATAAATAAAGCCTAGAATAAAGTCATAGTTCCTTATTGATTTGCTGAGTTGCAGTTTATTCAACTTTCAGTGTATCAAAAATGTAGAGTTGCCCAGAAGGTTGCAAAACTTGTTGATCAAAGACAGCAAAGACAGCAAACTGTTAAAGCAAAGGAAAATTCAGTGTCAGCCGGGATTTTTCTAGATATAAACAAACTAAGCTTTTGATATTGGATGCGGGAGTGGTATAAAAATATAAATCGACTGGATTCGATAAGTACAAATGGTGAAATTTAATAAAGTTTTCAATAGTACATTCTTATATGTAAGGATGCATATCTGAGCCCATACATGGCGTATCCTTGAACAGCCTAGATTATCCACCCATATCGAAACTCTTTGATCTGATACACTTTAAGAGCTAGAGTAACAAAACTGAGAGGACAGCTATGAGGAGCATCTGTCAATTGATATATGCGAAAAGAACAAAGATAATTCCACGTCCTCGTTGGAATTTCGTGTACAGCGTTTACTGACAAATCGAGTAGAGGTACAAAGGTAATTTATACATATAATAAACTTTGTTAATAATAATAATGTAGAGATGGTCCGTGGATTTGAGCTGCTACTGGTTTAGTAGAGTTCAACTTTATGCATGACCGACTTGACGAGGGCTTTGAAAGCGTTCTCGATCATCGTGATATGGAGCTGGGCGTCGCGATAGGAGCACAGCTTGGCGCTCTCCGTGAGCGGCATTTGCATTGTGGTCACGCCCAACGACGACTGCGAGTGCAGGCTGCGTCCGGTGTTCATCAGGATGTTGACGCAATCGTCGGCGAGTATGGGAAACGTATCGACAAAGCGCACCATGGCGGGCAGCACATTCCTGAGGAACTTGCACTTGGACGACGAGGTGAGCAGCGATAGCGTCGTCTGGATCACATTCAGACAAAACTTAGAGACGCCCAGGCTTTTGGGTATCGAATAGTTGAGCACCAGATGCGATGTCAGCTCAATGGTGAAGATCTGTTTGTCCATTTCGGTCACGTTGAGGAACTCATGAACGAAATCAATGCAGATATGCATCGAAGGCACACTGGCGACAATCATTGGTATGACGGTCTTGGGATACGTCTGGAAGTGCACCAGTTTGGCCAGCGACGGTTCCGTGATGAACGCCTGATGCACATAGGTGCCAACGATGCCCTGGATCTCACGCAGCTCCAGCTTAGCCACGCGCGTGTCCGCCTTGCTGTCCATGTAGTCGAGCACCTCCAGCAGGATGTGCACAGCGGCGCTTTCCTGCGACGCAATCAGCGTCGTCTTCAGCTCCTCCCGGTCCGCGTCCGTCTGCACCTGCCCGTTCTTGTCCAGCACCTGCTTCTGCTGCATGTGCACGTTGAGGTACGTCTTCGAGGCCAGCAGACTGCCCTTCAGTATGCGCAGCAGGATCATCAGCATGTACGGCGAGCAGAACACATGACGCGGGCAGCTGTGAAAAGGATTTGCAATTGTTAATATAACGCCAGGCTAAGCATAAGCATATCAAATATGAGTAGGTCTTAAGACTCGGTACCAGCTCTGAGACATTGCAGAGGTAAAAAGAGTTAGCGACAGAGACAGATAGAGAGAGAGAGGAATCTAATCAGCAAGTAATTCGAATTGTTGGAAATTCCAATAAATACTTAGAATTATTTCAGACTATTTCACATGAATAAATGCAGTCGAACTTTTTTAACAACAACCTCCAACTGATACTTTGGCTATAACGATGTAAATCAATTCTAGACATTACAATTTCAGTATGTTCTAATTTCAGTTCTCTTGCTCTCTCTCTATCTCTCTCTCTCTCGTGTTCTCACTAAGATTTGCTGTCGCTGTCTCTCTCTAAACAAGAATCTAGAATTCGAATCGAAATTGTTAGTTAGAAGGTGAATGAACAACACACCTAAGGACATCCATTGGCTCCAGAAGGCACTCATTGGCCAGGGCGTGTCGATTGAAGATCTCCGCATTGTTGCTGATGGCGCGCAGCGACATAATCCACACGGTCGTTGGCAGGATGGCGTTGAGGCGCAGCCAGAGATCGTGATACAGATCCTTGACAAAGCGCGGCACATCCTTCTGGAAGACATCCGCCAGATGTTGCACCAGCTGATGCGCATATTGAGCCAGCGATTCGGGTGGCAGCTGCAGCAGCCGCTTAAAGATGCGTATCGAGAGCTGCGGCTTCGTCCGGACGTTGTCCAGAGCTCGACTTAATTGCTCCGGCTTGAGGTCGTAGCGATGATCGAGCGGCTCCGCGGACCAGCTGCTCGGCAGCAGATAGTGCTCCTCGAGCCAATCGTCGACCATGCTTAGATGCGGATAGTTGGAGATGATGAGCCGGAGCAGCGGATGGAAGAGCGACAGATAGTCGTTGTGATACTGATGCGCCTTCTGCAGCAGATACTTAAGCGGCAGACCGCTGAGGAAATTGTTGGAGTACTCCTTCTGCTTGCGGCCGCCCATGGCGCTCAGGTTCATCAGGCGGATGTCCTCGTACAGCATCAGATAGTAAATCATGAGCAGCTGGGCAGTGAGAGGACAGCTGACCTCCACCTGTGAGAGCTCATCGCTGGCTGCCAGCGGTTGCAGCTCCTCCGCAAAGAATGTCAGCGGCGTGCTGCGAAAGACGTGCAGAATCTCGAGCTCTGTGAACGGACGATGCATGTGATCGATGCTAATCTTGCCTGTGGGATTCGGTATGATGAGCGTGTTCACAAACACTTCGACCAAGGCGGGCATAACCGGGTGCACGGGTCGCACCGAGCTGCAGATTTGCTTGAATATCCACGACTTGATCGGCACCTTGTGCTTGAGAAAAGTGCGCGACTTGAGCAACTGATGGATGCAGTGCACCGGCAGATAGCCGGGTATTGTGCCATTTAGCGCTGGAGTCACCGGCACCCGCACCGCATGCAACGCGACCACCTGTTCCGTGAACAGATCCTGCGTGAAGAGCTGCTTGATGCGATTCGTGCTGTTCGGCCGTATGGGTATCTTCATGGCCAGCGTGGAGCAGACCATTTCACTGATGGCCGTTATCTGATTGCTGTGAAAGTGTATGGCCAGCAGCAGAAGCATCTCGCCAAGCGAGCTGCTCGTCACGGATCGCTTGCAGAAGAATGCATCCTCGCGTATGAGCCACTGCAGCCACTCCACAGCCTTGTTCTCCAGCGTTATCGTGGACACCAGCGAGGGGCAGGCAATGAGCATGCACAGAGCCAGTGTGACGAAGCGTACACCCGATGCCGTTGGCTGCGGACAGCAGGTGACCAGCTGGGACAGTGCATTGATCTCATCATCGTTGAACTTCAAGCCGCCGATGCCGCGCAGGGCGCAATACAGTCGAAGGACCACCGCACCCTGCAGATTGAAGTCCTTCAGCTCGGAGGCGCCCGCCGTTATCTTTAAAGTCTTCTGCAGCAGCTCGACACGCACCAGATTCAGTGCTTCGCCCTTGCGCTTCTGACTGGTGCGAATGTAGACGGCAAACCATGAGCGCAGATTCTGATCGTTGCCCAGCAGTAGACCAGTGAGGAAGGCAATCTAATGAAAATCAGAGAATACACAATTAAATTCCAGTTCAAATATTGAGAATAGAGCTCCAAATATGTTATTTTGCAGCTGCTGCTCACCAGATCGTCGGGATGCTTGAGCGCCAGCTTGAGCATAAACGACGGCACTTTTAGCATGTCCACGCACATGGATCGATTGGCCAGCGCCTGCGAGGGATTCATCTCGCTGAGCGCCATCAGCAGCATTAATCGCTGCTTGCCGCCCTCGCCGCCCTCCTCATCACAGTTGGCAATCACGTGGGTCACGACATCGCGATAGCAATCCGGAAAGTTGGCAACCAAAGCGCAGATGATGCGATGGCCGTTGGGCACAAGGATGAGGGCGTCGGTTAGCTCCAGAATGTTCAGCAGCGAGGGCAGCTCGGCAAGCGCAATGCACAAGATGTCGACTACTTCCTCCAGATAGATGCCATCGTCGAGAATCTCCGAGTGGCCCGTTGCCGTTGGCTTCTGTTCCGAGGCGCCAGCTGAGCTGGAGCCCGAGCCGGAGCCTGAGCCCGACCCTGAGCTGGGCGATGCAGAGCCGGTGACCTGCTGCTGCAGATTAAAGATCTCGGAGAGGACAACGCGCACCTTGCGCGCCACATCGGCACGCTCGAATCCCAGCGCAATGCCCGATTGCAAGCCGTACTCCGGCTGCTGCTGCTGGGCGTCAAAGAAGCCGCCGGAGCTGGAGTCACCATTGTTGTTAGCAGCACTGCTCGACTTCTGTCGCGTTTGCAGCTCCTTCTTCAGGTCGTTCTCCAGCTCATGGTAGTTGACCTGCAGATAGGAGACAATGCTGTTGACCACCTCGATGCCGATGAGCACAGCCAGGATTTGTTTGCGTGACTCCATAGATGACGACGTATTGTCCAGCGGCGATAGCAGACTCATGCGCACCAGTGATGGCAACACCGGCCGTATCTCCAGCTCCGGATAGCTGGCCAGCGATGTGATGTCCAGATTCTGCATGGCGGCAAACACACGCGCCGACACGTCGTACAGCTTTACCGGCATCACTGATGTAGTTTTGGGCAACGGTCCGATGTCGGAGATACCTGTTGCCAGCATGTGTCAGTTTTGTTTTGTGTCGTGCCGTAAACCGTCATAAGCGCATTCGCATCGGCGTTTGTGCATCCAAAAAAACAAATATTGCAATGCAATCGATACCGCGATGCGATATCGATAAATTTCAATAAATTAAATACAGTTTTCGGTATTATTTAGTGCTAAGCGTAAAATGTTAACTGCATCAGAATATTTGATGTCTATTTGAATGAATAAATGGTAATATTCATAATACATAACAATTAATAAAGTAGGTGTATGGCTATTGTGATATTATACGTAGCTGACAAGCACAATTTCGACAAATTGCACGCAATTTGGTATTTAGCGATAAGTGTACATTTTCAGTTCTATTCGATTCTTGTATGCTACCATCTCTATTTAACGAGGCAAATAATAATATTAATAACAAAAAACCATTTATCCAATAATTGTAAGGCAATTTTGCATATGTGCTTGCATATTTTTAGCCGGCTCATGACACCACTGTTGGTGCTGCCAACTCGTTCCGCATACATCGAGTCTTTATGGCAGGAGCATCATCGATGTATCGATGCTTCGATGTTTTCATTTCACTGATACACACATTTTCCATTCGTATTCAGCAGTCACTTTTTTTTTTACTCGCAAGTGAAGCTCGACCGCAAAGAATAAATGTGAATAAAAATAAATATAACGTGAAGAATCTATATGAATTGTGTGTTTTATGAATCAATTAGGGAAAATTGAACAGCAAGTTGGCCGAGTAGGTAAGTGAAAGTTGCCCCAAGTGCAGTGGAAACAGGCGGCAAAAGGAAAAATCGAAACGAATCGGGAAAATAGACCAACGCCCTAGTACTAAACCAGTGTGTGTGCCTAGTGACGAGAAGCAGTAGTGAAGAAGAGGAGTGAGCCAAAAAGTATCTTGAAAATCCAAAAGTGGGCCAGCCAGTTGAGTCAGTGTAACTTTAGGCGCTATTAAATAACTGATATATAATCTATATATGTATGTTTATGCATGTATATGCATGCATGGATACACGGTCGATCGTGTGGATGTATGTACGTATGTATGTATGTACAAATGTACATACGTACATAATAAAAACATCATCGATTAAAATTGCCTGCCCCCGACTATCGCAGTCGCCGTCGCCGTCGCTGCTGGCGTTGATGACATCATTCGGTGTTTTCAGTTCGTTTAGTATGTGCGATGTGAGAGCATAGCGCAGAGTCGAGTCGAGTGTTGAGTGTCGAGTGGTGTGCGCTGTATGTACTGCTTATGCCGTTAAATAAAACTGAACGAATACTGGTTGAATTAACTGTGAATCGTATTTCAACCCAAACTCAACATCGAAATCAAAACAAAAATATGCGACACGCAAGTAAATGAAGTTCGTATATGTACATATAAATCAGCGGCAAATCAAGAAAAATATTACTTGAGTAACATTTGCGTCAGAACTGAAAGAGAAATGCGATAAAAAAGGCAATATTTAATCGAGATATACGCATACATATGTATATAGATTATATGTTTTTAATCGTACACAAATACACACGCACACAGACGCAGAATATCTATCTCTGGCTCCCTTCCGCTACTCTTTCTATTTATTTTTTTTTTAAATAATTTTTATTCACTCACAGCGAAATGCACTTTGAAATACAGTTACGTGCACACGCATACACAAAAATACACACACACACGCACGCCCCATGTAAAAATAGGAAATCCTTCCAAGAGGTCACGAGTTGAATTGAAGTTGTTTATCGATACATGGGAATGGGTGGAAAGCGAACGAAACGAAAGAGAAAAGTGCTGCACTTGCTCATATTTGATTTGAAGCTATGTATGTGTTTATGTGCATGTGTGTGTGTGTGTGTTAAGGTTTGGCCCACCTCATTTATGAACGCCTTCAAAAAATGACAAATCAACGGCCATAACTCAAATTGTACAGTTGTAAAGGTAATGAGCACGTACTCACCATGTATGCAAGTGTATGTGTGTGCGATTGAAAGAGTGAGTTGGAGAAGCCTCATAGCTTCCAGCATTTGTTAGCTTAAGTACAAAAACAAAACGAAATACATCAAAAAAAAGTTACATTAACGCTGTCCCGAAACAGGTTTTCCATAAGGAAAAAAAAAAACAACAACAACAATGTAACAAGCAACCAAACATACAATTAAAATTTGGAGTTTTCACTCTGGTGGTGGTTTGCATTGAGCGCTGCTGCCCTGGTTAATTGATCTGAGCGACGGCAATTGCACAACTCCAAAAGCCACAGAGACAAGAAAAACCGCGCCTTACGAGCGCTAATCAAATCAATGTGATGAACTCACTTCTAACAAGATCAACTCAAACACACGCACATAAAAACATATACATACATATATGCGTATATACAAATATACATACATATGTATGTATGTGTTTGCGTATGACATGCAATCATAATTGCAAAGTTGCCTGAGCGCAGTTCAAAACCTACCCCATTTACTGGACTGAACTCCCCGCACCCACCTTCTGCTTGCTATCATTAGCTCTCTCTCTCTCTCTCTCTCTCTATGCGAGATATATGCACAGATACTCTCTCCATTTAAATTTTCAACTCTCACTGGCTCTCTGTGTGTGCGTGTGCCGACTGTTTGTTTGTTTGTGTTGCGTTGGTGTTGTTGCTGCTGCTGCTGCTGCTGCTGTTGTTGTTGTGTTCGCTCTGTTTTCGTTATGCTTACTCTCCCGCTCATCTTAGTCGGCCTGTCGGCGAGTTTTAAGCTTCGTTTTCGTTATAATCAGAAAAATATTACGTAATAGATAATAGAGCTGCGTGAATGCGAATATCTGTGTGTGTGTGTGCGTGTGGTTAGCTCATACATACATATGTATATGTAAATAAAAATGTGTGCTAAATTCTTTTGTTGGGTTTTGTGTTTGTTTGGTTTTTTTTTTTCAACATTGTTGGTGCAGAATTAGCTCATGCCCATTGAGAGCACAAATTAAATCAGCAGGGCACAAGAAGCTTTGAGTGCAATTTTAAATGACTGTCTGATGTGTTAAAAAAAAAAACGAAACAAATAAAAAACATAATTGCCCCAACTATGCTATATATATATAGCTTGAAGGGAATGACCTGCACAGCATGGAATAAAGGTCAAAATACACTTGCAACCATAGCTGGAGAATGTTTGCTTGTATGCATGTGTGTGTGTGTGTGTGTGTGTACATAAGTTCCCATTGGTATACAGATAAAAAAAAAAACATGACACACACACATACTTTTTTTTTGTGTGTGAGACATTTCGGTCATTCCGATATTTTTTTTTTTTGTTGCTTTTTGTGAATTGAATTTCCTGCAATTTCACCAGCGTGCGATTTAAATCAGTGCCTCCCCTCAGTAACCCCGCCCACAACCTGTCACACTTTGCAATCGAAATGAGAATAGCGTTGCGGATGGGGAGTGATGTAATCGCGTTAACTATACAGCCAAAATAATGAACAGACACACACACACATGCACATGCATACAGTGAGCGACAATTGTGATCGGACTTGGACGCCAGTTGACCCAGGCGACCTGCGGGCCACTCAATGTGACGCCATTGTGTCTTATGAATCATCGCCAGCGGGGTGGGGATTGGGCAGAGGAGGGGTGAAACAGTAGTGAATACCACCCAGCCAGGCGTGAATATTCTTATGTGAAGCAGAATGGAATACAGTCGTCATTTGGAAATTAGAGCTTGCAATAAATACAATATTCCCAGAAGAATGCATTAGAAATGAAAATATCTTTTATTACAATCCAGCTACTCTTCAATATTATTGTTTAGATAAATGCGGCTATCATAAATACGACTTCAAATGTTAAACAAACCGGTTCTAATTTATAGCAGCCACTGTATATGTAGTATATGTCCCACTTTAGGGTTCAAACCTGGTTTTGTTTTCCCATTCGAAAATAAATACATTTTGTAATAATATTTTTAATTATTATTATTAATATTATTTTACAGCAGAAAGTTGAATATTTGTTTGGTTAGTTAGCGGTCTGGTCCAGAGTAGTAGGATAACAGGTGGAATTCTGTGTTCGAACTGGTCGGGTGCAATATTATTGTATAAATAAATACGACTTTCAGAAATTTGTATCGTGTGGAAATCAAAGCGTTCCAATTTTCGAATAATAGTAACAAAAAAAAGAAAGAAAAAAACAAAAACAATATTAATACGTTTTGTTTTCTGTTCACTCTATCCACCTTGCAGTTATTCTTTGAGGTTTATTTTCGGTTTGGAATAAAGGAATACAAAATTGAATTCTTTGCGGTGAGAATTGTGGACAATTTGCAAGAGAGCTGACAAAATGACGACGGACATCTCAATTGTTCGATGGGACCCCAGCCAGGGTCCTGGCAACGAATATATCGATGAATACGAATACGATGGCGGCAACTCCAGCTCGCGCCTGTTCGAGAGGTCGCGCATCAAGGCGCTGGCCGAGGAGCGAGAGAGCGTACAGAAGAAGACCTTCACCAAGTGGGTGAACTCGCATCTGTGCCGCGTCAACTGTCGCATCGCCGATCTCTACGTGGATATGCGTGATGGCAAGCATTTAATCAAGCTGCTCGAGGTGCTCTCCGGCGAGCGGCTGCCCAAGCCCACCAAGGGCAAGATGCGCATTCACTGCCTGGAGAATGTCGACAAGGCACTCCAGTTTCTGCGCGAACAGCGCGTTCATCTAGAGAACATTGGCTCCCACGATATTGTCGACGGCAATGCCTCCCTCAATCTCGGCCTCATCTGGACCATTATCTTGCGCTTCCAGGTATGTGCCAGTTTCCAGCCATCTATGCAAAAGAACGCTGAGAACAACTATTTGCAGTCGTAGCTCATTTGAAACAGTTAGTTCATAAATATTCGTATCAGACAATGTCACTTATGCTATAAAAGTAAAGAAATCTAGTAGAGTAAATATAAACCATTAAATAATTTCAAATAAATGCTTATTAAGTTAAATGTTAAAAGAAGAGCGCTATAGTCAAATAATAACTTGCTTATAAAATATATATAAATGACATTAGAGTTTAATAAGCCTGTTTTCTCCGTTTTTATATAGTTAACGAATTAATGTATTCAAACTTTTAAACATAGGAAGAATATTGGAGCAATATGTGGTTTATCAAAAACTATGCAAAACTCAAAGTTTTTCCAAAGCACTCTCTCTCTCTATGGGGAGAATATTCTGGACAGATTGCACTATTTAAAATAAATCGATTTTTGAGCGCTAACTCGTTAGAATGTTAGTAACATTGTTTATTAATTAAGATAAAATGCAGTGTTTATAGAATTCCAGCACCATTTAATTATAGTTTAGCTTAAATAATACAAATATGAATGTTAGTTAACACACAATTTATCACCATGTCAAATGTTAGTAACAATTTTAAAAAAAATTGTTACCGAAATGTTTGATTAAGAGTGCAAGTTTTTCTCAGCGTAGAATCCGTTAGCCTTGATCTTGATCATGATCATAATCTATATATAGATCGTGATCTTGATTTCTATGTTTATTTCGTGTATGCAATTGTCAACAATGTTTTGTGTGTGTGTGTTGCGTTTTGTTTAGATTCAAGATATCACGATCGAGGAGGTGGACAACAAGGAGACAAAGTCGGCCAAGGATGCGCTGCTGTTGTGGTGTCAGATGAAGACCGCCGGCTACCACAACGTAAACGTGCGCAACTTCACGACATCGTGGCGTGATGGACTCGCCTTCAATGCGATCATACACAAACACCGTCCAGATCTGGTGCAGTTCGAGAAGCTGTCCAAGACGAATGCCATTCACAATCTGAACAATGCATTCGATGTGGCTGAGGACAAACTGGGCCTGGCCAAGCTGCTCGATGCAGAAGATGTGTTCGTTGAGCATCCCGACGAGAAGTCGATCATTACGTATGTGGTCACGTACTATCATTACTTCAGCAAGCTCAAGCAGGAGACGGTCCAGGGCAAGCGCATCGGTAAGGTGGTCGGCATTGCCATGGAGAACGACAAGATGATACACGACTACGAGCACTTCACCAGCGATCTGCTCAAGTGGATCGAGACGACGATAGAGTCGCTGGGCGAGCGCGAGTTTGAGAACTCACTGGTTGGTGTCCAGGGTCAATTGGCACAGTTCTCCAACTATCGCACCATAGAGAAGCCGCCGAAGTTTGTAGAGAAGGGCAACCTGGAGGTGCTACTCTTCACCCTGCAGTCGAAGATGCGGGCAAACAACCAGAAACCATATACGCCCAAGGAGGGCAAAATGATTTCGGACATCAACAAGGCCTGGGAGCGTCTGGAAAAAGCCGAACACGAACGTGAACTGGCGCTGCGCGAGGAGCTCATCCGCCAGGAGAAACTAGAACAGCTGGCGGCGCGCTTCGATCGCAAGGCGTCCATGCGTGAGACATGGCTCTCGGAGAATCAGCGTCTCGTCAGCCAGGATAACTTCGGTTTCGATCTGGCCGCCGTTGAGGCGGCTGCCAAGAAGCACGAGGCCATCGAGACCGACATCTTTGCGTATGAGGAGCGCGTCCAGGCCGTTGTGGCCGTTTGCGATGAGCTCGAGTCGGAGCGTTATCACGATGTGAAGCGCATCCTGCTGCGCAAGGATAACGTGATGCGTCTGTGGACGTATCTGTTAGAGCTGTTGCGTGCGCGTCGCATGCGGCTGGAGATCTCGCTGCAGCTGCAGCAGAACTTCCAGGAGATGCTCTACATTCTGGACAACATGGAGGAGATCAAGCAGCTGCTGATGACCGACGACTATGGCAAGCATCTGATGGGTGTCGAGGATCTGCTGCAGAAGCACTCGCTGGTCGAGGCCGACATCAATATTCTGGGCGAACGCGTCAAGGTCGTCGTGCAGAACTCGCAGAAGTTCCTCAGTGATGATCCCGAATCCTACAAGCCCTGCGATCCTGAGATTATTGTTTCGCGCGTCCAGCAGTTGGAGGATGCATACGCGGAGTTGGTTCGTCTGGCTGTGGAGCGACGCAGTCGCCTCGAAGAGAGCCGCAAACTGTGGCAGTTCTACTGGGACACCGCCGACGAGGAAAACTGGATCAAGGAGAAGGAACAGATTGTTTCGACGGATGAGATCGGTCACGATCTCACCACCGTTAATCTGCTGCTGAGCAAGCACAAGGCCTTAGAGTCGGAGATCACATCGCATGATCCTCAGCTGCAGAATGTGGCCAAGGTGGGCGCTGAGCTCATCACTGAGGGTCACTTTGGCGCCGATCGCATCAAGGATCGTCTCAAGGAGATCCTATCCAAGTGGGATCATCTGCTTGACCTGACTAAATATCGCCGGCAGCGCTTGGAGAATGCCGTCGAGTACTTCCAGCTGTTTGCAGATGCTGACGATGTGGACAACTGGATGCTGGACACGCTGCGCATTGTATCCAGCGAGGATGTGGGTCGCGACGAGGCCAATGTTCAGTCGCTGCTCAAGAAGCACAAGGATGTCGCCGACGAGCTGAAGAGCTACGCGGAGGTCATCGATGCACTGCATAAACAGGCCGAAACCCTGAAGCTCAACGAGCCGGAGAAGGCGAATGTGGAGAAGCGACTAGAGGCGATCGATACACGGTATAAGGAGCTGACCGAGCTAGCCAAGCTGCGCAAGCAGCGTCTCCTCGACGCCCTCAGCCTGTACAAGCTGATGTCCGAGGCGGATGGTGTGGAGCAGTGGATCAAGGAGAAGACCAAAATGCTGGACACCATGGTGCCTGGCAAGGACATTGAGGATGTGGAGATTATGAAGCATCGTTTCGAAGGCTTCGACAAGGAGATGAATGCGAATGCCTCCCGTGTGGCCGTTGTCAATCAGCTGGCCCGCCAGCTGCTCCACGTCGAGCACCCGAACTCCGATGAGATCCTCGACAGGCAGAATCATCTCAACCAGGAGTGGTCGACACTGCGCGAAAAGGCCGAGGCCAAGATGGATGACTTGAAGTCCGCCCATGGTGTGCAGACCTTCTACATTGAGTGCCGCGAAACGATCTCCTGGATTGAGGACAAGAAACGCATCCTCACCGAAACGGACAGCCTGGAGATGGATCTGACCGGTGTGATGACCCTGCAGCGACGCCTCAGCGGCATGGATCGCGATCTAGCCGCCATTCAGGCGAAGCTCTCGAGTCTGGGCCGCGAGGCGGACAGCATTGAGGTGGAGCATCCGGAGGAGGCGCAAATAATCCGCGAGCGCATCGCACAAATCGAACTCATCTGGGAGCAGTTGACGCAAATGCTAAAGGAGCGCGACTCTAAACTAGAAGAGGCAGGCGATTTGCATCGCTTCCTGCGCGATCTTGATCACTTCCAGACATGGCTGACCAAGACCCAAACGGATGTCGCCTCAGAGGATACACCCACATCGCTGCCCGAGGCTGAGAAGCTGCTCAATCAGCATCAGTCCATACGCGAGGAGATCGACAACTACACGGAGGATTACAAATCGATGATGGAGTATGGCGAACGTCTGACCTCCGAGGGCAACACATCCGAAGATCCGCAGTATATGTTCCTGCGCGAGCGCCTGAATGCCCTCAAGGATGGCTGGGAGGAGCTGCATCAGATGTGGGAGAATCGTCAGGTGCTTCTGTCGCAGAGTCTCGACCAGCAGCTCTTCAATCGCGATGCTCGCCAGACCGAAGTGCTGCTCAGCCAGCAGGAGCACTTCCTCAGCAAGGACGACACGCCCGTTAATCTGGAGCAGGCCGAGAACCAACTGAAGCGTCACGAGGCCTTCCTTACCACCATGGAGGCCAACGATGACAAGATCAATACGCTGCTCCAAGTCGCCGATACGCTCGTGGAGAAGGAGCACTTTGATGCCGACAAGATTGGCAAGCGGGCAGAGAATATTACTGGGCGCCGGGATGATAATCGCCAACGGGCGCTCGATCAGCACGAGAAGCTTAAGAACCAGGTAAAACTGCACGAGTTCCTGCAGGATCTGGAGGAGCTGGCCGAATGGGTGCAAGAGAAGTATGTCACATCACAGGATGAGACTTATCGCAGCGCCAAGACCATACACTCCAAGTGGACGCGTCATCAGGCGTTCGAGGCAGAAATCGCTGCCAACAAGGAGCGTCTGTTCGAAGCGGAGAAGTCCGCCCAGGAGCTGTCCAAGGAGAAGCCCGAATTCAAGGATGTCATCGAGCCCAAGCTCAAGGAGCTGGCCAAACAATTCGATGATCTCGAGGTGCACACCAAGGAAAAGGGCGCCCTGCTCTTCGATGCGAATCGCGAGGTGCTTGTTCAACAGACCTGCGACGACATTGACTCGTACATCACCGATCTGGAGAAGCAGATTGTTAGCGGCGACACGGCCAACGATCTGACCTCCGTGAATATCCTGATGCAGAAGCAGCAGGTCATCCAGACACAAATGGCTGTGAAGGCACGCCAGGTGGAGGAGATCGACAAGCAGACGGAATATCTGCAGAAGACGGTGCCCGAGGAGAAGATCGAACCGATTGTCGTAAAGAAGACGGCGGTGCTGGAACGCTTTGAGAAGATCAAGGCGCCGTTGCGCGAGCGCCAAAAGCAGCTGGAGAAGAAGAAGGAGGCATTCCAGTTTTGTCGCGATGTCGAGGACGAGAAGCTCTGGATCGATGAGAAGCTGCCAGTGGCCAATTCCTCTGACTATGGCAACTCCCTCTTCAATGTGCATGTGCTGAAGAAGAAGAACCAATCGCTGGCCACCGAAATCGATAATCATGAGCCACGCATCAATGCTATTTGCAACAATGGTCGGAAGCTGATCGACGAGGGACATGAGGATGCCAAGAAATTCGAGGCGCTGATCAGTGATCTGACGGCCAAGTGGCAGGAGCTCAAGGATGCCATTGAGAATCGCAAGCGGCATCTGCTCGAGTCGGAGAAAGTGCAACAGTATTTCTTCGATGCCCAGGAAGCCGAGTCGTGGATGAGTGAACAGGAACTCTACATGATGGTCGAGGATCGCGGCAAGGATGAGATTAGTGCACAGAATCTGATGAAGAAGCACGAGAATCTGGAGCAGTCGGTTGAGGACTATGCGAACACCATACGTCAGCTGGGCGAAGTAGCGCGCCAGTTTAGCAGCGATGATGTGTCCAGCGGTGATGCCGTCGCCGTCAAGCAATCCCAGTTGGACAAACTGTATGCGGGTCTCAAGGATCTGGCCGGCGAGCGACGCGCCCGCCTTAACGAGGCACTGCAGCTGTTCATGCTGAGCCGTGAGGTCGACGATCTGGAGCAATGGATTACGGATCGTGAGGTGGTTGCCGGCTCTCAGGAGCTGGGTCAGGATTACGATCATGTGACGCTGCTGTCGGAGCGCTTCAATGAGTTTGCCCGCGACACCGAGGCCGTTGGTGGAGAGCGTGTGGCCAAGGTCAATGGCATTGCGGATAATCTGATTCAGGCGGGACACTCGGACTCGGCCACCATTGCCGAGTGGAAGGACAATCTGAACGAATCGTGGCAGGATCTGCTCGAGTTGATCGAGACACGCACCCAAATGCTGGCCGCGTCGCGAGAGCTGCACAAATTCTTCCACGACTGCAAGGATGTTCTCGGCCGCATCCTGGAGAAGCAGCACGGCGTCTCCGATGAGCTGGGACGCGATGCTGGTTCCGTGTCGACGCTGCAGCGCAAGCATTACAATTTCCTGCAGGATTTGACCACACTGTACTCGCAGGTGCAGCAGATCCAGGAGGAGTCCGCCAAGCTGCAGGATGCCTATGCCGGCGACAAGGCCAAGGAGATAACCAATCGGGAGCAGGAGGTCCTGAACGCTTGGGATAATCTGCAGGCGATGTGCGATGCACGCAAACAAAAGCTGGCCGACACCGGGGATCTGTTCCGCTTCTTCAACATGGTGCGCATCCTAACCATCTGGATGGAGGATCTGGTGCGCCAGATGAACACGTCCGAGAAGCCGCGTGACGTTTCCGGCGTCGAGCTGCTGATGAACAACCATCAGAGCTTAAAGGCCGAGATCGATACACGCGAGGATAACTTCAGCGCCTGCATATCCCTGGGCAAGGAGCTGCTCACGCGCAATCATTACGCCTCCGCTGACATCAAGGATCGCCTGAAGTCACTGAACAACAGCCGCAATGCGTTGCTCCTGCGCTGGGAGGAGCGATGGGAGAACCTTCAACTGAGTACGTAAACTGACTTAGTTTTAAATTGATTACACTATGTAACAGTCAAAAAAAAAACACAATAGGGTTAAAACCAACTATTTTTTGGTTTTTGGGCGTCTCATAACTAAAATTCAATGTTCAAATTTGGTCTACGGTAAGCCACTTTTTATAGTTTGGCTATCTATATGGCCCAAATTCCCAAAAAATTTCGGCCTCAGTCAGAAAAAATGCAAAATTTTGTTTCGTGTTATCGCTAATTTAGGTCATATGACTTTTAAATCGATTAGTCGTTCATGAGTCTCAAATCGTTCACGACTCCTGTTCTCGCTCAGTTATTCATTATCGGTAAATCAAAATTTCGATAACTAGAATTTAGGCCATATCAGTTTTTCTTTTACTTCAAAAGTATTATCAATAACATGCAGAGCGAGCACCAGTAACGAGTAACTGAGCGATAATAGGTCTTAAATGAACGACTAAGCGAGTTGAGGCTCAACTAACCTCCTCAACGATTGTGGGACTCAGATGAGAGATTAGTTCGTGCGGTAAAAAGACAACTACTTAACTACTTCACAAATTGAACGAGAAATACTAAATACTCATTTGAAATATGCGTCTCCTTGCAGTCCTCGAGGTGTATCAGTTTGCCAGAGATGCTGCCGTTGCCGAGGCTTGGCTTATTGCCCAGGAGCCGTACCTGCTGTCCTCCGAGCTGGGACACACAATTGACGAAGTCGAGAATCTGATTAAGAAACACGAGGCATTCGAGAAGTCGGCCGCCGCTCAGGAGGAGCGCTTCAGTGCACTTGAGCGTTTGACAACAGTAAGTCATTGTTATTTTTTGTCTAATTGCACTTTTGTCTGGGCCTTCCTCAATCCGTGACTTTCCGGATCAAGTCGGGCAATACTTGCTGAAACTCATGCTTGACAATTTTGATTATTTCCTTTCACAGTTTGAGCTTAAGGAAATGAAGAGACGCCAGGAGATGGCGGAGGAGGCGGAGCGACAGCGCATCAAGGAGGAGCAGGAGGCTAAGGCTGCGTCCGAGGCGGCGGAGCTGGCCAAGCGTGACGCCGAGCGTCGCGACGATGTCGATGTGGGCATTGCCCATGACGAATCAGGTAGGATTTCGGTTGGGGAATGCAATATCATCTGCGCATATGCAATTATATAGTTTTACTTTTACCTCGCTTCTCTCCTAAGCACGTAAACGAGGTTAATCCCCCATCAATCTATCCATCTACAATCTATCGTCCACAATCTATCCTGTACTGTAACCACTCGTATGTGAAGAACCAAACTAAATCTAAACATTCCATCTCATTCACTCATGCTTACTCAATCAATCAATCAAACAAATGCCGGATTAACCCAATCAACTAACCAAAAACTAAACGAAATCGCAGCCGCTGCAGATTCAGCCGTCGACATTGAGCGCATTGTCGAGACCCAAACAGGTACAACTCTTGCCCCATGAGACCCCAGGACCCGACTCTCTCACCCTCTCTCTGTGTTATTTTCCTATATATAATAAACATTCATATATGTGTCTTATCGTAACTATATATTTAGCATGTGCTCAGTAATTTAATCGAAATTATATCTTATGTAGAGCGTGGCGCCACACCAGCTGCTGGAGATGGTCAGGAGGGTTATGTGACACGAAAGCATGAGTGGGAGTCGGCCACCAAGAAGGCCTCCAACAGATCTTGGGATAAGGTAAGCATCCAATAGCTGATAATACAAATTTCAAGCAGATAAACAGCACAGAAATTAGTTGCAAGAGACAACTGGCGAACAAAATCTTTTTCACAAAGACCTAAATGATGGATAGGAAATAGTCGATAATTTCAATCAATAAATCAAATATAAACCCATATTATTTAGCACGCTCAAGCGTTCAAGCTTGTTTTTATTTTTTATGAAAGTACTCCGCTGGTGCTGATTTAAATTCAAATAATTTGTTCTTCTATATATTTTTTGTGAAGTTGTTTCCTTTATGTACTAATTGCATGTTATATTCTTTCGCAGGTTTATATGGCTGCACGAGCTGGACGCGTTTCGTTCTTCAAAGATCAGAAGGGTTACAAGACTAATCCCGAATTGACCTTCCGCGGCGAGCCCAGCTACGATCTGCAGGGTGCTGCCATCGAAATTGCCAGTGATTACACCAAGAAGAAGCATGTGCTGCGAGTAAAGTGAGTTGTCATAATATTGAGGATATGCTTTGATTGTCTACTGACTGTTACTCTGCTCTCCTCCCTGCCAGGCTCGCCAGTGGCGCCGAGTTCTTGATGCAAGCCCATGATGATAGCGAGATGTCACAGTGGGTGTCCGCCCTGAAAGCCCAAAGCGAATCGGCAGCGGTGGCGGCGAGCAGATCCCAGACTTTGCCAGCTACTTCACAAAAGGACGAACCAAAGCGCAGATCGTTTTTTACTTTAAAGAAAAAGTAAATGGAAATATATAAGAGCAGCTAATTAAAACAAAAAACAAAAAAACGACAAAAAATACATATATTTTTTTCATATATTTAATGCAAAAACTTATTTCATAAAAAAACCAAGCAAAAACAAAAACAACAACTTGCAAGAGAAACATGCAAAACGTAAACGTAAACAATTATTATGCTTATCAAATTTGCACGATAAATACTGCTATTATTGATTAAACGTATGTATCTTATTTATTTAAACAAATACAAAGTAATATAAAGATAAAAAAAACAAAAAAAAAACACAAAATTGAGAACAACTCGTGTATGCATTTCAATGTATTCGATAAATAAACGAATTATTCCTCTAAAGTACACAATACTCGTCTGCATTGAATAACTTACAAGAAATTTTATCTGGGGCATGCATAAAAATTGCTTCCCCTGAGCAACTAACAATTGGGGTTGATTTACGAAAGGGTGTCTGAAGCGGTTCGATGAGGTCATTATGAGAGTAAAAGTTATTATTCAAATATTAAAAGCTATGTTACTGCTCAAAATTAATATTTTTTTCGAGGCGTACATTTTCAGTTGAAGTAAATTGGCTTTCTTTAATTGCGAAATTGAAATTTGGTTAGCGCATTCTGATTTTTGAAAGTGTCATCCGTGGTTGCCAGATCAACAACAGTTGCAGCCCAGATGCAGCACTGTTATTATTAGCATGTGGCAAATGCATGCAAAATATGACCTTGTCTGGCGCGCTGCAATTGCAATTTGAAAATGTAAACATACGGCCAGTGCTGCCAGATGTGGCGCTCGATAAATCCAAAAAAATTGCAAGGCCAATCGATAAGAACTTTTTGTTGGCAAGCAGGTTGGCAGGCCTTGCAAGTAAGCAGAACAACGGCGACTATTAATTGATTAAATATTTCACTTAGCTTAAGCAATGCAACAAACGAACTAACCATAGCTGACTGGACTCTGATGAGCAATGTAAAGTGCAGGTGCATACAAAGTTCAGCGAACAAGTGCAAGTGTCATAGACATACATATATATATTTTGTTTAAGTGCAGCACTCATTTAGAATGACAACGAAAACGAAAACTACGATTCATGTCAAGCCAAAGCCACTATTTGTGCGTGTGTGAGTGTGCTCAGTGCTGTGTGTGTATGTGGGTCTGACGACATTGACGGAGCCTGCAACAAACACACAAAACCCCCCACCCACCCCCAAGCCCCTACCTGCAACGCCCACAACCAACAGCTAGTAACCGCGTCCACAACAGAGGCAAAGAAAACGAATCGTCTTGGAAAATCCAAAAAAAAAAAGTGGAAAAATAAGAAAATAATATGCCATGATATTGTTGGAAAAGGAAGCTATAGCTGGATTGCAGTTCTGTGTTAATATATGTAGCGATTAAGACAAAAAGAAGACATACTGCAACACACAAACTCGCCCGCACCCATTCCATTGAATACAATGTTTAATCGGCTGGGCAGCACTGGCGCTGCCGTTTCCACTGCTCCAGCTGCGCCTGCCCCAGTTCCAGTTCCGGAGCCAGCTGCGCCCGTTTCAAATGGAGGAAGCAGTGGCGGTGGCGGTGGCGGCGGCGGCGGCTGCAGCACCATTGCCCCGCCCATCAGTGATCTCTATCTGCGTCCGCTGCCCTATCTGGACGCCAAGTGGCTGCGCGCCGATCTCATTGCCTGCCTGCGCAACGCCGCCGACGGCTCCGTGCTGTGGAACCACCTGATACAGGATTGCGAACTGGTGTCCTCGCCCTCAGCGCCGTTGATCAATGCACGCGGCCAGCTGTCGTATCTGGGCGATGATGGCAAACACTATTGCGGGGCCCAGGCGCTGCAGTGCGCCTGCTGCCAGCCGGAATACTGCGGTCCGCTGTCCGCGTGCAACTGCGACAGCTGTCGCCCCCTCGACTCGGACACGGCCATTAAGAAGCTGACCTCGTCATCGTCCGCTCAGCAGCCAGCCGCGACGGAGCTAACGCTGAGCGGCTGGATGTGGAGCCAGCCGCCCAATCAGCTGGCCAAGCATGACTGCCAGCGCACGCTGATTGGGGAGCTGCACGAGCTGGCGCTGCGTGCCGCGGGCAACTGTTTATCGGCACAGCAGCTCCGCCAACAGCTCTTCATCTACGAGCGGTACTTTGTGGCGCTGCGGCGTAATCAACAGCAGGTGCAACCCACGCCAGCAGCCGCACCACAGCTGGAGGAATCAGCTGCTCCACCCGTTTCACTGCCGCTGGAGCCGGAGCATGCAGCAGTCGGCTTAGCCCGAGTGGGCACCCGTGCCGCACTCAATTTCAGCTTTGCATTTTTGCGCCGCGCTTGGCGCTCTGGCGAGGATACGGAAATGTGCAGCGAGCTGCTCAGCGAGGCGCTCGAATCGCTGCAGGAGCTGCCCGCTGCAACGCTGTTCGATGCCGCTGCACAGGTCTCGCCACTCTGGCTGGAGGTCATGGAGCGTTCGATTAAGTTTCTGCGTCTGGTTGCTCTAGGGGATCCCATGGGTGGTCGCTGCTTGGCGCCGCTGACGGACAGGCATACGGCGCTGTGCCTGCTGCTGGAACTGGGCGTACAGAAGGGCACGCTGGCGGCGACGCTGGAGTGTGTGGTTCTGCTGCTACTGCTCTGGGAGAAGGACAACGATCATGGACACGGCGGCGGCAATGGCGCCGATAATCGGGATATGCCGCGCAAGACGGGCGCGCCGCTGCTGCGCATCCTGCAGCGCTATCAGCGACTGGGCGCCGATACCAGCAGCAGTTCGAGCCACAGCAGCTGCTCCTCCAACAACGTGGAGCCCACGCCCGTGGCTAGCGCCACGGAAACCTTTCTGCGCTTTCTCATGCTGCCCAAGAGCAGTGCGGCCATTGTGGATCTCCGGCGTGCAGCCGTCGTCATAGTCTCGCATTTGGATCGACTGGTGCAGCCGCATATGCCGCAGCTGACGCACATGCCCAGCTGCCTTCGGCGGCACAGTAAAGATAACAACGATAGCGACCAGGAGGCTGCGGCGTGCTCCTTGCTGGAGCAGCAGCGTGTCTATGCGCTCGGCTGGCCGTCGTTGTCCAAGGAGCAGCAGGGCTTCAATGTGGAGCCCGCTCTGAGTTGGACCAGTGCATCCACGCAGCAGCCGCCGCCGGCGCTGCTCGGCTGCAAGTTTCAGCTGAAGCAGGTGGCGTGCAGCGAAGAGGTCATCGTGCTGCTCAGCCAGGAGGGCAAGCTGTACAATTGGCACATCGGCAAGCCGGAGGCGGAGCCGCAGCCTCTCGACTTTACGGAGATAGCCAGCGAGACGTTCATCTCGATTGCGGCCCACTGCGAGGGACACCACTTTCTGGCCGTCGACAGCAACTGTGAGTTCAATCGTATCCGTGAATCCCAAATAAGTTAAATTTGAACCACTTGTTAAACTGAATGTGGCCGAAAATCGTAGTTTAACTTGGTCCAAATATTTGTATTTATTTTTTGTTATTTACTTTTGCTTTTTTCTCCTACTAGCTTTTATTTTTGGCATTAACTCTAACCATAATGCTAGAGACTTAAAATGTTGCTTGAATATTCGTGAGAACTAAAGTAAAATATTGAATTTTATCCAAAAAGAGCAAACATTGTCAATATCACGTGATTCTATAATATTTGCTAAACAGAAGTTGTGTGCCAGAGAACACAGACCTT
Organism: Drosophila flavopinicola; assembly: GCA_035042425.1. Lineage (NCBI taxonomy): Eukaryota > Metazoa > Arthropoda > Insecta > Diptera > Drosophilidae > Drosophila > Drosophila flavopinicola. Next base: position 515,893 of record JAWNLL010000272.1, on the reverse strand, counting down.
AAAATAGACATCAACAGCACATAAAACAATTGGACAATGACAAATAACTATTGAAAACAAGTGGGAAAGGATTATCTTCGGCGTGCCGAAGATTTTATACTCTTTTCGAACCTTTAGACAATTTTCACTCTGCTAACTGCAGCACTTTCATCTGTAAAAATTTATATCATATGATATCAATTTGAATTGAAATATTAAATTTATTTCCAGTTGTATGGCAGTTTTAAGATATAGTGATCCGATCCGGCCGGCTCCGATCAATGTTATGTATGTTTGAATAATAAGTATATGTGCAAAGTTTTATCGCGATAGCTTTAAAAACATGGGATTTATGGCCAAAACCGACTTCCAGTTGTATGGCAGCTATAAGATATAGTGGTCCGATCCGGCCGGTTCCGACCAATGTGCTGTCCCTTTAAATAATAAGTGTCTGTGCAAAGTTTTATAACGATAGCTCAAAAACTGAGGGACTAGTTTGCATACATACAGACAGACAGGCAGACAGACAGACAGACAGATAGACAGACAGACAGACGGACATGGCTAGATCAATTTGTATTGTCATTCTAAGCATACTGGCAGTAACTTTTGGGGGTCTCCGACGCTTCCTTCTATGCGTTACAAACTTCAGCACAAACTTAATATACTATTTTCTTCGAAAAGAGTATAAACATGTATTCACAATTTAATTAAAGCACCTTGTTAAATATTAAAATAACGCTTAGTAAAACACAGTTGGTCTTTGCTTCCCGCTCTTTTTCATGCTTTAAAACAACACATAGTCAGCTGACTTTGATTGAACGCGAAATAGTATAAACAAGTAAGAGTGCTCTAGTCGGGAGTGCCCGACTACGAGATACCCTGAACCCAGTCCTTACAATCATTCGTACTACTCTAAACACACACATACTGCAGTACAAGCAGTGCAAGCGGTTTAAGCAGTTAGCTTGCTATTTCGCTATTTCGCCCCACACAATGGAAAGTTAAATCTTAAATAACTTCTGTGTTTATTGTCCGATCTTATTGAAATTTTTGGGGCAAGCAATTGTCGATAATATGTGTGACCAAACCAAATTGCAAGGTCGTACCTTCAAAAAATTTTAACTTTTGGGGGGTTTGGGGGGTGGTATCCAAAAAGTAAAATATTTGTTACATGTGTATGCTATTCGAGATTATACATGCCAAATTTGGGGTCTCTAGCTTTTATAACTTTGAAGTTATGTCCCAAAAACGCTAGTCTAAAATCAAAATTTATCGATAACTTTTGAATGCGACGAGTTATCGATCATATGAAATAAACTTGATCTGTCCCGGGATTAGGAGAACTTATGTTCCAAATATGAACTCTCTAGCTCTTGTAGTCTCTGATATCTGTGTGTTCATACAGACAGACAGACGGACAGACGGTCAGACGGACAGACAGACGGACATGCCTAGATCGACTCGGCTGTTGATACTGATCAATAATATATATACTTTATATGGTCGGAGATGCTTCCTTATGCCTGTTACATACATTTGCACAAAACCATAATACCCTTTTTACCCATTTTTAATGGGTTCAGGGTATAAAAAGGAAACTATTTCCATTCACTCTCCATTTTCCATAAAATCTCTTTATCGTACATACGATATTGCCACTCTAATTGAACAAAGTAAACAATGCGCTCGTTCAAGTGAACTGATTCCTTAAAGTGAACCACAACTAACCTCGACTCCTTTGTCTCTTAGTCAACGCCTATTCGTGGGGCAATGCTCGGGAGCTGCCCACCAAGATCGAGAGCCTTGTGCGTCGCGTCAAGGCCGTCTACTGCGGCTGTTTCTACAGTGCCGCCATCACACTGCGGGGCAATCTGTACACGTGGGGACGCGGCACGTATGGCCGCCTGGGACACGGCACCTCGGATGATCAGTGTCTGCCCACCATGGTGATGGCGCTCAAGGATCATCAAGTCGTGGACGTTGCTCTCGGCAGCGGCGATGCCCACACGCTCTGCCTGACCACCGAGGGCTTAGTCTATGCGTGGGGCGATGGCGACTACGGCAAGCTGGGCAATGCCAGCTGCAACAGCAGTCTACAGCCGCTGCTCATCGAATGCTTGCCGCGCGTGCAGCGCGTCTTCGCCGGCGCCCAATTCTCGCTGGCCCTCACCGGCGAGGGTCAGCTGTACAGCTGGGGCAAGGCCTCCTGTCTGGGTCATCAGCTCGTCGAGCGCAACGTTCAGGGCTGTAGTGTGCCCAGACTTATAACCAGTCTTCAGGTGAGCGCTAAATGAACACTTGCTACCCAATCCTCTAAGATCCCACCTTGGAAATTACTGATTTTAGTATAGTACTCAATTTTAGTTTAGTATAAAACAAGTCACGTTCACGGTAGTCTTATTAGTTTATCCGGAATTTATCAAAAACTTTGTTTACAGTAAACGAATTTTGAAGGTTCAAGGGTCATAAGAAACTATATGGCCCGGCAATTGTGTTGACCTTCCTATATGCCAAGGTTATTTAATGGGAACCATAATTGTTCTTAGTTTGACAGTTAGTTTTGGATCAGAATCGGAATCTGTTTATGGTGTTATTCCTAGAGTTTATTGTTGTATCAATTCCTGCTTTCGTTTTGCAGCACAAACGCATTGTGGACGTCGCTGTGGGCGTGGCCCATTGCCTTGCATTGAGCAGCAGCGGCGAAATCTTTGGCTGGGGCCGCAACGATAACCAGCAGATCTGTCCCGCCTCCGTGTGCAGTGAGCCGCTGTTGCGTCAGCCCATCCTGGTCACTCTGCCCACTCTGCCCGCCAGCGGCATTGCGTGCACCGCTGTCCAGAGCCTGATCTGGACGCAAAGCACAAGGCAAGGTGTGCCGCTGCGTGCCCCCTTTGTCATCGATCTGGGCGAGCCAACATTCCGACTGCTCGACCAGCTGCTGGGCATGTGCAGCGCCAGCGCAGCGCAGGACAACCGCCAGACACCCAACCAGGAGTCCGAGTGCATTGCGGTCGCCTGCCTCAATCTGGTGCGTCTCCAGCTGCTCGCCCTCATCGCCAACGGTGTGGAGCCGCGCAACGTGGGTCTCGCCAGCGGCGGACGACTGCTCAACAGCCTCAAGACGCGCATTCTCAGTCTGGCCGGTGGCAGCCAAGTGCTGCGCACCATCCAAATAGCCGCACAGCAGGCGCTCCAGGTAAGATTTTACATCCGACATATGTACACATATAGTGTATATTAAATGTATTCATTGTTGTACGCACAGGATGGCTGGAGTGTGCTGCTGCCGACGGCAGCGGAGCGTGCACAGACGCTGACAGCGTTGCTGCCCTCGGAGCCGGGCCAGGCATGCTCGGCGGGTCATCGCTTTATGACAGATCTGCTGGTCAGTTCACTGATGGCCGAGGGCGGACTGGAGACGGCACTGCAGCATGCGATACGATTGGAGAGCAGCTCGTGCTCCACGGACTGCACAGATGGAGGTCATCTGCCGCTGCTGCAGTTGATAACGCGACTGCTGGGCAATAATGCGGCACTGACACAAAGTCGTTTGTCTTTGACACTACTGGGTAAACAGCAGCAGCAGCAGCTGCCTGTGGAGAAGCTGCATCATCAGCAGCCAGCCAGCACCAGTCCCAGTCTCTGTTTGCTGCATCGCTTTCAGCGGCTGCTGCTCGCGTGCATTCATCAGGCTAGCACCGAGGAGGATACAGCCGGAGCGGAGGCACTGCTTGCCCAATACCTGCACAGCTTAATACCCGCCTGCGTGAGCACGCTGCAGCAGGCTCATGAACTAGCGCTGCAATGTCGCGAGTCCAGTGAACTGGGCGCCAGTGGAGCGCATCCGCTGGTCGCTGCTTTGGGTCGCGTCCTGCAGGCGGACATCTCGGATGCGCTGCTGCACGAGCTGCTAGTTGGTCTTGTGCTGCTCAAGCGCGATCGACCGCAGTGTCTGGGCAGCCTGCGCTGGGCGCGTCTCTGCCTGCCGCTGTTGCGCGTCCTAGATCGCCTCAATCGAGCGCTCGGCGAGGGTGAACTGCGCGACGGCGACGACATGGGCTGGCCGGGCATAATTTGTCGCGGCGGACCCAAGGGCGCCGTTCCGCCACCGGCCGCCGATCCCGAGACGCACTACGTCCGCCGTGCCGACATGGATAACCTGCTGCTCGACGGCAGTCGCTGCATCATTCTCGCCGGCTACGTCTGCGATATTAATGGCTACACGTAAGTCATTGGGTCCAATTAATTATTTACGGATTTCAAAAATTAAATACAAAATAATTGTTAGACATTATTTTCATAAACGTGATTATTTGTGATAAATTGTAATTGATTTGAAATTTAATTTGCATGCAGCTGTGAATCGGAGAATTTGCGCGCTCTGCTCGAGCTGGGCCTGGGCAAGGATCTGAGTGCAGAGCTGAGCACGCCGCCGCACCGAAGCGTCATGGAGCAACTGCTGCAGCACCACAAACTGGGCAAATACCTGGCTACACAGGGTGCCAACGAGGAGAAGGTAAGTGCTAGTGGCAGAGCTAGTCTCTCAGAATGCTGAAATAGTATCTTGTTCATATGCAGGCAACTGGACCGGGAGCGACGCGCCTGACGCACTTCAGCTCGGAGTGTGCGCTGGCGCAGCTGCTGGGCCTGGTGGCCAATCTGATGTGCAGCGGGCCCAGCCTGCAGCCGGCGGAGCTGCAATGCCGCCAGCTGGAAAAATCGTCGCTGCTGAGCGGCGGCCTGCTAATGCTGCAGCCCAGTAATCCCTACGACGAGGAGAAGGGCGAGGCGCGCAGCAGCCACAGCACGGCGGGCAACACACCAACGGAGGCACCGCTGCCAACGCCGCCACCCTCACAACGCCGCACCGTCGAGCAGCTACAGAGTCGCGTGGATAGTTTCATTGCCGGCCTGGCAGAGGCACGACTCGGCGAACCGCTGGTGGCCGCATGGCTCTCACTAACCGAACGCTACTGTAAGGCGCACAATCTGATGTGGCATCAGGAGTTTGCCACCGAGCATCCCGTGCAGGAGCTGGAGCGTCTACTAAGCGCCGTGCTGCTGCGTCATCAGTGTCTGGGCGGACTCGTGCTCAGTTCACTCGATGCAGAGCAGCAGTCGCAGTCGCCGCCCAAGCAGCTGGGCGAGATCATACGCCTGGTGCATCAGGCCAAATGGAGTGTGGTGCGCACGCGACAGCAGCAGAATCGTAGCTACAAAGAGGTGTGTGCACCCATACTGGAGCGTCTACGCTTTTTGCTCTATGAGGTGCGACCGGCGGTGAGTCCGCAGCAGCGTGGCTTGCGGCGGCTGCCCATCTTGCAGCGACTGCCACGCTTTCGTCTGCTGGTGCGGCGTCTGCTGCAGGAGCTGCGTGCGGCCAAGCAGCAGCCGGCGGCCAAGCCCGAGGATCTGCTCAATGCCAGCATACAGCAGCAACAGCAACAACAGCAACAACAACAGCAGCAACAACAGCAGCAGCAGCAACAACCTGCCGCAGAGCTACTCATCTATGAGCAGCAGGAGCAGCTGCTTATAGAGAAGAAACCCAAGGAGCAAAAGCAGCTGGACGAGGAGGAGTCTCTGCTGCGTCGCCTTAACGAACGGCAGCTGCACGCCGACATCGAACTGGATGCCACGCTCATGCAGGACATTGTTGACTTTGCGCTCCAGGATAGCTGCGATGTGGAGACGGTGCGTCGCGCCATGTATTGCCAAATGCAGCGCTTCCAATTGCGTCTGGCCGGCCTGCAGCTGGTGCAGCAGCTGCTTGAGTTACACGGATTGCTCGATGCCACCCAGTACAGTCTGCTCAATGGCTATTTGGGACTGCATCTAAAGTCGGCGGCTAGTGGCGCCTCGCCGCAGCATGTGCTCGGCCAGCTGAACATGGTGAGCGCATACCAGAAAGCGCGTTTGCTGCTCGCACAGGCTCGCGTCCTGGATTGGGCGGTGCGTGAGCTGCGGCGTCTGGTCAACCAGGAGCAGCAGGGTGCCGTGCGCGGCAAGGACAGCTGCAATTTGAGCACCTATGTGCTGCTCAAGCGTCTGCCACGCGCCCGCTTTCTCATCAGCGTGTTTGGGCTGCTGTCCAAGGAGCTGGGCGCCAATGAGCTGGGACTGCTGATCAATTCGGGTCTGCTTGGAACTGTGCTGGGCCTGCTGGCGCAGACGGGCGCCGAGGCTGGCACAAAAAGCAGCAATTGTGAGCTGAGCGTTCTCTACGAGGACAGCGTGCTCAAGCAGAAGTGCAGCAAGGCGCAACTCAGCGGACCCGATCTGGCCAAACTCATGAAGATTGGGACGCGCATTGTGCGCGGCGTCGACTGGAAGTGGGGCGACCAGGATGGCAATCCACCGGGCGAGGGTCGCATCATCAGCGAAGTCGGCGAAGATGGGTGAGTAAACGGAGCATAAATATGTGCAAGGCAGAACCCAAGTCTTGCTTCGACCTTGGTTCATTCTAGTTTTTGGTTTCGTTGTATACTCTTTTCGAAGAAAATAGTATATTAAGTTTGTGCTGAAGTTTGTAACGCATAGAATGAAGCGTCGGAGGCCCCAAAAGTTACTGCCAGTATGCTTAGAATGTCCGTCTGTCTGTCTGTATGTATGCAAACTAGTCCGTGAGTTTTTGAGCTATCATGATCAAACTTTGCACAGAGACTTATTATTTAAAGGGACAGCACATTGGTCGGAACCGGCCGGATCGGACCACTATATCTTATAGCTGCAATACAACTGGATGTCGGTTTTGGCCATAAATCACATGTTTTCAAAGCTATCGCGATGAAACTTTTCACAGATACTTATTATTCAAACATACATCACATTGTTCGGAGCCGGCCGGATCGAACCACTATATCTTATAGCTGCCATACAACCATACAAATAAATTTAATATTTCAATAGAAAATTTAAATTTATATGCTATCAATTTTTACAGCTAGTGAAAGTGCTGCAGTTGACAGTTCGAAGAGAGTATAAAATCTTCGGCACACCGGAGATAATCGTTTTCCACTTGTTTAATTTAACGTTTAGTTAAAATCAATAATCAATGTACACAAATCGAAGTCTTACAAAAGAGATTTAGAAGGCAGTGCGACCAAAGGGTGGTCTTTTAAATCAAATTTAATGGTTTAACATAGGTACAAGAATAACGTCGACTTTAACGACAAATCTTAAAATGAAGCTATGCAATATATAGCTAATGGTTTCTTAGATCAAATCTGACAAAAATGTATATTTCTATTCAAATGAATATAAGTATAACAATAAAATATGTATAAAATGATTTACAGCAGATTGGTTGGGTTCAGGTTTTGCCTAGACAATTGGGTTCAGTAATAGTAGTAGTAGGAAAACAGGCGAAATTGCGGTTTCGAACCGGTTCGGTTCCAACCCGGTCTTCAGCATTGAATATTATGATTCTTATGATCCTCCTTTCATCTACCAGCTGGGTGCGCGTCGAGTGGTACACAGGCGCTACCAATTCGTATCGTATGGGCAAGGAGGGCCAGTACGATCTGCAGCTGGCGGACAGCGCTCTGAATGTGGCTTCACCGACGGAACCAGAGCGCGAGGAACTGGGCACCACGGAGCCGCCGCCCAGCAGTGAATCGCATCCCTCGAAGCTGTTGCGCCACTGTGCCGCCAAGCTTCTGCAGATCCTGGCCGTCGGCAGCGGACTCCATGGCGCCCATCTGGACAAGCATGCGCTGCGCGGCGTCACCAGCATGTTCCGGGCTATGCTCGATCCAAAGCCAGCTCTGGCCAATGTTGTCCACTGTCTCAACTGGCTGAATCTCGGCTTCATCCGCGCCATTTCAGGTGAGCAATTTTAAATATTAATAAATAATTGGTATTTTTTTGAATCTTTTCTTGTATTATCGAAAAACAAAACTCGTTGAACAATTTTTTATTTATATGTAACTATTCAAAAATATTTTAAATATTTATATGTACATAGGCATATTTAAAATTTATTGCTTACTTGTTGAATCTTAAAATCGTGTTCTTTCAACAACTTTAACCTCAAGTTATTGCTTACAAGATGTGATTAATCTATTTATAATGGCTTGGCTAATAATAATCATTATTTCAGGGAAAACAAATTAAACTCATTGTTTAATGATTATTTGTTGAGTGTTATTATTTGGCTACAAAATTAAACTGCATATGCAATTATGAATTGTGCATGGGAAATGTTGGAAAGGGTTTTTAAGTGCTGGATGCTCCTCTCGAATGTGTTTCGATACTCTCTTCGTTTTTCAAAAGCAAAGTATGCTTTGAAAGATATATATAGGCTATAGTGTGGTCGAATAAATCCAATCACATTGTGTTGAGAGCTGTCTTGGAGTCAACAACAGAAAGCAACTAAAAACTTGAGAGAAAAAAAAATGTACCACAAAACGGATAATGCGCGTGGAGATGGCTGGGAATTGCAGCTATCGAACGATCGGCTCGATCGCCACTTTCTGCAGCAGATGGAAGTGATCCAGTTGCTAATCCGCAAAAGCTTGCGTGTCGCTGATCGGGAGCTGTACCCCAAATGGATGGGGATATTTATGCGCACAACCAAAGATGAGAAGTTCGCACGCAACTGTCTCATTGCGCTGATGCACTCGCAGCTAAAAAATGGTGGGCGACTAAGCTATCCGTTCAACGATCTGGAGAACTGCAATCGTAATCTGCGAAATGTGCTCAAGGCATATGAGAACCATCGGCGACAGCAGTGTACCCAGGATGTGCCGAGCGAGAAGTCGCCCGTTATTATGGATACGGCTACACTGAACAGTTTGCTGGAGCTGCGCGAGGAGCAGCCGCAGCAGGTGTCAGGAGATGGGGCGGGCAAGCACTTCTGGCGTCAGATCTCCGTCGAACAGATGAATCAACTGGACAACTTGGAGGCCAAATACAAGCGCCAAGTGAGCGATGAAGAAGCCACCAAGCGGGCGTCCAATCACATATCCGATACCAGTCAGCAGAGTAAGCTAAGTAAGAATCGCAAGCTCAAAGAGAAACCAAAAACGAAGCCCCGAAAGCTCACCAAAAAACTGAAGAAGAAGACTAAGAAGAGCAGCAATGCGTTGGATAGTAAGCTGGAAGAGAAGCAGACGCAGCAGCAGGAGCAGCAGATGCAGAAGCAAGAGCCGCAGAAGAAGCAGAAGAATAGCGACAAGGCAGCCAAAGAAGTGGCAACGCCGGACAATACTACAGCAAAGCATACAATAAGAGAAGGTCAGACCCGCTCCGAGGTGGCCAAGAAGGAGCGGGCGCGCAAGATCCTGCAGATTGAGCAGCGCAAGCAGCAGGAGTGGCTGGAGCGTAAGCAGCGGGAGCGACTGCGGAAGCGCCAGAAGGAGCAGGAAAGGGCAGCAAAGCGACACGAGGAGCAGCGCCTGCTGGCGCAGCGTCTCCTCAATGAGAAGGAGCATCGGGAGCTCATGCGCAAGGTGCACGAGAGACGGGAGCAGGAGTCCCAGCGTCGCAAGACCAAGAAGATACAACAGCAACAGCTCGGCAAGCGAACGAGGCCAACTCCAGTATAGTTGTGCTCTGTGCCAACTTTCCACTTTGCACGCATTCTTAATGATTGTTTATGATTTGACTTGCCGCATCGATTTCGCATTCAAGATGAAGACCAATTTTGATTCGAAAATCTCTAGGTATTTTTGGGAGCACAAGCTCAGCGTTTGTGCACAAACAAAATTGTTTAAATCTTGACATCCAAATTTTAGTTTTAATCGATGCTTGTTATTACAATTAATATAAAGAGCTTTCTTATAATTCCATTTTATTATACACTTTTTGAAGAAAATAGTATATTCACTTTGTACTGAAGTGTGTAATGCATAGATAGAAGCGTCGGAGACCCCCAAAAGTCACCTCCAGTATGCGTAGAATGACAGAACAAACTGATCCGGGCCATGTCCGTCTGTATGTATGCAAACTAGTCCCTCAGTTGTTGACCCATCGCGATAAGACTTTGCACAGACACTTATTATTCAAAGGGATAGCACATTGGTTGGAACCGGCCGGATCGGAACAATATATCTAATAGCTGCCGTACAACTCCAAGTCGGTTTTTGCCATATATCCCATGTGAACATGTTTTTTCCGAAAGAAGAAAGTCAAAAATATGAAATATTCAAAAATGGATAAAAACTTAAATGTAAAGGAGAAACCATTAACAAAATTGTCTGGAACTCCAAAATTCGTTAAGTTTTGGCAAAGTTATGTGATTTTGAAGTCTTCAAAGGGTAAGAAATTAATTTTACAAGCTAAAATTTTTTTCGGACAAACAGTAAGGGAGTGAACGCTTTTTTCAGAAAATGGTAAAAAAATATGAATTTTACAAGCTAAAAGCTTGGCATGTTTTTAGGCCAGAAGCTTAACAATCCTAGAATCGGGTTTCAAGTGGATTTTTATACTAATCGATTAAAAATAAAATTTCTCGATTCTATTTTTTTAAAAAATCTTTCAGCAAAGTTAGTATGTGAGTTTTAATTCTTCAAAGGGTACAAAAAAATCATTCTAACAGCTAAAATTTTTGCTATTATACTCTAGTCGAAGAAAATGCAATGCATAGAAGAAGGCGTAGAATACTTTTAGTATGCTTAGGAGGAAAAAACCAATATAAGCTAGTGAAATCTATCCACAGACTCGAAAAGAGTACAAAATCTTCGGCTTTTCGCTTGAGAAGTCTGTATAAGCTTAACATATAATAGATGATTCACAATCGATTCAAATACGAACATACTAAGAATTAAGGTGAAAATAATCATGAATTCCGTAACTTCAGGTGACTGTCCACGTTTGTGCTTGGAGCTGAGCGCACCCAATTGGCTGGCACACTATTTCACGCTGCTGGAGCAGCCGGCGGGCACGGAGCGAGGGGTCTATCGGCAGCTGCACTGCCTGCGCCTGCTGCAGTGCATCCTGTCCGCCTGGGGCGTTGAGCAGGAGCCGCGCATGGCATCGCTGGTGCGTCAACTCTTTGCCACACTCGGTCGCATTGCGCTGCACTGTCCAGGAGATGCCACACTGCAGCCGCAGGAGGGCGGCAAGGCGCGCGTGCTGCTCACCGCCTCACATTCGGGCAGCGTTGCGGAGGAGCTGGTGGCCCTGCTGCGTCGCCTGCACACGCTGCCGCACTGGAATGCGGTGATCAATTCGTTTCTGGCACAGAAACTTTGCGTCGCTGCCGAGCTGCTGCAGGTGGAGTCGCCACAGTTGCCGCTACAATCGCCGCTGGACGCCGAGCACAGCTTTGTGCTGGGCGTGCTCAGTGCCATGGGTGGCTACGATCTGCGACCGCGTGTCGGCCTGCACTGCTTCCACGAGGGCAGCCACATGATCATCGCCAGCTTCACGCACAAGGGACGCTGCCTGCTCGCACACAGTGTGCCGCCCACGGGCAGCACCACTGGCTCCGCCACAATCTCAACAGTGGCTATCGCAATTACAACTTCAACTACCTGCCAGGGCCTGGTGAAGGTGCCACTGGCCACGGTCGTGCCCCAGCTGGATCACAGCGTCTTCAGCTTGAGTCGACTGCCCATGAACGAGATGCTGCTAAATGCGTGGACGGTGCTGCTTTATGGCGCCGCTGGCGCCAGCAACAACAACGGCTGGGAGCTGCTCAATGCCAGCGAGGGACGCCTGGATGTGCGTCTGCTGCGCAGCCAGCAGTTGCAGCTGGCCGTGCTGCACACTAATGGTGTCCTCTACAGGCACCAGGCCGCCCTGCGCAAGATACTCAAGCAGCGTGCTCCTGCCGGCGGGTACAGCAGCATCGAGGGCAACGAGGAGACCGAGCCGGAGACGGAGACGGAACAGAGCCGGAACTGCAGTTGCATCTGCAGTCGGAACAATCGGAATCTCACAGCAACAACAACATTAACAACAGCAATAATAATACAAACAGGTAAAGTTGTTCAACTTGCAAATTGTTGTTTTTTCAAAAGAAAATAGTCCATTCAGTTTGTGCCCCCAAAAGTTACTGCCAGTATGCTTAGAATGATAATACAAATTGGTCTAGCCATGTCCGTTTGTCTGTCTGTCTGTATGTATGAAAACTAGTCCCTCAGTTTTTGAGCTATCGCGATAAAACTTGGCACAGACACTTATTATTCAACCGGACAGCACATTGGTCGGAGCTGGCCGGATCGGATCACTATATCTTATAGCTGCCATACAACTGGCAATGAATTAAATATTCTTAGAACAAAATAACCAAAATGTTACGCGACAAAACGATTTTGTACAGCATATGGAATTTCAGTGGTGCAGTTGTCAGAGTAAAAATTGGCTAAAGGTTCGAGAAGAGTATGAAATCTTCGTCACGCCGAAGATAATCCTTCCCCACTTGTTTTTATGTATTTTGTGTTCATTGTCCGTTGTTTCTAATATGTGAATATAGATCAATTAATAAGTCATCCAGTTAACAAATCAATCAATCAATCAGTCAATGATCAATCACTCAGTTAATCAGGCATTCAGTCAGTTAACCAGTCAATTAAGCATTCAGTACCCAAAGTTGTATTGCTTACTAGAATAATAGTTTAAATAGCGAACATTGTACACAAATAAACAAAAAAGTTGCTTACTTGTAATGGGCATAAACCAGTTAAGACTGATTCTACTTTCTCTGTTCTTCTTCTAGTCGCTTCAACAACACTAGCAACAACAACAATAGCAACAATAATAATAACAATAACAACAGCAGTAGAAGCAGCAGCAATGGCAGCCAGCAGCAGACGGAACAGCTGCTCATCCAGTGCCTGCTGCTGCGGGCAACACAACCATCGCCAGTGAAGGCCTGCTACAGCTATACGGATCTGGCGACAGCTGCACTGAACTGCGTCCAGTCACTCGCTAGTCAGGCGCATCAGCAGCTCAATGCGGAGGATCAGCTGCAGCCGCTGGTGCTCGCAAGTCCGGCACAGCCGACAATGGTGCACGGCATACCACTGTACAATAATGTGGCCAAGTCGCAGGAACAGCAGGAGACGCAGCATCAGAAGGTGGTGCAGATGGTGCCGGCCAGCGATGCGCAGCTAATTGCACAGATTATGGAAATGGGTTTTACACGACACAACGTGGAGCTGGCACTGAAGCAACTATCGCTGCAGGCGGAGGCGGTGCCGACGCCCGAACAGATTGTCCAATGGATACTCGAGCATCCGGATGTGTGTGCAAATACCATCAATGAGGAGGAGACAGCGGTCGCTACTGAGTCGGAGTTGGATGCACAGCCGGAGGCAGATCAGCAGCCAGAGCGACACACGAGCAACATTAGCAGTCGCAGCAACAGCAGCAGCTCTAGTAGCTCTAGTAGCTCCAGCAGCACCAGCAAGAGCCACAACAGCAGCTCCGACACCGTCGAGGAGGGTCAGGCAGCAACGCAGCAGCAGCAGCAGCAGCAACTGATCAAATTTGAGACGCGCAAGGATTTCCAAACAGCGGATCATTATGCTCTGTATGTGCGCGCCTTGGTGCGTCCTGGCATGCTGGTGCGCTGCTGTCGCGATTTTGAGGAGATCAAGCAGGGCGACATGGGCAACGTGCTGATTGTGGACACCGAGGGACTGCATGATCTCAATGTGCAGGTGGATTGGCGCAATCATGGCAGCACCTATTGGGTGTGCTTTGTGCACATTGAGCTGGTCGAATCACTGCCGCCGGGCACACAGCCACGCCCACCGCCGCCCATACAGGTGGGCGCACGTGTACGCCTGCGTACCTCGAGTCAATTGATGAGGCTGGGTGGCTCCCGCAGTCAGCTGGATGTGGGTCAAGTGACGGCGCTGCGTGGCAAACAGCTGACTGTGGAGTTTCCCGAACAGCCCAACTGGCAGGGACACATTAACGATGTGGAGCCGATTGCGAGTCACAGCCAACTGGCTCAGTCGCTGCCCGCTGCAGTTGCTCCACCATCCGCTGAGCTGCATGTGGATCTGATTGAGGATTGGTCGCGCTGCATACGTTCGCTCAGCGTCAGCTCGAATGAGTCGGCGGCGAAGCATCTGCTCGATGGCAGCGCCAGCGCCTGGCAGAGCTGCTCCAGCGGAGGTCCATGTCGTCATTGGATTAGGCTAGAGCTGCATGATCGTGTCCTGGTGCATAGTCTGGCGCTGCGTGTCAGTCCCGAGGATCACTCGCATATGCCGTCGCTGCTGGAAGTGCGTGTGGGCGAGTGCATCGATAGCCTCAAGGAGTACACATGGATACCGGTGGCAGCGGGTGCGAGTCGTGTCCTGCTCATGCAACAGGTGGTGCAGTATTATCCCTGGATTGAGATTGTGATCAAACAGTGCCAGAACAATGGCATACAGTGCAAGGTGCACGGACTGCAGTTTGTGGGACGGCGCCAGCAACCGGACATACAGCATATGCTGGCCAATGCGCAGTTTTTGGCATGTGAATATGGAGCGGGAGCGGCAGGAGGATCAGATGCAGCTGGTGGAGTGGGTAATGCACAGTCGGCCAGCGCATCTGAATTGCTAACAGCGAATGCGGAACAGGATCTGCCCTGCACTGTTATGGTCTGGGGTCTCAACGACAAGGAGCAGCTGGGCGGCCTCAAGGGCTCCAAGGTGAAGGTGCCAACGTTCTCGCAAACCATCAGTCGTCTGCGTCCCATACATATAGCGGGTGGCTCGAAATCCCTATTTGTGGTCAGTCAGGATGGTAAGGTGTTTGCCTGCGGCGAGGGCACCAATGGACGTCTCGGACTGGGTGTTACACACAATGTGCCACTGCCACATCAGCTGCCCGTGTTGCATCAGTATGTGGTGAAGAAGGTGGCGGTGCATTCGGGCGGCAAGCATGCGCTCGCTTTGACCCTAGATGGCAAGGTGTTCAGCTGGGGCGAAGGCGAGGATGGCAAGCTGGGACACGGCAATCGTACAACGCTGGACAAGCCGCGGCTGGTGGAGGCGCTGCGCGCCAAGAAGATACGCGACATTGCCTGCGGCTCGTCGCACTCGGCGGCGATCAGCAGCCAGGGCGAGCTGTACACCTGGGGACTGGGTGAATATGGACGTCTTGGTCATGGCGATAATGCCACACAGCTAAAACCCAAGATGGTTTCGGCGCTACACGCTCATCGTGTCGTTCAGGTGGCCTGCGGCAGCCGAGATGCTCAGACACTGGCCCTAACTGAAGATGGCGCCGTTTTCAGTTGGGGTGACGGCGACTTTGGCAAACTGGGACGCGGTGGCAGCGAGGGTTCCGCCACGCCGCACGAGATTGAACGCTTGTCCGGCATCGGTGTCATTCAGATCGAGTGTGGCGCACAGTTTAGCTTGGCCCTGACCCGCGCTGGTGAAGTCTGGACCTGGGGCAAGGGCGACTACTATCGCTTGGGTCATGGCGGAGATCAGCATGTGCGCAAGCCACAGCCCATTGCCGGTCTGCGCGGACGTCGTGTCATCCATGTTGCCGTTGGTGCACTGCACTGTCTGGCCGTCACGGATGCTGGGCAGGTGTATGCGTGGGGCGACAACGATCATGGACAGCAGGGCAGTGGCAATACGTTTGTGAACAAGAAGCCAGCCTTAGTGATTGGACTCGATGCGGTCTTTGTGAATCGCGTTGCCTGCGGCAGTTCGCACTCCATGGCCTGGGGACTGCCCAATGCGAGTATGGATGAGGAGAAGCGCGGCCCGGTGCCATTTGGCAGCACACGAGATCCGCTAGGTGGGAGCAGTCTGGGCATCTATGAGGCGGAGGCGGCGCAATCAACACAGGATAAAACGGATGGTAAGGGAGCAGCGGGAGGAGCCGCTGCTGGAGCTAGCTGCTCCTCAACAGTGAGCAACAGCAGCCCTCTGGCCAGTCTCAGCGAGAGTCTAGCCTTGGAAACGCCCGCCGCACGTCAGGCCGCCTTGGGTCATGTCTTGCGTGCAATGAGCATCCTGCAGGCGCGACAGCTGATTGTGGCGGCCTTGACGAGTCACAGCAAGGTCAACTACAAGGAGAGCGCCGCACGCCAGGCGGGCGCACACATTGAGCTCGAGGAGCAACTGAACACAGCAGCCGGCGCTGGATCAGGAACAGCTGTAGCTGCCACAACAACAGCCAACCAAGCTGCCATTGCCCAGGGCGGCGGCGAGGCGCCTGCGGACGCACACGATGCAGCGCTGCTCCCAGAACAGCACACGCCCGAGGAGCTAGTGGCGCCCTCGATCCTAACAGCTGCTCCTGCCACCCAGCTGAGCGCCTTCCAGAGCCTTACCGGTTCGCTGTCCATGTCGGGCATGTCGGCCAATTCTCATTCGCGCATGTCCGCCAGCGCCATGTCCGTAATGGCTGCCACCATGACGCAGCAGGAGGAGATGCTAGCCCAGCAGCATAATCACAATCATGGCCTGGATGACTTTGGCACACTGCTGCTCGAGCCGGAGGCCAAGAGTCTGGTGGAGCTGCTCAAGCTGGCCGTCTGTGGACGCTGCGGTCCACCAAGCACGGCTCAGACTATAGCCGAGACCCTAATCTCGCTGAGCAGCAATGCTGGGATTGCAGCCATGCTTCTGGAGACTTGCATTACAGAGCTGGAGGATCTGTGCACGTCCAGGCACTGTCTGGGCAAGCTGCCCAAGCCGGTGATGCAAGAGAGCAGTCATCCGTACGTGGACAATATGAATGTCAGTGGTACAGTGAGGATTCCGGGCGCTGAAATGCTGCGTCTCGAATTCGACAGCCAGTGCAGCACGGAGAAGCGCAACGATCCGTTGGTCATCATGGATGCAGCCGGACGTATGCTGGCCATGCGCTCCGGTCGGGAGTTTGCTCATTGGGCGCCGGAGATACGTGTGCCGGGTGATGAGCTGCGCTGGAAATTCTGCTCGGATAGCTCGGTGAATGGCTGGGGCTGGCGCTTTTGGGTGCATGCTATCATGCCGGCGGCGACGCTGGGCGAGAGCGGCTCCTCGGATCGGGCGGTGCTGTCGCAGCCATCGATGGCGTTGGTCATGTCCCTGCTGGATGCACGTCTGGCGCCGCGTCAGCCCCAAGTGTTGCTCCGGCTGGCTGCGGCTTTGGCTGCCTGTGCACAGCTGGGTGCACTCAGCACGGCTCAAAGGATTTGGGCGCTTAAGAAGCTACACGCTGTCCTTCTGCTCGATCAGGCGCCACGACCCCAGGAGCCAGCGTTGGCCGGCATACTCCAGCCACTCATTCCGGAGCTGCTGCGTCAGTACGAGTACGAGGAGCCGCAGGTGCGTGGTGGCATTCATCTGATGCACTCGGACTACTTTAAGACGCTGGCGGCGCTTGCCTGCGACATGCAGCTGGATGCGGCGTTGCCCAGTGGCAGCATCACTTCGAGTGCCGCCTCCGGCGATGTGCACAAGTGGGCGTGGTTCAAACGCTACTGCATTGCCGTGCGCGTTGCCCAATCTCTGATCCGGCGCACCCAACTGCCGCGTCCTTTTTGCTTGGAGGTGCGCAAAAAGTTTGCCGAAATGCTGCCGGCGCCGGCAATGCTGCTAGGTGGCAGTTGCGTCTCGCCGGGCGCTTCCTTGATCAACTCGACGACTTCCCTCTCCTCCAGCACGGTCAGCAATGCTTCCATGGCGGAACAGCAACAAGAGCTGCTGCTGCTGGCCGAACAGCAGCAACATTTGCACCAACATCAACAGCAATCGTTGCTGCTGCACGAGGATCATCAGCTGTTCCAAGCGCCACACGATGCCCAGCTGCTGCAGTGGCTCAATCGTCGGCCGGATGATTGGGCCTTGAGCTGGGGCGGCGCCAGCACCATCTATGGCTGGGGACACAATCATCGTGGGCAACTGGGTGGACTCGAAGGCAGCAGGATTAAGACGCCCACGCCTTGCGAAGCGCTCAGCTTGCTGCGTCCTGTGCAGCTGGCAGGTGGAGAGCAATCCCTGTTCGCAGTCACACCCGATGGCAAACTATTCGCCACGGGCTACGGCTCGGGCGGTCGTCTGGGTATTGGCGGCAGCGATTCGTGGGCCATACCCACGCTATTGGGCTCCCTACAGCATGTATTCGTGCGGAAGGTAGCCGTCAACTCCGGTGGCAAGCACTGTCTCGCTTTGACCACAGATGGCGAGGTGTACGCTTGGGGCGAGGGCGAGGATGGCAAGCTGGGACACGGCAATCGCATGAGCTACGATCGGCCCAAGCTGCTCGAACATCTCAATGGCATGAGTGTGGCGGATATTGCCTGCGGCAGCGCACACTCGGCGGCTATCACTGCCAGCGGACATGTCCTGACCTGGGGCAAGGGTCGCTACGGTCGTTTGGGTCACGGCGATTCGGAGGATCAACTGCGACCCAAGCTGGTGGAGGCGCTTCTCGGCTTTCGCGCCATTGATATAGCCTGCGGCTCTGGTGATGCCCAGACGCTGTGCATCACGGACGATGACAATGTATGGAGCTGGGGCGATGGCGACTATGGCAAGTTGGGGCGCGGCGGCAGCGATGGCTGCAAGCTGCCCTACAAAATCGAGAGCCTGGCCGGATTGGGTGTCATCAAGGTGGAGTGTGGCTCCCAGTTCTCAGTGGCACTAACCAAATCCGGCGCTGTTTACACCTGGGGCAAAGGCGATTTCCATCGATTGGGTCACGGATCTGTGGATCATGTGCGGCGGCCCAAAAAGGTTGCGGCGCTGCAGGGCAAGAAGATCATTTCGATAGCCACCGGTTCGCTGCACTGCGTCGCCTGCAGCGATGCGGGCGAGGTGTACACCTGGGGCGACAACGATGAGGGTCAGCTTGGCGATGGCACCGTTACGGCCATACAGCGACCTCGACTCGTTGCGGCGCTACAGGGCAAGCATATTGTGAAGGTCACGTGCGGATCGGCTCATACGTTGGCGCTATCCACGTCGCAGCTGAGCGAGCGACTGCGTCCGCTGCCCAACCCGCCGTTGGAGTACGATCTGGTTAGGGATCTGGCGCCGGAGGCGTTGCATGCCCGTCTCATCCTACTTCACCACTTCTCGGAGCTGTTATGTCCGTGTTTGGCCATGCTGCCCATTGCGGGCGATCTGAGTCTGGGCGCGCTCAAGGATGTGCTGGTGTACAACATCAAGGAGGCAGCGTTTCGCAAGGTCATCCAGACGACCATGGTGCGGGACAAGCAGCATGGCCCGGTCATCGAACTGAATCGCATCCAGGTGAAGCGCTCGCGGAGCCGTTGCAACGGCCTCGCCGGCATCGATGGCATGAAGAGCGTATTCGGGCAGATGGTGCAGAAGCTGCCGCTGCTCACCCAGGAGGCGCTCGCCTTGCCCCATCGGGTGTGGAAGGTGAAGTTCGTGGGCGAGAGCGTCGATGATTGTGGCGGCGGCTACAGCGAATCGATAGCCGAGATGTGCGATGAGCTGCAGAATGGCAGCGTTCCTCTCTTGATTAGCACGCCCAATGGGCGTGGCGAGGCGGGCGCCAATCGCGACTGCTTCCTGTTGGATCCCACGCTTACCTCCGTCCTCCAGATGAACATGTTCCGCTTCCTGGGCGTCCTCATGGGCATTGCCGTGCGCACCGGTTCGCCACTCAGTCTTAAGTAAGTGGAAGCTATTTCCTTATAAGTATACATATGTATATGTTTGAAACAATCATTGATCAATCATTGTTTATCGAGTTTTATTTATTGCTCAGAGTTTTATTTATTTCTCACAACTTACCGCTTGAGTTTTATTTTTGAAATTCTTCAGAAATTACAGAAAACATTGATAAAAATCCAAAAATTCTTAAAAAAAAAAATACTTGTTTAAAAAATACAACAACAAAATCTACAAAATTACATAAATGTCAAATTACTAATTTTCAAATTGTATTCAATTTTTTATTATTATTTGTTCCTTATTTGTCTAAAATGTTTCGATGTTGCAAGGTATTTGTTATAAATAAGTACATGCATACATACATACATGGTTGCTTATCTCTGTCCTCATTCTGTTCTCCCTCTTCCTTTGCAGTCTGGCGGAGCCCGTGTGGCGACAGCTGACTGGCGAGCCGCTGCGTCCGACAGATCTCACCGAGGTGGACCGCGACTATGTGGCCGGTCTGCTGTGCATCCGCAACATGGATGACGATGCGAAGCTCTTTAACACACTAGAGCTGCCCTTCTCGACTTCATCGGCGCGTGGACACGAAGTGCCGCTGTCCACCAGATACACGCACATCTCGCCCAGAAATCGGGCGGAATACGTGCGCTTGGCGCTCGGCTTTCGACTGCACGAGTTCGACGAGCAGGTGAAGGCTGTCCGTGACGGCATGTCCAAGGTGATACCCGTGCCGCTGCTGTCGCTCTTCTCAGCCGCCGAGCTGCAGGCGATGGTCTGCGGCTCGCCGGACATTCCACTTGGCCTGCTCAAGTCGGTGGCCACCTACAAGGGCTTCGATCCCAGTTCAGCGCTTGTCGGCTGGTTCTGGGAGGTTATGGAGGAGTTTACCAATCAGGTGAGAATAGATCACAATCTATATATGATAACCATCGGTCCGATTTCGAACCTTCCATTTTCTTCAAAGTTTTAAGTTTGTGATTGCTGCTCAAAAACATCAGTCAAAGACTTTTAACTATTGTTGTTCAATCGACTTACATACATCAAGTAAAATACGTCTTTTTCGTGAAGCACAAAGAATATACCATCATACATATAATATAATATTATCCGTTTGCACACCATGCTTACGCCCATTTTCATCAACGATCATCAAATAAATATTAAATTTAAATAAAACAAGTGGGTAAGGATTATCTTCGGCGTGCCGAAGATTTTATACTCTTTTCGAACCCTTGAGACAATTTTCACTCTGCCAACTGCAGCACTTTCATTAGCTGTACAAATTGATACATCTGAATTGAATTGAAATATTAAATTTATTTCCAGTTGTAGGGCAGCTATAAGATATAGTGATCCGATCCGGCCGGCTCCGATCAATGTTATGTATGTTGGAATAATAAGTATCTGTGCAAAGTTTCATTGCAATAGCTTTGAAAGCATGGGATATATGGCCAAAACCGACTTCGAGTTATATGGCAGCTATAAGATATAGTGGTCCGATCCGGCCGGCTCCGACCAATGTGCTGTCCCCTGGAGTAATAGAGTGTCTGTGCAAAGTTTTATCGCGATAGCTCAAAAACTGAGGGACTAGTTTGCATACATACAGACAGACAGACAGACAGACGGACATGGCTGGATCAATTTGTATTGACATTCTAAGCATACCGGCAGTAACTTTTGGGGTCTCTGACGCTTCCTTCTGTATGTTACAAACTTCAGCACAAACTGAATGTACTATTTTCTTCGAAAAGATTATAATAATTATTTTATACACAAGTCCATAATAACTTTTAATTAAATGAAAATAATCAATAGTAAGTAATATTTGTGATTTTCCGTTTATTATTTGTATTGCAGGAGCGCTCGCTGTTCCTGCGCTTCGTTTGGGGCCGCACACGACTGCCGCGCACCATTGCCGACTTCCGAGGACGTGACTTTGTGCTGCAGGTGCTCGAGAAGAATCCGCCCGATCACTTTCTGCCCGAGAGCTACACATGCTTCTTTCTGCTCAAAATGCCGCGCTACTCCTGCAAGGTAAGCAAACCATTTGCACTCGAATCAAACGAATCAAATCGAATCCTTCTGCTTCCATTTCCCAGGCTGTGCTGCTGGAGAAGCTCAAGTATGCGATTCACTTCTGTAAGAGCATCGATACGGATGAATATGCGCGCGTGGCCATGGGCGAACCCACCGAGGCGACTGGCAGCGAGGATAATAGCGATCTGGAGTCGGTTGCCAGCCACGATGGCTAAACGATAGAGTCCTTTGGATATTAGATGATACTGCTGCTGCTGCTATCGCTGCTGCTGCTCCTGCGCTGCTTAGCATACAACAACACACAACGCACTTAAAACGCATTCAATTAGCCGATTAGCTGTTTGATCGATTTATCGATTATTAATTCGCAATTTGCACACTTAACACAGACATAAACACTACGAGCGAGAAACACACACACACACAGAGAGAGAGAGAGAGAGAGAGAGCAAGAGAGAGAGGGAGAGAGCTAGCGAGAGAGAGAGAGAGAGAGCGAGCGAGCGCGAAATATGGGAAAACGTTGATGGGCCAACACGAAACCAAAAAGCAAAATAAGCAAAAAGTTAAATGTTATTTCCATATTGCATAAATGTTAGTTCAAAAGTCCACACACTCATAATTATACATACTTATACATAAACACAATTATACATAAACATATACATATGCTTACATACATAGCTTACCGTTGGCAGGACCTGCCTGAATGCAGTTGATAAGATATTGATATTAATTACAAAATATTGATTATTGATAAATGATAATAATGCTATAACGATAAACGATAATACGCTAATGATGATCAATTCTAGTTGTGTGTTTTCCGCAAAAAAAAAAGAAACAATGAAAAACAAAAAATGCAAACATCTGAAATAAAATGCAAATATTTAAAAATCGACAACTCATTTAATAATTATCTTACTATCAAATCGAGGCTTGATTTGTTACAAAATATACAAATGTTTCTAGCTGAAATAGGAAAAAATTTAAAAACCTGAGGAAATTTACCTAAACAAATTTGTTTATTATATTTTATTGAACTTTTAGTTATTAGAATTTAGAAATTTGAATTGTTTTTTTCCGGATTTCTATTATTATTAAAGACTTAATTATGGAGCGTATGAAACTTCAATGAAATTGGAAATATTTATGAAGTATAGTTAAGTTGTAGAGGAAAAATATGAATTTTATAAATTATTTTTATTATTAAATTTTATCAACTCTGTGATCTTATTTTCTGAGCGTTATAATAATTTTACTTAGTCCCCATAAAGTTGGCATTACATCTCATTGAGACAGGGGTGTACGTAGATGAGGATTATTGGGTATAAAACCAAATTTTTAAGAAATCATTAATGCTTTTAAAAATGATTCGTTATTTATATTTTTTTTTTTAGAAGAATGTTTAAGTAACCATACGTTAGTCTTTAACTAAATGAAGTCGTAGCAACTAAGGTCTTAAGCTTAAAGGTACATTTTTTCCATTGGCCCCCCACCATTGCATAGAGTTAGGACTATAAGTAATGAACATGATTATCAGGTATAATCTCGATTGCAACAATGATGCTGTGATTTTATTTATTTGGGAATTCACTGAAAATTTAGATAATTTAAGCCGTTAACCCAAAAACTAGCCCCCAGTAACCATATGTTTTGCGCCAGATCAATCGTCATTTCTCATTCTTCAAAGTCCTCAAAGAACATTTCCGATGCAAAGTCATCGTCGAAGCAGCGATATCGCGCCTGCTGTGACTGTGAAGGTGACTTCGGCTGCGACTGTGCCTCCAAATCGGACTCTGGCTGCTCCGGTTGCAGTGGCAGGTCTGTAACGGTACTCGTGTTGCTGGGCACACAGGCCGGGGGTGCAGAGCGTCGCTGGCGATTGAGCAGCTGATTGTCCGCCTCATAGTCACCGCCCTCATCATCGATCTGCTCGCCCGACGACTCCAGCATGTCAGCCGCTGAGCTGGTGCAGCAGCTACAGCTCTCCTCACCATTGTCAGCGGCGGCGGCGGCAGCTGGAGTCTCGCCCGTCACAGCACCAATGACATTGCGCAGCACACGGCCGGCGGCCTCCTGCATCTGGGAGATAATCTCACGAGCTGGATGTACTTCGTCCGCCTGAGTTGTGCTGCAGTTCTGGCGCTGCTGCGGCTGCTGCTGTGATGGATGCTGCTGCATGTGCTGCTTGCCCCCATCCGGCTGCCTGTGTCCCTCATCGCAAGGACACTTGCGACGCGCTGGTGCGGCGCCCGAGGATGGAGGTGGTGGTGGTGGCGGCGGCTCATCGTGCCCATTGCAGCCCTCATCCTTGGGTCGGGTGCGCTCGCGGCACACGCTGCACTCGCGATCGGGCTGAGCGCTGCTGCTGCGCTCCTCTGCACGTGGACGCTTCTCATCACAGCTGCAATCCGGCTGCATCATCGGATCGTTGCCATTGGGCGTCTGTCCCTTGCCGCGGCGCACGCGATAGAATAGATAGACGAGCGCCATAGTCGCATAGGTGGCCTTGGCGACCTGCAGGCTCATCAGTGGGAATAGGTGATTAGTTAGTCCAAGAGTTGACTCCTGATTAGCTTACATTCGCACGGCCGTTCATTGTGGTGCTGTTAAAATACTTCTTAAAGCCGTCGGCCATCGCGAACAGAACAATTAGCTTTGGCTTCTTTGTCTCAATCTATATGTGTTTTGTGGTTTTTTGGGGGGAGTCTGGGTCCGGTCCGGGTCTGAGCTGAGCTGAGATTGTTTCCTAATTTGTAAGCGAATGCTTAGCCAGATGCCTACTTGATACAAAATGAAAATGTAACGCAATAGTATGTAGAGGAGCAAAGAATAGTTATTCTCGGGAAAAATAATCGACAAGCTGCCATATCCCTGAGGAATCAGAGCAACCTAACATTCAACCTATTGCTTATATATACATATATACATATTCTAAATGTTCGCCCATACAACCTTGACCTGCATGTGTTATAATAATCTCTGAAAATGGATTAGAGCCCGATCGGATGAAAAACAAAAGCTTGCATACAATGGATCCTATATTTTTAAAAATCCTGTCTTACCACTCTTTCAGCTCTCTGGCTCTTATGGCTTGGGACCTTCGTTGGTCACCATTTACAATTGACAATCAAGACAAACTTTGTCATATATAGATATAGGCAAGATGTACGTCAGCATGTTTTTGTTCAAAACCATTAAAAGAGTTGATTGATTTAATCAACATCTAGGTTTTAGGGGTGGACATATGGATTTATTTTGAAATACAAAACAAGTTGTTCATGCAGTTGTTAATATTACGCCCAAGGCAGCTAAAAGATATTGTAGTCCGATCAGGATATAAAGTGGCATTAGTATTGCACACATCAAAAGATTATTAATTGCTTAGAATATATTGGCCTTATTGATTCTATATCAATTTGAGGTCGGAGATACGTTCTTCAATGCGTCGCCTAAGCAATTCGTTTCGAATTCGCAACTAGTTAAGGCGCGCGCTCTATAGTAAACCTACATATGTAGATATATTTGTATGGCAAATAGAAACTCGATAAATTGATGCTCAAATTGGTGTAATAGTTTTAATAACGCAGAACGGAACACAATAGATTTGGCGTATCGCTTTAATTCCATGGCCCATGGAACAGAGCTACTTGGATATACATATGTATGTCCTATATATAAAAGCAGCTGCGAGCACTACATCAATAGCTTCTGCTGGCAGCCCTTGCAGTACTTGAAGGCCTCGCGACGCTTAGCACTGCGACGACGCATCTTCACCAGGACATAGATAAGACCGACGGAGGCCCAAGTGGCCTTGGCAACCTGCGAGTTGTGCGAGTATGAGTTGTGCGTTATGAGCAAGAAGCTGAGATGAGAACTATGGTCGGATTGCACTTACATTGGCACGTCCGCGCAAAGTGCTGCTATCGAAGAGCTTATTGAAGTTGAAGTTGTCCGACATCTTGTGAGAGTGGCAACAGTCGGATTGCGGAATATCTTTCCCGAACAAGTTTTAATTGAAAATGTTAAGCAATTTATACGATTTACTTTAGTTTCGTTGAATTTGTACAATATACATTTGGATATAGGCGTGCCTATGTTTATCACACGTATGAAAATGGGTCACTATATCCACAGCCTACTTTGAGCCCAGCCAGAGTTTACATCATCTCAAAGGGAGTTGCCCATATTTCGAGGGAAGTTGACATATGTATATATTTAAATGAATGACTGTTTGCAACCCGAAATATATGCATTGTCACTGATTTATGCAACATTCGGAATAAATGCGAATGCATATAGACGCAAGTGATCGACTTAAAGGCACCCTGTAAACAAGTGGGGCTATCACGATAGTTAAACAACAAGCTTAAATATTTATTAATATATATATGATGATAATGTATATTGCATACATATTTATACTACCGCATACCAAGTCAATAACTTGTATATACATACAAAAAAGTCCAAAACTAATGAGAAATCGTCATAGTTATGCATTAGTTTCTTAAAATCGAATATGTATCCAATTGCCAGATATATACTTCCACTTAACCGACAATCATACCATCAGCATTTTTATACCATTTACCAATCACCGATGGGTTAAGTGGTTATTATAAAGTTTTGCAAATGTATGTAACACGCATGAGAAAGCATATCCGTTCTAACCGTCTATCAGTCAAATATAGTTTTTTATTTTCTCGAACATTTATCCCCTTGAAAAAATATCAATAAATTTCGAATTGCGACAGTAAATTAGTTAGAGCTAAAGGAACCGAATTTGGTATGTGTATTCTAGTATAGAATACACAAACTTATCGTATAATTATCCATAATTACACTCCTGAATGTAGGGGTTGCGTACAGGGTATCTGCCAGTCGGATACTCCCGACCGTTGCTTGTCTATCTCGGCAATGTAATGGATAAATAGATGTACCTGTATATTAAGTGATTACTAGAAACAGATAGGCCACATTATTATATGATTTTGTCACGTGCATATATCTCTAGATCAGAGCGTTGTCGAACTATAATTTGAGACAGAATTAAATAGATATATGTATGTACATATTTGCATGTGTGTTTTCGGACTGCCTGGCGTCACCTACTTACATCTCAGACCAAATTAATAGTTTGCAACCTACAATTTCAAAAACTCTCATTAGGCATGTAGGCAAATAGCAATTTCAGCTCAAGTACTTCATTCATCAGGCCGAATTGAAGTGATGTGAGAACCGAATTTATTTCGTGCAAATATGTAATTGAGGAAATAATTGAAATGCGAGAAGTTTTAGTGAAAACGTGAAAGCAGTACCCATAAATGGGAAGCTAAAACTAAAGAGAGCAGTTTTCTTTTATGAGAGTACGGAAATGAAAAGGAAATGAAAACTGGCAAGTATCCTTGACAAATCAGCGACTTTTCGGCTGAGAGATATTTCATGCCGATATAATGTAAATATATATAGTTCACAATTGCAATTGTGATGACATTTATGTATGTGTAGTTATTTCGATACTGCTGCTGCTATCGTTATCTGAACACCGGAGATCTTGTTGGCCATTGCGTGTTCCACGGAATTAAAATATTTTCAGCAAGTGGCGGGATGGGCGCAACCAGAGGCCACTAATTATAGTTTCCATATATTCATATCAATATATAAATATATATATTTGCATATAGTATGTGTAGATTGATGATTGGGCGGGTGATGATGGGCGTCCTATTCCAACCCAATATGGCGTGTCCCAAAGACCTGAACAATAGAGCAATCCTTATTTTAGTTTAACGTACATGACAATTGTCATGGCCCAAATGTATGATATTAGGGCCAAATGATCCAATGGGGCTGGCCACCAGCGACGACAGCTCATTTAAGTACGACTGCAACTGGCTATTTCAGGCGTATAAAAGTTGTAAGAGCTGTGTTGATGACATCCAATCGGCTAGATGAGCGCCATGGAATACATGCGAGTGCTGATCGGTTGCATCTTGATTGGACTGCCACTTTGCTGGGCCGGAGTACGTATAGATGGCAAAGGATTCGATACGGAACTAAAATTTGTTGATTGCAGGCCACCGAGGAGCAGATGTGGGCCGCCGGCAAGCTGATGCGTGACGTCTGCCTGCCCAAGTTCCCCAAGGTGACAGTGGCAATAGCCGACGGCATACACGACGGCAACCTGCCCACCGACAAGGACGCCAAGTGCTATATCAACTGTATCATGGAGATGATGCAGACGGTCAGTTGAATCTGCTCACTCGCTTCTCACCCGCTTCTCAATCTCGTTCTCTCACTCTCTCTCTCTGTGCTCAGATGAAGAAGGGCAAGTTCCAGCTGGAGTCGTCGCTGAAGCAGGTGGAACTCCTGATGCCAGATAGCTACAAGGCCTCCTATCGCAAAGGCATCACCGAGTGCAAGGATGCCGCCACGGGCATTAAGAACAACTGCGATGCGGCGCATGCGCTTCTCACCTGCTTCCGGGGCAGGATCGAGATCTTTGTGTTTCCCTAGGCAAAGGCTGCGTAATACCATTTTTTTTTTGTTCACCCAATCCTGTTAGACGCAATATTAAACATAGTTATGGAAGTATGGATATAAATATATAAATATGTATAAACAGTATTCATTCACTTCCAGAGTTAATCCAGTCTTCCACTTTTTTTAATATGATAAATAATATAAGGAAAAACAAGTAGGAAAGGATTATTTTCAGCGTGCCGAACCTTTAGACAATTTTCACTCTGCCAACTGCAGCACTTTCATATGCTGTAAAAATTCTTTTTATCGCGTGTAATTTTTTTTATTTTTAATGTTACATTTTTTCCAGTTATATGTCAGCTACAAGATATAGTGGTCCGATCCGGCCGGCTCAGATCAATGTGCTGACATTTTAATTTATAAGTATCTGTGCAAAGTTTCATCGCGATGTATGGTAGCTATAAGATATAGTCATTTGATCCTGCCGGCTATAATCAATGTTATGTATGTTTGAATAATAAGTATCTGTGCAAAGTTTCATTGGGATAGCTTTGAAAACATGGGATTTATGACCAAAACCGACTTCCAGTTGTATGGCAGCTATAAAATATAGTGGTCCGATCTGGCTGGTTCCGACTAATGTGCTGTCCCGTTGATTAGTAAGTCTCTGTGCAAAGTTTTATCACGATAGCTATAAAACTGACGGACTAGTTTGCATACATACAGACAGACAGACAGACGGACATGGCTAGATCAATTTGTTTTGTCATTCTAAGCATACTGGCAGTAACTTTTGGGGGCTCGGGCGCTTCCTTCTATGCGTTACAAACTTCAGCACAAACTTAATGTGTTATTTTCTTCGAAAAGAGTATAAAAATGAAAAAAAAAGTATTTAAAAAAATTATAATAAACATGTTAGAAAACAACTGCAACCAATTCTATTCTATCTTATACATTCTACCTATTCTATCTTTAAATATCCTTTAGTTTAGAATGTATTGATCAGTGGCGACTACTGCCTTAAATAATAGGTGCTTATAGCGCTAGGAAAAATATGTGTATATAATAAATAAATGTTTATACATTTTTAGAAGCAATTACTGTATGTATGCATATGATGTAGATGTACTTATGTTTGCTATATATGTGGGTCACCTGCTCGCTGAGCATTATGAACAAAAATTTGATTCGAGCTGCGAACTGTGGCGCATTTTGATTTGTGGCGTAAGCTATCGACTCCAGACATGGCTCTAATCCCGACCCACAGATCGCATCGAGTCGTTCTACATGGAAATGTTGTGTCGATCAGTTAGCTGTGAAATGTTTTAGTCGCTCGCATGTGCCGGATGTAAAGCAGTGGCAAGCTATAAAATGGTCAATGCGGCTGGAAAGGCAGCAGTCAACAACATCATCATTATCATCAGTAGCAGCAGCAGCAACAGTGACAGTGAAAGATCAAATGACGCAGAAGAAGCAACAGACCTGGCTGAGCACCCTGCTGGTGCTAGCCTGTGCCGGCGCCTGGCTGAGCCTGGCCCATGCCGATGGCGAGGAGGAGGAGGAGGACAGCTCCATGTCACTCAGTGAGGTCCTCGAACTGATCGAGCCCTTCGGCAACGGCTGCGTAACGAAGCCAGAGAAGGGTTAGTATCTGGGCCAAGCGGCAAGGATTAAGGGCTCAATGTCATTGCCAAAATTCATCTAGGTCACATTGAGGAGATGGTGCTAAACAAGGAGGATGCGTCGCATGAGAGCAAGTGCTTCAGACGCTGCATGCTGCAGCAGTTCGACCTGATGCCCGAGGGTAAAATGCAATTCATTGAGGACAAAACCGTTGACATGATGAACATGATGTTCCCCGACAAAGAGGAGAGCTCCAAGATCATTATGAGCAAATGCAATCAGGCGGTGCCGGGCGTCAGCGATGAGTGAGCAACTGCCTCCTAATTAGAGTTGTACATTTGTAGTTCAATTGAAAGTGCAAGTGCAGTACTAGTTAAATTGTTGACGAAAGAACTAATCGGTCCGAAGGTTTAGCTCGTTCCATTTTGTCATTTAGTTCGTTCAGTTTGGTCGGCCAATCGGACTGATCCAAAATAAGCAAAACGAACGAACAAACTAGATGAACTACAATTTGAATGATACGTTACAACTCTACTCCAAAGCACTTCATCCGCAATCCGTAATGCCTAATCTCTATCTCTCTTTCTGTTTCCACCAGGTGCGAGGTGGCTCATGGCATTTCCATGTGCATGCTGCGCGAGATGCGCTCTGCTTCCTACAAGATACCCGAAATAAAGAAGTAGGCGCACTGCCGTTTTCAATCCTTGCTTCAATTTAATATAATCGAATTCTTTTTGTTTATTTTTTTCCTTCTATTTGTTTTTGTACTAATATTAATAAATAATAAATCTTGATTTTTGGTTCCTGGACATGCACAGGCATACCAAATAAAGCAAACCCTCTATACGTATTCCTACCAGCTCAACTTGACCTGGTTGAGCTCCATCTGCCGGCCGATGCACTGATTCAGCTGATGGGCCGCCTCGCAGGGCTTCTGAGTGCTGATCGCCCGATTGCAGTTCTGGGCCATGCTGCAGCTGAGCGCAATGGCCAGCTTGTTGTCGCCGGTGACCAGGCTGGTCAGCTGCTCCACACGGTTCAGATTCAGCCGATTGCTGCTGCTGTCCATCTGAAAGGAGAGCGTACAAGGACATTTAAGGCGACAGCTTTGAAAAGATCGGATATATGGCCAAAACCGACTTCCAGCTGTATGGCAGCTATAAGATATAGTGGTCCGAACCGACCGGCTCCAAATAATTTGATGCATGTTTGAATAATAAGCATCTGTGCAAAGTTTAATCGCGATAGCTTTGAAAACATGGGATTTATGGCCAAAACCGACTTCGAGTTGTATGGCAGCTATAAGATATAGTGGTCCGGTCCGGCTGGTTCCGACTAATGTGCTGTACATTTACATAATAAGTGTCTGTGCAAAGGTTCATCGCAATAGCTCAAAAACTGAGGGACTAGTTTGCATACATCCACACAGACAGACAGACGGATATGGCTAGATCAATTTGTTTTGTTATTCTAAGCATACTGGCAGTAACTTTTGGGGGTCTCCGACGCTTCCTTCTATGCGTTACAAACTTCAGCACAAACTTGTTATACTAATATACTATTTTCTTCGAAGAGTCTACAAATTACATGAGCAGTCGGTTTTACCCTAGAATTTGAACTGAATCATTACTTTCTTGAGTTTTCATACATTTTGTTGTGGAGGCTTTTGATGATACAGTGGACGTTCAGTCATATATGTAACTCTTTTGGTGTTGCTTTTTGTTGATGTCTTGTTTGTGTTTTGGGCGAAAATCTTGGGTAAATTGTTTGTTCCTTTTATTCAGTTGGAACGTCTCACCCAATTATAGCGCGAAAAACTAATGATGCAGTTCGATTTACGATGCAGTTCGATTTTCCGATTGATTGCGATTACTTAAATCAAATTCACTTACAACTTCAATGCCCTTGAGAACGCACTCCAGCAGGCATTTCTCCTTCTCGGTGGGACGCTTCTCTCGGATAAGGGAGCGCTGCGTCGCCGGCATCTCCAGCTGTTTTATGCATTTGATCTTCGTCGTATCGATCAGCTGCTGTACCTCGGGCAAGTTGCGCTCCAGCAGCTTCGTAAAGGGCTCGTTATTGCGTCCACCAAACAGCCGGCTCAGATCAAATCCTGGGCGGGTCTGGGTCTGGGTCTGCGTCTGTGTCTGGGCCGGGATGCACTGCAGATAACTGCAGCTAGCCAGCGCAAGTAGGGAGAGCAACTTGAAACGCATCTTCTTTGGGTTAATCTGATTGTTGTGACCACTGGGCCACTCGCTTTTATATGAATCTCTTGTAAGCATACAACCTCGACGTGTTCAATCTTAAGCTCTTCTTTTAACGCGTTTTGCTGACGCTATTAAAGCTGTCTAAATCGACTCAAGTTCAAGATTTTCTCATTGGCATTTCAAAAAATCACAAAGCTACAAACACGTAAATCAGCAACTTGTAGCTGCATTTCTACTGTAATGTTTATACTCTTTTCGAAGAAAATAGTATATACAGTTTGTGCTGAAGTTTGTAACGCATAAAAGAAAGAATCGGAGACCCCCAAAAGTTACTGCCAGAGAATGCTTAGAATGACAATACAAATGGATCTAGCCATGTCCGTCTGTCTGTATGTATGCAAACTAGTCCCTCAGTTTTTGAGCTGTCGCAATAAAACTTTCCACAGACACTTATTATTTAACGGGACAGCACATTGGTCGTAACCGGCCGGATCGAACCACTATATCTTATAGTTGCCATACAACTCAAAGTCGGTTTTGGCCATATATCCCATGTTTATGAATCTATCGCGATGAAACTTTGCACAGATACTTATTATTCAAAGAGACATTACATTGGTCGAAGCCGGTCGGATCTGATCACTATATCTTATAGCTGTCATACAACTGGCAGTGAATTAAATATTCTTAGAACAAACAAATAAAATGTTACGCGACAAAACGATTTTGTACAGCATATGAAACTTCAGTGGTGCAGTTAGCAGAGTGAAAATTGCCTAAAGGATCGAAAAGAGTATAAAATCTTCGGCAAGCCGAAGATAATCCTTTCCCACATGTTTTATGTACATATGTACATACATAATTGCAAGCAGACTATATGCACATACATACATATGTACATATGTATATATACATACACGAACTACTTCTTTAGCATATTGCAAGCAATTTTACAAAATAGTTTAACTACGGCAAACAGTAAAAGACCAAAAAGCAAATA
The DNA here is from genome assembly GCA_035042425.1 of Drosophila flavopinicola. Taxonomy (NCBI): domain Eukaryota; kingdom Metazoa; phylum Arthropoda; class Insecta; order Diptera; family Drosophilidae; genus Drosophila; species Drosophila flavopinicola. The sequence goes on along the minus strand of JAWNLL010000272.1, from coordinate 483,011 downwards.
AATAACGAAATCAGGCTTGCAGTTGTATGTGTGTATGTACATACATATGTACATACATATGTGGTTGATGTAATAGCTTGAGCAGCGCTTGACGGACATCACTCAGCAGCAATTCAAGCGACTCAAGTTCAAGATTCAGCATTGTTATTGCAATTTGTCGTTCCAGAATCGCAAATCACAAAGCACGCAAATCTACAACTCTAACTGCATTTGTAAATCTGTATATTTATATTGTACATATCTACATTAATGGTAGTGATCACTGAACTGCACAAACACACCTTCATACATACATACAAATGTGTGTTTTTACATACATATGTATACGGTCATATGCAATTTCAATGCTAATAACTAGAAATATGCCCTTTTGTATGAACGAACTTGTAAATATGTATGTATGTATGTATGTACATATATGTAATTCTTTTTTTGCCATACGTATGTATTTACCTATATATGTATTCATATGTATGTATGCAAAAGCACCTTGCGCATAGATTAAGTAAAGTAAATACCAAAAGAGAGAGAGAGAGAGAGAGAAAGCAAAAGTAACGGGATCAGCCTTGTGCTAAGTTGGTTTTGTATCTTCAAAATAGTTTTCTGCGAGTGCGTGAGGGACAGTAGTATCCAGTAACAGTAAAAACAGTAAAACACAGAAAATTAAATTAAAAGTTGCATGGATTAAAATATAACAAGTGGGAATGGATTATCTTCGGCGTGCCGAAGATTTTATACTCTTTTCGAACCTTTATGCAATTTTCACTCGGGCTACTTTAAGTTTAAAAAAAAATTTGACAAAATTTAAAAATTGAAACAAGTAAGAGTGCTCTAGTTGGGAGTGCCCGACTAGGAGATACCCTGAACCCAGTTCTGACTTCCATTAATAATTGTCTAATAGTGTGCATACATACAAACACACACATACTGCAAGCAGTGCATGCGGCTTAAGCAGTTAGTTTGCTTTTCGCTGTGCCCCATACAATGGAAAGTTAAATCTCAAAAACCTTCTGTGTTTATTGTCCGATCTTACTGAAATCGTTGGGATACAATTGTCAATAATATGTGTGACCAAACCAAATTGCAAGGTCGTACCTTCAAAAATGCGTTTTTTTAACTTTTGGGGGGTGGTATCCAAAAAGTGAAATATTTGTTACATGTGTATGCTATTCGAAATTATACATGCCAAATTTGGGGTCTCTAGCTTTTATAACTTTGAAGTTATGTCCCAAAAACGCAAGTCTGAAATCGAAATTTATCGATAACTTTTAAACGGTACGAGTTATCGATAAAATGAAATAAACTTGATCTGTTCCGGGACTATGAGAACTTATGTTCCAAATATGAAGTCTCTAGCTCATGTAGTCTCTGATATCCGCGTGTTCATACAGACAGACGGACGTACGGACGGACGGACGGACAGACAGACAGACGGACATGGCCAAATCGACTCGACTGTTGATACTGATCAAGAATATATATACTTTATATGGTCGGAGATGCTTCCTTATGCCTGTTACATACTTTTGCACAAAACCATAATACCCTTTTTACCCATTTTTAATGGGTTCAGGGTATAAAAATAATATATGTATATTATAGGAAGTGAAGCTTCTGCTGATACGAATTTACCAATGTTTGTTCTTTGGGTGAAAGCTAGAGGGTTCATTGAAAATAATTTATTATATTATTTTCGTTTTAACAGGGTATCTGCCAGCGAGCACACTCGCTCTCTCGACATCTGAGTAGTTAAATTGTTCAGTGTGATAAGTTGAACTGGCGAACTACCTCATGTCAACTGTCGCTGTCGCTGTCCCTGTCTGTCACTCAGTTAGCCATCAATAATTTCTGGCTGCTTTCATAGTACAGTGAACGCTCGTAAATGAAAACACGCGGAAATTGCAATTTCCTGAAATTAGAGCGACCATATTGGTCGAGTTTCCGAATATTTCGATATATATTAGGAATCGATATTATTTTGAATTTTGCTTGAATAATATAAACCAACAACATTAATATTAAAAGTTGTATGCCAGAAAAAAAACTAGCTCAGAAATTAGGGACTCCAAGGGACTCAAATTTCCGAGCGCCCACTGTACGTATGTATGTACATATGTACACATTTATATATTTATTTGTTGCTTTTACAACTCGCATCTCGCATTTCGATTGAGTTTGATTTGATTACATGCAAGCCGCTAATTTAACGAGTAATTACACATTAACAAGGCCTGGATCGGGTCGGGACAAAGGGGCGTGGCGGGTGGGGCGATGGGTAATGAGTGGCATTTTCACACGTCGCCCAGCGGAGGGCATCTCCGCCGGATCTCGGTCCAAATCGAGTGTCATGTGCTGCTCATGTAGTGCAAGCAACTGCAGTCCCAAGCCAATTTTAATTAATTGCTGGCAAGCTGGAGACGGCGCACAATCTGCCAAGTCGATCTGAATCTGAGTGGAGAAATCCCAGCTGATTAGCTGGGCGGGCTATAAAACGCTGGCGGCGCCACGTTCCAATCCAAGTTAAAGTCGTTCGTCTCGTATGCAACATGTCGCGTCTAGTTTGCCTGTCCATGATTGTCCTGCTGGCCGCAGTGGTCGTGTCCGCTAAGCCGCACGAGGAGCTCAACAAGGACCACGCCCATGAGGTGGCCGAAGAGTGCAAGGCGGAGGTGGGCGCCACAGATGGTGGGTATTAGCACATATACATACATACATACATACGTACATATATAAACCTGAACATTTGCATATGCATGTATGTCTGCTACACTTGCAGAGGATGTGGAGCACATGATGAAGCATGTGCCGGGCGAAACGACTGAGGCCAAGTGCCTGCGTGCCTGCATGATGAAGAAGTTCGAGATCGTAAGTGTGCAGTTCATTTGTGCTTTGATATGTGGATATTATAGATATTATATATGCATTTTATGTTTGATATCAGATGGATGACGCTGGCAAGATGAGCAAGGAGCACGCCCTGCAGCTGGTCAAGCTGATGAGCAAGGACGATGCCGACAAGGAGGCAGCCGGCGCTGAAATCGTTGACACCTGCGAGGCCATTGAGGTGCCCGAGGACCAGTGAGTATATACATACATACATATGTATGTACCTTCAACGAGGTTGGTTCGAAAAGTGAGGTGACTTTTCTGAAATATTTCGGTGATCAGTTTTAGTTTGCTTTACTTGGTATACTTTCGCCAAGAGCGATTGACTGACGTCGTTCTAGATTTACTCAAAAGGCTCAAATGTGGTGACAAGGCATGGGTATACATACTCATATGCAATATACATACAAACCAAACACCAATCATCCCAATCCAAAGCGGCCACAAGAGCCAAGTCAAATCAAGAAATATATCAATCACTGTTTTCTTAGCTCAAGATTAACTATATACTATCAGAATATAATAATACATTTGAACTTTACCAACTTGAATCTCCATTTGCCACAAAAAAAACTTACAGTTATGGAGAGAACTTGCAGTAATTTAAATTAGATAAGTCCGACTATATATTAATGATAGCCAAAAATCAGCAGTATGTTACTAAACTTGTCTTTCTAACACTGCATAAATTTTTTTTAAAATTTTGTAAAGAAAAAATCTTTAACATATCTTGGGCGGTTCAGAAATTGTATTGAAGGCAAAGTCAATCCGGCTCTTGTGACAAAAAGCACGTCTAACATTTGTATCTGCCAAAAACGAACTAAAACTGCGAGCTGCAAAATATTTCAAGTCCGATTATTTTTTGAACAAACATCGTACATATATGCTTGAAATGCACTCAAATCCAATTTCCATTCCTGCTCTTAGCTGCGATGCGGCTGTTGCCTACGAGAGCTGCATTGTGGAACACATGCGGGAGCATGGCCTGGGTCTGGAGGATTCCTAAGCTAATGACCCAACGACCGACGATCACAACCACAACTCAACCCAACCCGATCCGGCTGCAAGCGTCACATGCAATATGATTCACAATACTACTCTTGATATTTTCTTTTACCCAACATAGTACATAAGTGTATGAGAATAAATTGCGCAAACTGCAAACTGGTCTTCCATATGGGGTCAGGGTGGGGCAACCATATCAAAACTAATCAAGAAAGAAGGCTATTTGCATTTTGTATGTTAGCTTATAAATTTATATATTTAAATATCTGCATATATGTATATATATGATATAGATATATACATATATATTTGTGAGGTGTGGTGGGGGAAAATCTGGTGATATATATCCCTGCACACGTTGTTATAGGCTTTCTGCTTAATAGCTATTAATTATTACATTTTATAATCTTGTTTTATTAATGTTATATACGAATTGGGCTTCCACTTTTCTGATTGGTGAATTTCGTTTTTTTTTTTTTTTTTTGTTACTTACAAACTAAATGTTTTGGGCTTATGAATTATGGCTGCTCCCCTCTCATGGAATTGGGGTTCATAAACATGCAGCGCTCTAGAACTAATAGTAATCAGCTAATCAGCTAGTTTAGATGCGTGGCAGAATGCACACAGAAGGGGGGACACACGGGGGGACACACACAACAAATACGTGGATAGACGACATACGGAAACGAACACAGGATAATATAAACACAATACAGTGATCACTACTAAAATGCCAATTTACAATTAATTCTAATGGTCTGGAAGTCCTGTTATTTTACAATAAATTTAAAATTTATGATTGCTATATTTTTGCTATATTTAAAATGATTGTAAGTATTGCGCTATGTGCCAATTTTAAAAAACAATTTCGACTCTGGACAATTCTTAGGCTCCAAGCGACCACTGAATTATTTGAAAAGAATTGTAGACACAGGCTACAACTGACCTATCTATATATACTAGTATGTACTTAGAATGTAAATTTTATAATCGGCTGTTATTTTTTAATTGCTGACATTGAAAAAATGTATTGTTAAGTAACTTGGGGTTGTGTGTGTGTTTGTGTGTGTGTGTGTGTGTGTTTGTGTGTGTGTGTGTGTGTGTGTGTTCACTGTGGCCCCAAAATTTAAATGGTATATAATTGATTAATTTCTTTCTTTGCTTGAGGCAGGCGCAGGCAGTTATCAATGTTTTAGCTCACACATCGAATGAACCCGACCGAATGGAGCGAGCCACTTTTTGCTGCATTTCATATTAGAGAAAGTAGTCCGCTTGCGGCTTTTTTGACGGTATACCGCGGCTCTCCTGCGGTGCCGCCTCAAAGATGACAAAGTCGCGATGCAGGTACTCGTTCAGCTCCAGAATGGCAGCCACATTGCCGCAACTAGCGGGAGAGAGTAGATGTAATTAGTAAGGAGCGATGGCGAATTGGACTTCGCTTACCGATAGCAATAGTTGGGCGCAGACCAGACCGTCAGAACGGTCTCATTGAAGTGCCACTTGAAACCCTCCATGACCAGCTGATGGGCACGACAAATCATGTCGATGTCGTTGGTGCGATTGAACTGTGAGACGACATCGGAGCCAAACAGATAGCCGGCGCCACGCGGCGATACACCCCAGCCGGTCTGATCCTCGGGATCGCTCCACAGCAGATCGCACATGGGGCCGTCGTGCGGCACCTCCTGCTTGCGATCGATGCTGCGTATCTGATCCAAATACTGTATGGAGGGCGACAGACCGCCATGCACGCAAAAGATCTTGCCGTCGATGATGGCCGACAGGCTGAGGTAGTCAAAGATTTCGGTGCAATATCGCCAGACGGCCGTCGAGCCATACTTGCGAAGGCACTCATCGTAGAAGCCATACACTTGCGTGATCTGGCGAGATTCGTGATTGCCGCGTATCAGCGTAATGCGATCTGGATAGCGCACCTTGAGCGCCAGCAGCAGCAGGAATGTCTCGACGCTGTAATAGCCGCGATCCACAAAATCGCCCATGAACAGATAGTTCTTCTCGGGGACATCACCGCCAACCTTGAACAGCTCCTTCAAATCATAGAACTGGCCATGTATATCACCACAGACGGTAACCGGCGAATCCACACGCTGTACATTCCCCTCTTCAACGAGGATTTCACGGGCCTTTGCGCACAGACCCTTCACCTCGTTCTCCTTGATTATTTCGCAGCGTTTTAGCTGCTCGATCTGACGATCCAAGTCACTGTAATCGGACATGATCTTCGCCGCAGCAGCAACAACAACACCGTCGTCGGGAAGGGAGCGTCGTCGTCGTCGTGTCACTCAATCGAGTGCAAGGCGGCTAATGCAATAAAAAAAAACCAAATAAAATACAAATACAGTGAGCATACACAATGAACAAAACAAAAAAAACAGTAAATTAGCGGCTTTAACAATTCGGTGTAGGTTGTTTGTGTTTTTTTTGCATCATCTGCCTGCGTCTGTGTTGGTTAATGTGCTAATGCATGTGTGAGTTCGCGTGTCTGTGTGTGGCTTGTCGTTGGCTTTTTGCCGCGCGCGCTCGGCATTTCTATTAATTTCACGGTTGCCGCCGCGTTGATGCTATCACATATGTACGCGTTGAAATACGAAGAATAAAAACTTACTTCAATTAAATGCGACAATTTCAAGAGTCGTTTGTTTTTTTTTATAAAACTCTCGCACGCACGCTCACGACAAAAAAATTAACCGTAGTACGCTTGACGTCTTCTCGATTGATGCGGTGGTCTGGCGATAACTTCAATTTCCATAAAGTGTGTCAGCACTGGCGCGTTGCCAGACCGTCAAAAGTACAGCGATAACAACGATAATATATACAAAAGCCCACATTTTAAATGCTTTTATTTAAATAGCAACATTACGCAACTGGGCAAGTAAGACGCGTCTATTTTAATAATCTGGCAATGGCTGACGCATCAACAAAGAGCGGGACAGCCACAGCTGCAAACCCAGAGCCTGCAGAGAAGTTAACGCAGCAGTTGGAGCACAATAAGGATGTCGACATATATCGGGATACCTTCATACGTTATATGGGTGAGCTGTAAAGGCAAACGACCGTTCTTACTCACTTCCCTATCCCATCTTTTGTGCAGGCTATAGCAATGAAGTGGGTGAAGCTTTCCGCCCGCTGGTGCCCAAAGCCCTTGTGGCCGCCTCCTACGGCATGGCCATTGGATACGTCTGCACGGACACGTTTGATAAAGCCCTGCGTCAGCAAATGGCCGGCGGCACGGATCGTGAGGTGGCGCTGGTGGGCGCTGATGTGTTCACCTGGCAGATGCTCGCCTCAGTCATTATTCCCGGCCTGACCATCAATCGGTAAATGCTGCTCCCCTGTTGCTGCTCGTCGCCTGCACTCTGTTATCTCCTGCTTCTGCTCTTCTCTCGCACAGTATTACTGCAGCCAGCAGAGCGCTGCTGAGCAAGTCGCCCGGCTTTGTGCTGAAGACGGTGCCCACGATTATTGGACTGGCGAGCATTCCGCTGATTGTGCATCCCATCGACAAGCTCGTGGATCGTCTGATGGATGCCACTTATCGCAAGGTGGTGCGATAATCAAAATGAGGCAATTCTCACATGGTGCTAATTTGTGTTGTCCACCTGGTGTTCAGCTGAAGCTCAATTGGCAAGCATTCCAAGTATATTTACTATGGTCTTCAAAAAATAAGATCAATTTTCAATTTATAAATAGCGGGACTATCGGATCAGCTATTTTTTTTATTTTTTAATATGTAGTGCTGTTTTTAAATCCTCGATATATAAGTTGTCTAAGTGACCCAGTCAGTCGGGCAACTGAACAACGAGGATCTGGGTTAAAATACCCAGTAAATGGTTTTTGCCTATGCTACATATTAATAATAATAAATGGAAAATTGGCCTTTTTTTTTAACACAATAGTGTTACAGTTTAATACTAGACTTAGGCACGTTTATATTTCGCAAAAAGCTTTAATAAACATCCTGGTAGAGGGTATACGGAATTGATATTTGTATATTGAAGAAAATCGAAATTCTTATTATACCCTGAACCCATTAAAAATGGGTAAAAAGGGTATTATGGTTTTGTGCAAAAGTATGTAACAGGCATAAGAAGCATCTCCGACCATATAAAGTATATATATTCTTGATCAGTATCAACAGTCGAGTTGATTTAGCCATGTCCGTCCGTCCGTCTGTATGAACACGCGGATATCAGAGACTACAAGAGCTAGAGACTTCATATTTGGAATATAAGTTCTCGTAATCCCGGGACAGATCAAGTTTATTTAATTTTATCGATAACTCGTACCGTTTAAAAGTTATCGATAAATTTCGATTTCAGACTAGCGTTTTTGGGCCGTAACCTAAAAGTTATAAGAGCTAGAGGCCCTTAATTTGGCATGTATAATCTCGAATAGCATACCCATGTAACACTTTTTGGATATCACCACCCAATCCCCCCAAAAGTTCAAAAAACGTATTTTTTAAGGTACGACCGTGCAATTTGGTTTGGGCACACACTTTATAGTTAATGCTATGTCCTAAAAATTTCAGAAAGATCGGACAATAATCAGATAAGTTATTTAAGATCTAACTTTCCAATGTGTGGGGCTCAGTGAAAAAGCAAGCTAACTGCTTAAACCGCTTGCACTGCTTATACTGCTTATACTGCAGCATGTGTGTGCTTAGATTAGTATGAATGATTGTAAGGACTTGGTTCAGGGTATCTCCTAGTCGGGCACTCCCGACTAGAGCACTCCTACTTGTTATACCCTGAACCCATTAAAAATGGGTAAAAAGGGTATTATGGTTTTGTGCAAAAGTATGTAACAGGCATAAGGAAGCATCTCCGACCATATAAAGTATATATATTCTTGATCAGTATCAACAGCCGAGTCGATTTAGCCATGTCCGTCTGTCTGTCCGTCTGTCCGTCTGTCCGTCTGACCGTCTGTCCGTCTGTCCGTCTGTCCGTCTGTCCGTCTGTCTGTCTGTATGAACACACAGATATCAGAGACTACAAGAGCTAGAGACTTCATATTTGGAACATAAGTTCTCCTAATCCCGGGACAGATTCAAGTTTATTTCATTTTATCGATAACTCATACCGTTTAAAAGTTATCGATAAATTTCGATTTCAGACTTGCGTTTTTGGGATATAACTTCAAAGTTATAAAAGATAGAGGCTCCAAACTTGGCATGTATAATCTCGAATAGCATACACATGTAACAAATATTTCACTTTTTGGATACCACCCCCCAAACCCCCCAAAAGTTCAAAAAATGCATTTTTGAAGGTACGACCTTGCAATTTGGTTTGGTAACACATATTATGGACAATTGCTTGCCCCAAAAATTTCAATGAGATCGGACAATAAACATAGAAGTTATTTAAGATTTAACTTTCCATTGTGTGGGGCTCAGCGAAAAAGCAAGCTAACTGCTTAAACCGCTTGCACTGCTTATACTGCTTATACTGCAGCATGTGTGTGCTTAGATTAGTATGAATGATTGTAAGGACTGGGTTCAGGGTATCTCGTAGTCGGGCACTCCCGACTACAGCACTCTTACTTGTTTTTGGTTAGATTTTCATTGATGATATTATATACGGTGGAACACAGCTTTTGTTCAGTTTCATTAGCTCATAGCTCAGCGGCTATATATATTTTTATTGGCTGTAATCCACTGTAGATAGAGCAGGTGTAAAACTTGGATGCAGATTCACCTATATATAGATAGATATATGCCTAAAAGGGAGACCAACAAACTGCCAAGAGATGTCAAAATAAGTTCCAGTTTGTGTATAATTACCATTGCAAAAAAGCATTTTTTTTCGGTTTTTATTGGGTCGTCTAAAATTGTATAACTACATGCTAGCGCCACTAGACTCTGTGACTTAGTACTGGTAGCCGTCCGGTTGATAGGGCCGTGAGAAGGGCGTCGGCGCAAAGGGCACGGGCGGTGGACGCCAATTCGTTGGTGGTGGTCGCGGCGGCGGCGCTGGCATTCCGGGCGGTGCCCACGCATTCGGTGGCTGCATCATCCTCGGCGGCGGTGGTATGCCCATCGCAGGCGGCAGTGGCGGCTGTCCACCCGCCATGGGCGGCAGCGGCGGCGGTGGTATAGTAGCTGGAAATGGTGTAGGCTGCGGCACTGGTGGCGGCGGCACTATCATGCTCATGTTGTTAGAGACGGGGACGACGGGCGGTGGCGGCGCCATCATCGGCGGCGGCATCATTTGGCCGGGCATGACCTGCATCATGTTTTGTACGGGCGCATCAGCGAACAGTTGATGCGGTCGATCAGCGTGCGCGGATGGATTCTGTGCAGCGAGCAGACGTTCGGCCGCCGAGCCATGCCGTTCGCCCTTGTGATCCTTCTTGAACGCGTACGACACGGAAATGGGGCGATTGCAGAGGTACTGTCCATTCATGGCGTCCATGGCGGCATCACTCGCCTCGAAGCTGGCGAAATTTATGAAGGCGAACCCCTTCGATTTGCCCGTCTCTGGATCACGCATTATCTTTGGCGTTTGCAGGATGACACCGAACGCGGAGAACGTGTCGTAGAGCAGCTTCTCGTCCACCTCGACGTCCAGATTGCCAATGAAGATGTTGGCGCCCACATCCAGATTCTTTTGATGCGCCGACGCCTTATTCACGCGTATGGGCTTGCCATACAGCTTGATCATGTTCATTATTTTGATGGCATAGTCCGCATCCTCCTCGCTGAGGAACTCTACAAAGCCGTAGCCCTGGTGCATCTGTGTGACCCGATCTTTGGGCATGTGCACATTAACTAAAAAACAGATGAAGATTAGACCAGGCACTTGTCGGCCAAAACTCACTGCTTACCAACGGGACCGGCCTGTACGAACAGCTCCCAGAGTAGTGTCTCAGATACCTTGTCGTCCAGTCCGCCGGCGTAAATTGTGGCATCTTAGGGATGGGAGGTGAAAGCGTTTAGTGCGCGTGGAGAGTTGTACTCAAAGCTATGTCACTCACCTTGGTTACGTTCGGCAATTGGACCTGCGGCCATTTTGCAATTCGAGTATGCGCCAAACTTACACAAAATCAACGTTTACAATTTTACACCTACTATTCTCCATGCAAGTCAAATCATAGACGGCGTTTTGTTTCCAGGGTTGCGGCTGGCGCAGCGTTGCAAATAACATCGATATTACGCGAACCTTACTTTCGATATTTTCCACAAACAGCGCATTCCATTCTGTACATCGATATCATTGTTGCACGATATTTCGGTAGAACTTCAACATATCGCTGTAGCGTACTATCGATGAAGGCACGACCTTAGAAGTGTAGTTGCGCGCATGCGTTACCAAGTGCTAGTTTTTAACGTTGTTACACACTGAACAAACACTGTTTTCGATAGCACTAGTCGATAGCGTGTCCATCACTATTTGGCCTACATTTTTATGTAATGTCACTCATCACTTTGTTGTCGTTTTACAAAGAAAAAATCGTGCTAGTAACCAAACCAAAGAATCAAGAATATTACTTTGTGCGCTGTGATGTGATATCCAATTGTAACCAATAATGAATTGTCATCAAATATTGAGCGGTGCCTGCAATGCAGGTGACCGGTGCTTCGCAATTGGCTCCGTGGAAGGCATACCTTTTACAGTAAGAATATACGAGCGATTACGATTAGTTTTTTTTTTTTGTTCGTTTTCGTTTTTATCACGCATCCATCATATTGTACAACCTGCACACAAACACACACAAATGCCTATATGCACGACAGTCATACATGCACGTAGGTATGTAGATGTTCATGTATATTTATATAGGTACGCTAGGTACTTAAGGGTACATATGCACACATTTTTCAACACGGTTGGCATTTTGCGAATTCCAATTGGAATATCCATTTCGATCAGCCATTGGGGATTTTTTAATGTTGTGATTTACATATTCGTACTTGTATACAGGCGTATGTATGTCATTATGTGTCTGTGCATGTGCGAGTACATATAAATAAATGTGATGTTTAGGTGTCTGTTTGTCTGCCTGTCTAGCTGTGTGTGGTCAATTAAATCAAAAGCAAATGATGAGCTACAGTATTTTGTGTAAATTCGATAACAACTGCTGCTAACTGTTTCAGCTGCTGCTTTTGTTGCTCGTGCTCCTGTTCTTGCTGTCGACAACTGCAAACAAACAGTTTTCAATGGGGTAGGGGGGTGACTTCGATTTGAAATCAATGTATTAACATGTTTTCTGGCTTTTAATTACATTTAAAGGTCAAGTGCTCTGTGGCTGTAAACAAGCCTCTCACGCATTCGCATACACACACGCATAAGCTAACGGAGTGCGCTACATACATACATACATATTACATTCGATTGGTCAAATGGCCTTTGATGCCCTAAATTCGATAAACATATAAACATGTATGGGGCCACTTGCATACATGCAAACATACAGTGGTGTAGGCAGGATTTTGCTAAGCGAACTTTCAGTTTAAATTAGTTATTTTAAATTTTAAATTTAAATGTTCTCCTACTGCCAAAAATTGTGGTGGGGGTATGTCCTTTGTACACGTTCACCTTATACAGATATGTACAGTGGTTCTAAGCATATACAAATATTTGAAAAACATACATAGTTGCAAAGAATATTTTTTATGAAGTTCCATTATAAATATTCAAAGATATAAATATTCGTTTAGCGACTGTATGCTTTTTAAATAATATGTTTTTATGAAAACTGTGTATGTGTATGTGTGTGCATGCATTATTTATTGCCTGCCGCCTTGCAAATCCAAATCCTCGCACAAGACAACACACAAATTGTTGTGAGACGAACAAACGTCAATAACAAATAAATTATACACGGGCCATAAAACGCTGCAAAAATTGTCGTGAGCACGCATTTATAATGTGAGGGGGGAGGAGGAGAGGGGTGGTGCGGGTGGGCACAGTGTCTGGAGTCGTTTATTTTTATGATCATGTATGTGTGTGTGTGTGTGTGTGTGCATACATGTGATATGTACATATACATATGTATATCAAATATTAATTACTAACGCCAACCCCTTCCACCCACATACACCATTTGCGTTTATTTGTTTACCGCTAGCGCCTGAGGTCTGTTTTTCGCTTTCTATGTAATTTCGAAAAGTCACAAGCATAATTAACTGTGCACATTCAATACGCAAATAATAAATATAATAATAAGTGTGGTAACACTTCCGCCCTGCCCCCACTCCCTCGCAGCCATGCTGGTTGCAGAAATTCATTTTAAGCACTACAAACAGCTGCACATTTGCATGGCTGTGTGTGTGTGAGTGTTGTGACTGTGTACACTGTGCAGTGTGTACATATCTGCATTATATTCTGTAATGAGCCGCTGTTGACATTGCCACCCATTCATTTAACTAAATGCCATCATTTCAATTGTTGTATTAGCCGAGTGTATTTTTATAATATTTATAAACACGTACTAAGTGTGTGTGTGCGTGTGTGTGTGTGTGTGTGTCAGACAGCAGCAGCAGCAATATTAAGAAATAGGCACGGGCGTAGCTGAACTTGAAAAGCACACACACATGCACATACAGACCGAGAGGCAGAGACACATACACAGTGGCGCCATCTGGCCATGGGCGTTGAGTGTTTGCTTGTCGTCCAAGTGCCATAGCATGCAGCCTTGTGTGATGTGACCCAGGCACATATGCAAGAAATATCCGCAGCCATATCTTGGCTCCTACTTAAGATAATGAGCACATATGTAATACATACGTACATACATACGTACATACAAACGTACATACATACGTACATACATACGTACATACATACGTACATACATTCTTTCCTACGTACATATCTGACAGGCAGAGAAACAGCCCCCATTTAACCAGCTAAAACTAACCAAACTTAAGTTTTAGCCAAGATAACGAAGCAATGGCCGAAAGAGCGTAACAGAGATATAAATTAAGAGAGAGAGAGAGAGAGAGAAATAGAGGGATGCCTATTCAAGGGCATGGAACGAGTTTGTTTTATTTTTGTTTATGAAACCTAAACCTCTCCTGTGCAATCCGGAATTGGACTACATTTCATTTGGCACGCGCTGAAAATAATTTTTTTAATTTGCATGCATACGACTTTTTGCCATTTTCAAATACTATATATTATATCTCGGCTCAAACTTGGTCATCCCTAAACAATTATCATCGATTTATTGACTGTCCATCGTCCATTTGAGGCCTTGCGCAATTTGCACAAATACATTTACTTTAATTGCCCGTAAATCTTTGCCCAAATGTTTGCCCAGTTTTTCGTTGTGTTACATAATTTCATAGCCACACCCCCTCTGCCCTCCTGAGATGCTTGGCCTTGCTCTAGTAAATGTCATAATAATAGCTCCTGCGCTAAACATTTTATATTTATGACATCCTTGGCTTAGTTCTCGAAATAATCACTCCGCACACTTGATTTCGCATCTAATCGATTGTTATCTTTATGATATATTTATGTCAGTCATATCCTACGCATGTGATGCATACCTTTAATAGATTAAAAATACAGTGAACTATCTGAAATTAGAACATTCGGATATTAGAACTTCGAGATATTAAAATATCCCAATCGGTCAGAATGATACTATCAATACTAATTTGTAAATGTTTTCATTTTTGTGTGTTTTAGAAATTAAAAATATTTTGAACTCTGTTTTAATGATACAAAACAATATAAATATATACCCCAAAAGACAATAGACAACACATACTATGACACAAAACAAAAACATGTTTAGAAATTGGAACTAGTCGGAAATTAGAAACACCCCAAGAAAGCAAGAGTTTTGAATTTCCGAGCGTCCACCAGAAAAGAAAGTTAATAATAATGAAAATTCCTAGCGCTTTTGTTTTTAGAATATGATATGATGATATTTATTTATTTATTTATTAAATGTCGACTAAAAATGATCATGCAATTTGTTTGTTTATGCCTGGAATAGATTTTAAGATTATACCCTGAACCCATTAAAAATGGGTCAAACGGGTATAATGAAGTTGTGCAAAAGTATGTAACAGGCATAAGGAATATAAGTTCTCGTAATCCCGCGACAGATCAAGTTTATTTCATTTTATCGATAACTCATTCCGTTCAAAAGTTATCGACAGAGAAGTTGAATTTTAGAGGAGTCAATTTGATCCTTAAGTCATTTAACGACTATTGAATATTGATTAAAATTGAGCACTTTGTGCATTTTCTAGGCATACGCTGCCGGCTGCAATGTGGTCATCTTGGCGAGCACTTTCGAACGCGTCCAGATCATACCTGGCGCCAATCATGGCTATGTGAAGATATCGGCGCTGGACTGCAGCACAGACACCGGCAAAATAGCCGCTGCCTATGAGAACAAGATATGCATTTTCGAGCCGACGCCGGTGATTGAGTCCAGCAAGCATAACACACACTTCCTCGACTATAGGTTAGTATTGAAACCAACTGATCGAGCGGAGCGCTTAACTTTATACATCTACAATACCTCAACAGGTGGGTGCAGACGGGTTCGTTTACCAGCCACTCCAATGTGGTGACGTTGTCTTGGAACTTGGAGGGTACGCGTCTGCTGACCGGCGGCACAAATATACAGCTCTGGAAGAGCAAGTCGCCCACACACCAGCAGGAGGAGGAGCACACTGGTAAGTGGCGACACAGAAATCACGAGTCGAGAGTATTAAAATCCATCCTGTTGCAATTAAAACAAGTGGGAAAGGATTATCTTCGGCGTGCCGAAGATTTTATACGCTTTTCGAACCGTTAGACAATTTTCCCTCCGCCAACTGCAGCACTTGCATTAGCTGTAAAAACTGATAGCTCCGATTAATGTGATGTATGTTTTAATAATAAGTATCTGTGCAAAGTTTCATCGCGATAGCTTTGAAAACATGGGATATATGGCCAAAACCGACTTTGAGTTGTATGGCAGCTTTAAGATATAGTGGTCCGATCCGGCCAGTGCCGACCAATGAGCTGTCCCTTTGAATAATAAGTGTCTGTGCAAAATTGCATCGCGATAGCGCAAAAACCGAGGGACTAGTTTGTATACATACAGACAGACGGACAGACAGACAGACAGACGGACATGGTTAGATCAATTTGTTTTGACATTCTAAGCATACTGGCAGTAATTTTTGGGGATCTTCGACGCTTCCTCTTATGCGTTACAGACTTCAGCACAATCTTAATACACTATTTTCTTCGAAATGTGTATAAAGAACATTATAGTAGAAGTATATTTCATTTAAAGATCCATAAGCAAGCGAACAAGAAGAGAAAAGTTTCTATTTTAAAGCTGTTACAAATTAATTAATCTGTGCTTGTATCATGCATATAATATAATATATAGTTAGTATAACTTAGTACGATCGATTACAAGATATCTGCTAATCCGGCTATATCTAATTATTTTTCTGGAGACGTTTACTGATTATGGCTTTTATTTTGCAGGCGTCAAGTTTGAGATTGGGGAGAGCAAGGAGACGAAACAGAGCGCACAGAATGGACAATCGGATGATGTGTCCACGTGGGAGAACATTTGGTCGTGCCAGACGGCGATACCCATTTACCACATGGCATTTAGTCCCGACGGCACCCTGTTTGCCACCTGCGGCCGGAACGATCGTCTAGTCAAGATCTGGTACGAGAACAAGCAGGTGCTATTTCCAGCCAAATCAGGTAGCAGCACCGCCCACAACGATGCAGCAAGCGGATCGGCAACCGGATCGGTATCGACTGGTTCCGCTGGCGATTTAAATTTCACCTACGTGTACATAGCGCATCCACGTGCCGTCTCTAACATCGTGTGGCGCAAGACTAGCAAGTATATGCCAAAGGGTTCGGTGGCCAATATGCTGGTCACATCGTGCCTGGACAACATCTGTCGCATTTGGATCGAGACGGTGCTGCCGGACGACGGCATGGTCAATATGACGCAATTCGATCCGCTCGCCTCGCAGAATCCCAAATTCCGGACGCATCGGCACAAGCATCGCTTCATGCAGCGCCTCAAGCACATGAAGACCTGCTTCCATTTGCGTCGCCACATGAAGGCGGGCGCCCATGGGAATGCCTTGGCGGGCGGCGGTTCGGGCGTTGCCGCCGGCATTGGAGCTGGTGGCGCTAATGCTGCCAGTGGTGGTGGCGCCACCATGGGCCTGGGCAGCTCACCGGCCAGCTTTAGCAATTACCAGGGTCCGATACCATCGCTGCCCTCCTCGTGCAGCGTACACGACTTTCATTCGTATGGATTTCACGGCTCTGGCGTCACACCCGGCATGCATTTCCATTTGGCGGCATCGATCAATGCCGAGACGGATATACCGCTGGTGCCCTCCATGCAGACCTCGGATCCGGCCAATCAGAACGTGTTCATCTTGCACTGGCTGAACAACAAGGAGATGCATTTCACGCTACAGGCGGAGGCCATACTCCAGGAGCTGACCAAAAAGGTCATCGACGAGGAGAATGGCCAACACAGCCACGGCGGACATCACACGGCCCACACCGGCTCCGCCGGTGTCGATCTGCCGGACGATGCACAGCAGCCGCCGGCGCCGCACAAGAAATTCATGCGCAATTCGAAGTCCGTGTCGGTGGACGACAGTGGCGAGGAGTATAGCAAGTATTCACAGCATACGGGCGCCACTGGTGCCGGACTGCATTTGAACTCCATGTCGAACACGACATCGCAGAATTCGCTGAACAACGATCAGCATAATCCCATCACGCAGCTTGTCGACTCGCTGGACAACAAGATCGAGTGTCTGCTGCGCGACTGGCATCAGAGTCCCGATCTACTCTTTGCCATCCATCCCGTTGATGGCAGCTATTTGATTTGGGTGATTGAGTGGCTGGATGACTACTATCCAGGGTCGTATCGGCAGGCGCAGGTGTCCTTCTCGACGCGCATACCATCGGCGTTTCCACTGGGCGATGCCATGTCCATGTCGACTACGGTTAGTTTGTTCAATACGGGAACGCATCCGCTCGCTTTTCGCGACATCGCCAACAATGTGCGCAGCAAGGATGACTTCCATAAGGGCGGCAGCGATCAGAACTCGCTGCGCAGCGATCAAAATCTGGACAAGCACGACGAACAGGAGGAGGATCAGGAGCAGGATGAGGAGCAGCAGCAGCAGGATGATGCGGACAAGCAGCAGCAGCAAGAGGAGGCCAACGAACGCAGCGCTGCCGGCGCCGCCAGCAGCAGCTCACAGGATTCAGCGGGCGCCGGTGGCATTGGCGCCGCACTGCCACTGAATGTTTCCCCGTCGGTGTCCATGGTGACGAAGCACTCCAACGGCACACTCAATCTGTGGCAGCTAACGTTCGCTTTTAAGACGAAGTTCACCCAAGTATTAAGTATCGGTCATGTGAGCCGGGCCTCGGGTCATCGCTTCCGGGTAAACGACATCACCTGTCATCCGGTGCTGCCGCTGCTCGTCTCCACATCGCATCACAATCTGCCCGATGGCTCCGAGGTCAAGTCGCCCATGTCACCCTTCGAGCAGCCTTTGGCAGGCGGCTCAGCTGGGTCGGGATCAGGAGCAGCTGGCGGCGCTTCACCCACTGGCAACTCCTCGTCGACCAGCGACAAGGACATCTTTACGCCGACAGGCTTCTGCTCGGAGCTGATCTTGTGGCGCGTGGACTCGGTGGGTCCGCTCTGTCATTCGGGCGGCGTCAGTGAGCTGGCCAGGATTAACTCACCGGAAATATCCGCCTTTAGCAATGTCGCCTGGATACCCACACTGCTACCGAGCACCACGCTGGGCAGCTACAGCAATTCCCCATCTGCATGCTTTGTGGCCAGCGATGGTGAGAATTTGCGCGTCTATCAGGCGGTCATCGATGCGCGCACACTGCTCGCCGAGATCTCCTGCTCGGAGAATCTAAATACGCTGCACAAATCGCATTCGCTCTCGTCGATGATCTCGAATGCCTCCTCCACGCTGAAGGCCCAACGATCGGCACTTCACGACAAACTGAAGGTTGTCTCCCAACAGTCGACAGCTCGACCCGGCTGCATCCTCCAGCTGGACGCCATCTCGGATGCCAAACACGACTGGCAGAATACACAGTTTCTGCACGTGTTCCAAGCCCAACTGATTACGGGCGGACAGCGTGCGGCAGCAATGGCGGACATGCATGATTTGGACGAGCCGAAAATGAATTCGCTGCTCGAATCGGACATGGACGCCATCGTGGATCTGCAGCGCAACGTGGACTTTGAGGAGCCCTTCTACATTGTGAACATTGAGAAGACGCTGCGCGGCAGCACCATACACATGTGGCGCATTGTTATCAGCTCGAAGCAGCAGAGCTCCTTCCTCTCCGAGACGGCCATGTATGTGCCGGACTCGAATCTGACCCAAGAGCCAGACGATCAGGATCAGCCGCGTCGCATGTCCCAGGGCGCCGAGACGCTAACGGGCGCCGAGCATTTTGGGCCGCATGTGGAGGCGCCGCACATCTCCATAACGACAAAGAAGGTGTGCACCCAGGAGCTGCCGCTGCCGGAGGGCGTTGATGTTATACATGCCTCACCAGCCGCTGGTCATTTGAGCAGCTCGAGCATTTATCCCGCCTGCTTTGCACCGTACATCATTGTGACCGCCTGCTCCGATTCCATATCGCGCTTCTGGAAGTGCGAGCCAGTTGGCAGCGATGCCTATCACTGGTCCGAGTGGAAGATGTTTAGCCGCGTACAGCACTCGGCAATTGAGATACCCGGTCAGCCGTTGAACATCAGTGCCGCCTATTCCGGCCGAATAGCTTGCGCCTACAAGTATGGCAAGAGCTTTACGCGACCCAATCGCGGTGATCCGGATTCGCGCTATGTAAATCTGTGCGTGGCCATCTACGAGTGCGAGAGCTCCGGCGGCAGTGAGTGGGTGCTCGAGGACACCATACACCTGAAGAACGTCCACTTGCCGCGCATCAACATTGGTCACGGCATCGATCTGAGCTATCTGCATGATAGCCGTCTGCTGGCCAAGAAGCAGCGTCTCAATCAGGTGCTGCACAACTTTGCCCACGATCCGGAGAGTCGTTCGCCGCGCAGCGGTGAAACTACGCCGGAATTGACCACCGGCAAGCAGACATCGGCAGCCGTATCCGGTCTGCTGACCGTTCCCAGTTTCAGTACGCTGCAATCGCTGAGGAAGAGCATTGCGGAGAATGGCAATACGTGCCCGCTGACGCAGAAGCATCTCGTGCAGCTGGACTGGGTGTCCAAGGAGGATGGCTCGCACATCCTAACCGTTGCCGTGGGCAGCAAGATTCTACTCTACACCCCCGTCAGCTCCGATATTGCCCAAGCGAATATCAAGGCGATGAAGGAGTCGCGCTCGGTGAATCGCCCGATCCTGCGCAAGGCCAGCTCCCTGGCACAACCCAACTTTGTGGATGAGATACGCTGGATGAAATTGCGTCAAATTGATTTGCAGACAGCGGACGGTTTGCCGCCGCTGCCCATGCAAATCTCGTGGGTGCGCGATGGCATCCTGGTCGTTGCCATGGACTCAGAGATGCACGTGTACTCGCAGTGGAAGCCACACTATGGCGCACACTTTATGTCGCCGGCGGCGGCCGCTGCCTTGGCGGACGATGTGCCCGATACGCGTAATCTGCGCGATGAGGATTTGCGCTCCCTGGCCAATGAGTCCACGCAGCTGCGACTGAAGAATGTCGCATCCATGCCGTTGATTAGCAAGGTGAGCACTGCGAATTTGCAGCTGCTGTCACAACGTCGCCTGGCGGCCAACAGCAGTATGGCCAATATGAATGGTGGCGGTGGCATCGCTACCCAGGATGCGGGCGGCTTCTCGGGGGATGCGCCGCCCAACGATGACTACATGACCGATTTTGGGCTGTTTCAGGCTTCGCGCATTGCGTGCCCCGTGCTGCCGCAGTATCATCCCAAGCAACTGATGGAGCTGCTCAACTGCGGCAAGATACGCTGGGTGAAGGCCATTCTGGCCCATCTCGTCCGCTGCATGAGTGGCGGCAGCGGCAGTAGCAGCGGCGCCATTAGCGGTGTGCCCCACGACGATGACGGCAGCTCCGGTGGCGGTGGCGCTGGAGCAGGTGGTGCTGGCGGTGCACGGCAGCGCAGCTGGTCAAGATCACGCACGCTGAGCATCAGCTATAATGCGGACACGAGCAACATACAGGCGGAACATCGGGGCAGTACCACGCAAATACCGGAGGAGCTAATGCTCGACTATGCGGAGATCAACTCAATACCGCCACTCCCATTGTGGGTGCTCCTGAACGCAGATCGGGAGCAGCCGGGCAAGGGACCGAATGCCGCCGAGGGCGACAAGGACTATGACGAGCTCTTCGACATGCACAACTCGGACGATAATCTGGATGATCTGCTCAGCGATGGCGAACAGAAGCGACAGGAGCGTCGCCTCTCGCTGCCCGAGAAGCATTCGATATCGCATTTTGGACCGCGACAGGGTCAGTTGCTCTCACGGCTGCTGACGCACACACATCTGCCGGGACTATCGTCGCTGGATCAGATGCATTTGCTTGCTTTGGCCGATACGGTGGCCACGTGCAATACGGATTTCTCCGATAAGTTTGCCGCCGCTGATCTGAGCAAGCATCAGGGACAGGGCGCTGCTGGTGCTGGCGGCAGCGGTGGCATTGCTGGCCTTGGCGGTGGCCTGGGCAAGGAGCAGCCGGGCACCGAATCGCTGGACGATTGCGGGCTGCGCTTTCTGCTCGCCATGAAGCACTTTACGTATCTGCTGCGCTGTCTGCCGCTGCAGCAGCGGGCACAGTTCCAACGCCAGGGCGTCGGCACCGCCAACATTGTGTGGGCCTATCACTCGGAGGGCGAGGAGGAGCTGCTCAATCTAATACCCAGCTACACCAAGGGCGATCTGCGTTGGGCGACGTTGCGCGATCTCGGCGTTGGCTACTGGCTGAAGAATATCAATACGTTGCGACGCTGCGTTGAGAAGCTGGCCAAGTGCGCCTATCAGCTGAAGCAGGAGCCACTCGATGCGGCCATCTACTACCTGGCCATGAAGAAGAAGTCGCTGGTGTGGGGTCTCTTCCGTTCAAAGCGGGACGAGAAGATGACCACGTTCTTTGGCAACAACTTTGCCGAGGATCGTTGGCGCAAGGCGGCGCTTAAGAATGCCTTTGTGCTGCTCGGCAAGCAGAGATTCGAGCATGCCGTCGCCTTCTTTCTGCTGGCCAATTCGCTCAACGATGCCATCGAGGTGTGCATGAATAAGCTGGAGGATTTCCAGCTGGCGTTGATCATTGCACGCCTGTATGAGGGCGATGGTGAGGGCTGCTACTATCATCGGCTGTTGCATGAACATGTCCTCGGCACCGATGTGGAGACGGGTCGTTGCGATTTGACGCGTGCGCATCCGGATCCGTTTTTGCGCTCCATGACGTACTGGAACCTTAAGAAGTATCAGGAGAGTCTAAATACGCTGCTCCTCAATGGTGTGGGCAGCCAGCATAGTAGCTATCGCGAGGAGGATCTACTGCGGCCAGAGACTCCGCATGCCACCAATCCGAATGTCTTCAATTTCTACATTTATTTGCGCACGCATCCGCTGCTCATACGGCAGAATATTGCCATTTCGGCGCAGGAGAAGCGACTCGCTCATGTTGTGCTCTCCGGCTTCAGCTATGCGGGCGAATCGCGTCCCACTGCTGGCGATAAGCAGCTGCAGCTGGAGGATTCGATAACGCCAATCGAACGGCAGCTGTACTTTACCACGGCACACGGGCACTTCAAGTCTGGGTGCCCGGCGCTGGCGCTCGAGGTGCTTAACAAGCTGCCCATGAAGATTAGCGACGGCGATGCGGATGGCGCTGCATCCACTAGCAGCATGGCCGGCAGCCAGGCGCCCGACAACGATAATCTCATCAACTCGGGCATCATGGACCAGTGGGAGACGCAGTCGCCAGCCACAGCGGATCAGTTTGATTGGGGTGCTCCAGCGAGCAGTAGCGCCGGCGAGGCCAAGTTCGAGATCAAGTGGGATGATGACGATGACGAGGAGGATGCTGCTGCTGCTGGCGCCGACAGCAACGAGGATGCTGACATTGAATATAACAAGGGTAGCAACGCTAAGGACAATGATGACCCAGATCTGGCCACGCCACAGCCGGGTGGCAAGTCCCTCGGCAATGGCGATTGCAAAATGGACATCATGGCACAGCAGCTGAAATTTGTCGCCTGCCTCAAGATCCTCATGGAGGAGCTGTCGACGTTGGCCACCGGCTTCGAGGTAGATGGCGGCCAGCTGCGCTATCAACTGTACATGTGGCTGGAGCGTGAGGTGGAGGCACTGAAGCAGCTGTGCAACTATTGCAGCTCGGAGCAGACCAACGATGCCGGTGACACGGATGCCGGCGACAAGGACAAGGACATCAATGCGAGCATCTATCCCAGCACGGAGAGGCCGACGCTGCACGAGATCCTCATGCAGGACAAGCAGGACTTTGAGGCCAAGGTGCTGCGCGCAGCCAAACGCAAGCGCTGGCTTAAAGGTAAGCTCTAATCCAATCCCTAATCAAACTTGGTAAAAATGCCAAATTATTGCAAAAGAAATTTGTCATAGTGTTGCCATTTTTAGTTGCCGATTGTCCCTTTTTCAGTTATGTAATGTGAAAAACGTCATCTAGGCACAATTCTTATTAAATCGGCCAATGAAACCACAGGTCTAAAACCCAAAACGATACATATATGTATATAGTAAATATCCGTAAACTAATCTATAAGCATGAAGCGTGTAAATATAAAGTCTCCACCATCTGCTACTTTGTTTGCAGCCAATGAAACACTGTTGCGGACACTGCTGAGCTATTGTTCGCTGCATGGAGCAAGCGGTGGCGGTTTGGCGTCGGTGCGAATGGAGCTAGTATTATTGCTGCAGGAGCTGCAGCAGGAGAAGACCCAACAGCAGCTGCTCAGCCCGTTGCCGTTCCCAACAACGCTGCCATTGCTGAGCGCCTGTGTGGCTGGCAACAAGACGGTGATTGCCGATCCCATCAAGTATCTGCAGTCGCAGACGGTGGACATGCTGCAGAGCATCATTAAGCTGCTGCCATTCCCCGGCCTCGAGACGAGCGCCCTCAGCGAGATCTTTGTGCTGCGCGATCTGGCCGTGGCGCTCTCCTCGTGCATCTACCAGTCGCTGTGCGACTCGGAGAGCTTTGTGGTCAACAACTCGACGTTCAATGGCTATCCCAGTCCGGGCATCGAGAACATTGCCAAGATCAATTCGTCCTTCGAGTGCAGCTATCTGGTGGGCAGCCGCAATGCGTTCACGCGACGTCGCAAGTACTCCACGGATGAGCCGGCAGGCATCTGCACCACGCCCTCTAAGTGGCCGGGAGTGACCAATCTGCGTGCGCTGCTGGCCCGCGAGAAGGACGAGGATGTGCCGAAGCTAAATGTGCTGCTGCTCGAATCGTTTGTGTCTACCTATATGGCGCTCTTCATATACTCGCTGGCCACCTGCGACAGTCGGCTGCTCTATCGTCTGAGCGGTCAGAACTTTACCAACGACACCTGGTCGACGCTCTTTGGTGGCGGCATGAAGAAGCTGCTGATCAAGCCGGCGGCACAGCCACATGCCGCACAGGCTCAGGCCCAGGCACAGGCCCAGGCACAGGCCCAGGCACAGCTAGCCGGCGGCGAGGAGGCGTCCGATGAGAATAGCGTTTGGAATACGGTCACCTCGATAACAAAGCAGCGCATGAAGCTGAACATGAAGATACTGGGCAGTTTCAGCCAGAACAGCACATCGAGCAACATGAAGGAGGATAAGCCAACGTATAGGGAACAGTTTATGCCGCCCGAAACATCCATGCTGTCCTACTTCCTGGCCAAGCCCAACAGCACAGGTATGTTTACACCGATAGCAACATTTGACTATGACAATCTACAATTGTCCTCATCCAATTGTAGATTGCGATGACTACGACACGGATGACTCGCACGAGTCCGATGGCGAGGAAGAAGAGGATGACGATGATGATGTCAATGTGAGTCGCTCACAATTGAAGCCCAAAGACAATACCGAGCACACCAATCCCATGTCCTATTCGTGGAGCATTCTGCGTCTGGCGCTCATCAAATTCAGCACGCATAAGCTACAAGAGTTTGTCAAAGTTGCTGGCATCGAACTTCAGGGTGAGTTAGCCAGCTACATGCCCCAATCACAAATCACATTTGTAACTCTCTCAACTCCCTTTGCAGATCTGCCCGTGATCAGTCCTCTGTCGCATGAGGTGCTGCGCACTCTGAATCGCTGGCAGGAGTTTGCGCTGAATGACGTGATTAGTCGCGGCCCGCCCTCGCGGCATTATATACCCGGCTGTTCGGCGGAGAGCGGCATCAATGGCTTGGCCATACACAAGTATCGATCGCTGCTCAACAAGGATAATACGCCGTTCATTTCGGGCTCCGCCGCCGGTCCCATACGCCGGCTGTGGAACTATCTGGTGCGCCAAGAGCCCACCCAGGAGGTGTTTATTAAGAGCATCTTTGGCAAGAGCACGGAGGCGATCACACGCAGCTCGCATCACAACCATCAGCACGATAACGACACCGACGAAGGTGTGTATTCCGTTCCAAAATGTTGCTATTATAGTTGTTGTTGTTGCAAATTCCTCTGAATTTTCCCCAACAGTCACTAGAGAAGTATTTTTGTTGACAATGTATATGTATTAATTAGTTTACGTTGCTATCGATAACAATCATCTTGATTATTATGTTTTATAGAGTTTCATTTGCTCAACTTACAGTTCATTGTAAATTGCACACACACACACACACGCACACACACACACCACACACACACACACACACACACACACACACACACACACACACACACACACACACGCATACACAGACGCATACACATATTCATGTTTAATTATTACAACTGAGCTGTAAATTGAAAAAATGTATGCATACTATTTATATACGTACACTTCATGTATATAATGTAGATAATTTTGTTGTTGTTGTTGTTCGGTTTTAATAGTTAATTCAGGTGGCAGATGTTACTTAATTTTAGGCATGAATTAATTTTATAAACATGTTTTGTATATGAGTTTTCAAGAGATTCGCACCTTTAAAGTATAAAATTCAAAGTGCAATAGAAATGTGCTTTTGATGAAATATGTATTAGTTTTTTTTGTATTGCACATTTAATGCAATCTGTTTACGGTGCAATCTTTTTTAAACGATTGTCAAAATATGTCATTAATATTGATTTGTTCTCGTATTGATTATGGTATTAAACCAGTGAAATGTATTACAAACTAAAAAGGAAATTATATTTTTTGATTATATTATTGTTGTTTTTTATATACACACATATTTTGTTTTTATATCACAAATGAACTGAGATTTCTGGAGTTGTCAATTAGAGCGCCGAGATTAAATGTTTTGTAAATAGCAGTTGCTAATCGATAACATTGAACTGCTTGGATCTGTTAATTGTCGGACTGCTTTGCGCTGCCTGTAATAGGCTGTTAGCTCTGTTAAATAAATAACTGCTCTAAGGCAATCACAACCATTTTTTTACATTTTTTTTGATAAGATATCGCAATCTGAAGAAGAAGCTGCAATTTTGAAATGATTAACACCTTGGTGCGAAAACTAACATTCGAAGATGAACATGTGACATTAACATTTCGATTAATGTTACGTTTATTTGTAATACAAATATACAGTGGTCACTCGCAAGCTAGAACTGCCAAAATCCAAAAAATATCTTAAGTCAAACATTGTTATGTGGGGGAACAGTTTTGAAATGTATCCCTAGAAGAGACCATAAATATAAAATAATATCATATTTTAATATGATCGTAAGTAATTGTGTATTTTGCAAAAGCAAGGAGAATCGCAATAAGAAATCGTTTTTGAATCGTTTGTGAGCGACTATCATTATAAAATTCTTAACTCTTTTGAAAACGCAACAAATTATATTTATATACAACATATTTGTCTCTGTCACACACTAATAATGCTTTCTCGCTCTGTTGCATGTCTTTCTGTGCCACTCTCTCTGCCTCCTTGTAGGTCAATCCCATTCGACCAACGAGAACACAGATCACATACGGATCATACACAAGGACCACGAATCGATCCTCACATTCTGCTTGAAGAACAACAGCTCATCGATGATCGCCTTTGCCAACCCGCGCGAGATACAGGAGTTTGATATATCACTGCTGCTGGAATCGCCCAATTGGTATGAGGATGAGTGCGACTATGATATGATGAATCTGTCCAAAGATCCGGACACCAACAGTTCCGCCTTCCTCATTATCCAGTCGCAGGAGCAGTGAGTTGACATCTTCTCCGCCCAACAATCGCAACAGGCACTAATCTCTTAATCTTTCTTCTCAAAACAGGGCTCAGTTTGGAACTGGAAGTTCGTATAGTGAAGCTAGCGCTAACACGCAGACCGCCTCACAGTCGGGCCGCGGCACATCCATGGTGAGAAGTGCTTGGACTCGTATTCACGTTTGAAAATAATCCAATACGAAAATATTCCCTTTGCAGGTGCTGCGCCACAAGGTGGACAATGTGAAGCGGATGAGCGCGCATCCGCTGATGCCGCTGTATTTGACCGGCGGCCAGGATGGGTCCGTGCAGATCTGGGAGTGGGGCCACCAGCAGCCGGTTTGCTGTCCACGCACCTCTGGTACCTTTGCCAAGGTCACGCGCTGTCGCTTCTCCGAGCAGGGCAACAAGTTCGGCATCGGCGATGGCGACGGCAATCTGAGCCTGTGGCAGGCGGGCATCGCCTCGCAGAACAATCGCTCCTTCATAGTGAGTGCAGTAGCGCACGCATCATGTGTGATCGAATTTGTGTATTTATAAACCTATTATCCTTGTTGTCATCCCTAGACCTATCAGTGCCACAATAAGGCGCTCTCCGATTTCGTTTTCCTCGGCTCATGCAGCTTGCTGGCCAGCGGTAGGTTGACGGCTGTGCCTTAGTTAGTTAACTATTCGATAACACGCACTTTGCTTACTCCACAGCTGGCCAAAGTTCGGAGAACAAGAACATTAACATTTGGGACACACTGTTGCCGCACAAAAAGTCATGTGTATCGGGTAAGTAATCGCCATAAGCGAAGACTACCATAAAATGATGGATTTGCATTAAGCTATTCAGAACATAGACTGCTTTAGCATAATATATATAAAGGTCAATGCAATTAAATCAATCAAATGAAAAAGAGTAACTTGTTTGTATGTGGTGATAGTACATCTTTCTAATTGTATAGCCTATAGCCTCTTAACTGGTTTATCTGAATCTCCTTGCAGCCTTCACGTGCCACGACCAGGGCTCATCCTGTTTGGTCTTTGCGCCGCAGCACCAGGTGCTCATCTCGTGCGGCAAGCGCGGCGACGTCTGCGTCTTTGATGTGCGTCAGCGTACATTGCGGCATCGCTACCAGGTGAGTCCATCGGACAGCTCTTCATAGTTATTTGGTTATTTTTAAATTGGATTCCCGGTTGCAGGCACACGATAGCACCATTAAGTGCATTGCGCTGGATCCGCACGAGGAGTTCTTTGTCACTGGCTCCATCGAGGGCGACATTAAGGTGCGTAGACTTAATGCTTACTTTTGACATACACAAGGTAGTATATCTGTATGTTTAACGTCTGTTTGCAGATATGGGACATGAACCAGTTCATGCTAATCAATACGTTCCCCCATGAGCATGCCAAGAATGGCTTCTTCAAGCACACCGGCCAGGGTGTTAGCCAGGTGTATGTGGATCCATTCGGCCGTCTCTTCTCCTGCGGCTCCGATGGCTGCATGAAGGTTCGCCTTCTTGTCGAGAAGGATAATATTGTTCAGTCCGTGTATTAAAAACATTATATTTTGTATACTAATTACGTGTCCGTCGCGTTGTCGTCTGTCTTCTTTTTTTTTTTAATTTCTCTTTAACCTTCTATGTAAATTTGTAGCATGTGCTCTGTATGCGTGTGTGTGTGTGTGTGTGTGTGTGTGTGTGTGTGTGTGTGTGTGTGTGTGTGTGTGTGTGGGAACGAATGTGTTATGTGTGCGAGTGCGGATTTTATTACCTTTTTTTTGTTTGTTAAACGTTGATTATTACATTTCTTTATTACATATATTATTACATATATACGATGATGATGAATTTTTTTGCTGTTTTGTCGCTTTGCGTCTTGTTTTCCAACAATCAAACAATCACAACAACAACAACAACAACAAAAGCAACCACAACTAACTGACGAATTCATGATTGATTCGTTTATATTCTATGAGTATTTCCTAAACAGACTATATACTACTTATATACATAATATACCTATACATATACATATACATACATATATATATATACGAGTTGCTATATATATGTATATATACATGTACATATGTATACATACTACTTATATGCTTTAAATCAATTATTACTTACTATATACTATATACAAGACATTCTGCAGTATGATAAATTATATGCCTATGAGAATATTTATATGTATATTCTATATACGACAAACACACACACAAACACACATATACATATACATATACATATATATATATATATGTATGTGTGTGTGTGTGTGCGTTGTACTTATGTCTTTGTGTTATACTTTGTGCAACAATTTTGTCTGTTAAATCAATCAAGATCTATTATGTATACCTAAATCAATTACCTAAATAAAGTGCAAAAATAAACAACAAGCGAAAAGTATTAAACAAACAAATCTGCGACTCTTGTGACAATTTCTTCTTTATGATCTTAGACCAAGTCAAGTCCCTATCAAAACTTACATAGATACATTCATATATACCCAATAACATCACTTCCGAACTTACGTACAAAAATGTCCCATCAATGTCATAACATAAAGGATAAACCTAATACCAATTATTTATATGTACAGGTACCATAGTGACATAAGCCAGTCATAAAAATAAATAGATATCATCAACCTTACGGATCCAACTATGGGAACTTTCCCATAGAATTCAATAATATTTCGCTGCCCCTTTTTAATGCCGGAAAAACAAACGCTCCAGATATATATGGATGTGTATATATATCATATAATATATGATTTCAAGGGTTATATATATTTTACAATTTACGATAGAAAGCGAGTGAATTATATAAAAGACTTAAATTGAATTAGTTCATTTCCGTTTGCCATTGAAAAGTGTTTTTCATTTTTTTTTTTGTTAGACAATCAAACAAATTAGACGCTATGCCTTTTATGGGCGTTTAATAATAAAAACTAGGCAAACAAAAAAAAAAACGCACACACATAAGAGAGAAAAAAAGAGTTCACAAGACAAGATGAAAAAAAAAATTGTGTTTTGTTTTGTTTTTTTTTTAGCCAAAAGAGGAATTATTATATGTAGTTGGCAGCGGAAACGTTCCAAGCATCCGTTGAAAATCAAATCAAGAATTTGTTTTGTTGCTGTCGCTGTCGCTGCTGTCGTCAATGGGTTTGGGCATGGGTTTGCATAGGCTGGTTTCGCATCCGACTCGCACCGAGCCGAACTGAGCCGGACTGGCTGTTTGCTTATCTAGCCGGAACATGTGGGGTCGTCGCCATCGCTTATGACCTCGGCGGCTTAATTAGCTTGCTCGTAGGCGGCGGCAGCTTGCAGAAGCCAGCTGCATCGAATACGGGCAGCAGTTCACGCACACGCCCCGGTATCGAGCCGTCTAGCATGCTAC
This sequence comes from Drosophila flavopinicola, assembly GCA_035042425.1. NCBI lineage: Eukaryota > Metazoa > Arthropoda > Insecta > Diptera > Drosophilidae > Drosophila > Drosophila flavopinicola. Next base: position 452,348 of record JAWNLL010000272.1, on the reverse strand, counting down.
ACTTAGAAAAAAGGTTAGCTATGAATATTTCTACCAATTACGAAAGCAAATCATTGAAAATCTTTTAAGATAAGGTATACATTTTCTGTGAGCTAAATACATACGTTTCGAAATCAAAGATGGATCTTCTATGAGTCAAACATAGATTTCTATTCACTCAAAATTGTTATTACGATAGACGTTCGGAAATTATAGCCTTTTAGCTTGAGGGGTTGTTTTCATTTCTGAATAGTTACTATTTTCCGAACGAGCTTTTTTATACTCTTTTCGAAGAAAATAGTATATTCAGTTTGTGCTGAAGTTTTTAACACATAGAAGGATGCGTCGGAGACCCCCAAAAGTTACTGCCTGTATGCTTAGAATGACAATACCAATTGATCTAGCCATGTCCGTCTGTCTGTCTGTCTGTCTGTATGTATGCAAACTAGTCCCTCAGTTTTTGAGCTATCGCGATGAAACTTTGCACTGATACTTATTATTCAACGGGACAGCACATTGGTCGGAGCCGGCCCGATCTGACCACTATATCTTATAGCTGCCGTACAACTCGAAGTCGGTTTTGGCCATATATCCCATGTTTTTTAATCTATCGCGATGAAACTTTGCACTGATACTTATAATTCAAAGAGACATCACATTAGTCGAAGCCGAAGCCATACAACTGGCAATGTATTAAATATGATTAGAACAAAAAAAATAAATACCACGCGATAAATAGAATTTTTACAGCATATGAAATTTCAGTGGTGCAGTTGGCAGAGTGAAAATTGCCTAAAGGTTCGAAAAGAGTATAAAATCTTCGGCACGCCGAAGATAATCCTTCCCCACTTGTTTTTATTTGAATCTATTCATATTTGTTTATATATTAGTCAAACATTCCAAATACTTTTGGTTTCTAAAATGTACAAAAACAAAAAAGCAAAGACTTCAAATGCATAAGTATTGCCAATGAATCAAAGTATATAAGTTTCAATAAATGGCCGCAGATAAAACATATTAGTAAATTGATATCCACTAAAAATTAGTCAATTTCTTTGTGTTTAGAAAATATTCCCATATCTTCTTAAGTATTTCAATTGTAGAAACAATTTGTATACCTCATTCTTTTAACTATAGAAAATTGTTTACGTACACTTGAAATGTGCCAAATTAAATGAATTGTTGGAATTTGTTGTCCTTTTTTGAATAGAATCAATAAACTAAATTCGCATTTTCTTTGACCTTTTTTTTGTATTTTTTGAGTGTAGCAGATGGGTGCAAAATTCTTACCGCCGCTTGTAGTCGATTTTGGCGCCTTTTAGGGAGATGTTCGCATCAGTGGGAAAGAATGTGGCATCGTAAAAGTTGAGGCCGTTCTGCAGCAAGATGTTGTACTCGTCCATGGAGGCCAGCGTGATGCGTATGACAGCTGGGGGCAATTCCCTGCGCTCCGGACGCTCCGCCTTCTCAATGGCATCGCCCACAATGCCGCCGACGACGCTCTTGGCGCTGCTGCCTGCAAGATTCGATGGTGCTAGTGAGTGGCTCGGTGGCTGGGTGGGAGTCGTGCGCTTGGTGGGGATTGGCTTCAATTGATTGTGTACATTACTTCGTATGGCCGCGCGGCGCAGTGTCTGCATCTGGGTCTGGCCCGGGCTCAGGGATGGGATGTGGGTGAGCTGCTCACCTTCAAGGCCCTTGTCCGAGCTGCTGCCGCCGCCGCTGCTCGCCAGGCTCGGGCTGGAGTAGATGTGGAGGCGCACCACCTCGACCACCGAGTCGAACTTGTACATGGCATGGCGTATGTCCTCAACGGGCAGATCCTCCGGCACATCCAGCACGTAGAGCGTGAACGTTTTGCGCGGCCGACATGGTATGGCAATCTATCAGAGGAGTCAAAAACAGAATCGGAACACAGAAAGACGCACAGATACACAAGTTGTTATCGATCAGTCGGATCAGTTGATCAGTATCGAGAGGTTAGTATGAGATATGTATATGAGTGGTACGGTTCAATTGATATGGGGTTTGCTAGTAGGAGTTGCCAATGTACACCCAATACTCACACTGCGCGAGAATGTTTGCTGTAAAAATGTTAAAATATATTTCAAAAGATTTCAGAATTCAGTCATGCGATGGCTTTTGAGAGACAGAGAGAGATCTTTCTATGTATGGGCGTTAGTATGCTAAAATACCAGAGACCAGTTTCAGTTGGGATTACAGTGTGGACTTACTTTGCGATAGAAACGCGCACCGGTCACTTTGTGGAAACCCTTCTTGAACACCGCCTGATAGTCATCTGGGTGTGAGAATTTAAACAGAATTCCTGTAGCGGTTTTCGTCAAGCTGAAACATCCCTTGAAACTCATTTTTTCGCAAATTAATGCAGCTCGTTCCATGGATAGTTCATAGGAGGGTGTCAGTAGGAATGCGCCTGTAAGTTCAGATGATGTTTTACTGTAGTTAGTACCGATGCAACTACATGACACTAAATCAAAAGTTTACCAATTACAAATAATAGCCACTGCAAGGAAACTTTCCTTCACGACATTTGACAGTTTTTAAGGTTAGGTTCATTTCAAAAACTCACTAACTCTTTAAGCATGCTAATATGATTGAGAAAAACGGAATATAGATAGAGCTTCCAGAAATAAGAACGTCCATATGGTCAGAAATTAGAAAACAAAACTTGAATTTTAAAATTTTGTTTTCGGTCTTTTGCAGCTTAGAAGCAGAAAATATTTAGTTTATTTAGTAGTTTTGAGCACACATAAGAAAACCAGAAAATCTCATTAGTAGTTAATTTGACCAACAAAAAAAAGAAGCACATTCGGTAATTATAACTTTTAGAAACAAAAAGCTTCTAATTTCCGAGCATCCGCAGTATAAAACGTAAACAAAAATAAAATAATAAAAAAAAATTATGAGAGTTTCTTGTGGCGGCACCTTTGGTCAGGAAATTATCGGGCGACGAGACCTCCGAATCGGAATCATCCTCTTGCTTATCGGCCCATTTCGGCTCCGACGATAGCTTGTGAGCGGCCATTTTGGTAACGATGCCCGTAGGACGCGCCCTTGGGAACTCATTCTTTTCGCATTCCAAATCCGAGGCGTTGCCAATATAAGACATGATTCTATCTATACTTTTTCTTGAGTGTTCGTTTGGTTTTTATGTTAAATCCGTTCGGTTCGAAAAGCTTGAAGAGTGCACGAAATTTTGGAGGCAACTGAAACATTGAAGCGTCTTCGCATCGCTTTTATATGCGCTTGGCTGAGTCGCACTTTTGGCATCTGTGTGGCTCGATCGTATATTTCTTCGATCCGAGCAAAATGAAAGTCAATCACACACACACACACATACACACACAGATACAAAACGCGACATTTGGTGTGGCAAAATGTCGGTCGGCTGCTCAAATTGGAAGTTCTAACAATTGGAATTAGATGTGGAACGCACTTAAGTATCGTTCACATTGATCCTCGTCACGTGGGCGTAACGAGAATGGGGAAGGTTTCGTGGCAAGGGAGGGGCGGAGTGGGGCGTGGCGTGGGGCTGATATAATGATGCAGGTTGACGCCATCGCCATCGCCAGCGCCATCGACAACGTCAAGATCACACGTCAAAACAAGCGCCAAATGTTGCGTAAATTTCAAGAACACGACTTTATAAGGGCAATGGGCGAATTTTCGATTTGGAAAATCGCATATGGAGCGTACAAATTTCCAGCGTTGAGTACACAAAAGCATTATTACTGTCCAAAGTCAAATATTTTTGGCATGTGTACGCTATTGGGGATTATACATACCAAATTTGGTGCCTCTAGCTCTTATAACTTTCATTTTATGGCCAATAAGCACTGGTCTGAAGTCTAAATTGATCGATAACTCTTGAACGGAACGAGCTATCGATAAGATGAAATAAACTGTAACTGAACTACGTGAGCTTATATTCCAAATATGAAGTCTACAGCTCTTATGGTCTCTGATATCCGAGACTCGACTGTTGATGCTGATCAAGAATATATATACTGGGCTATACATTAATGGGTTCAGAATATATACAGAGTTTCGTGTATTCCTTAATTATATGAATTAGCATATTTAAGACCATGAAATAAATAGTAAGCTTCCATTATAGATTTCCAGCTCCAAAAATCTTATCAAACAGAATTTGACATGAAACTGACTTAGTCTCAATTGAGGTTTTGAAAAATCGCATATACCAACGATATATAAGAGAGGAACATATATACAAATGAATGTCAAACTGTAAGTATGAATTTAACGAACATTCAAATTTGTAAAACATATTTTTTATTTTGTTTTAAAACAAACAAAACCGACACCGAAAGCATTATATAACACATATTTTTGGTCAGTACGAATCGCAATATAGTCAATCTTTAAGACTTTAAAAGCTAGAGGAATCACATATGTATATATAAATGCTTCGTTTTCAGATACCATTCGCAATACAAGGCAATTGTGGTACTGATGTATCTATCGCCTAGTTGGACATTATCGAACCGAATTCATTCGGTTTGGCCAAACCACGTTTAAAAATGCCTCAAATCTGCTGAGTTTTGATACAGTTATAGGAGTTTCATGTCTTGCAAAGGCATTTCTAGGAACTTGGGAGCCATAAAAGGATATCTTACTTAGTTCTAGTTAAGCCCACCAGTTATCGCCGACATTGGGAATGCAATTAAAACAAGTGGGGAAGGATTATCTTCGGCGTGCCGAAGATTTTATACTCTTTCCGAACCTATAGGCAATTTTCACTCTGCCAACTGCACCACTGAAATTTCATAAGCTGTACAAAATCGTTTTGTCGCGTAACATTTTTTTTTTTGTTCTAAGAATATGTAATTGATTGCCAGTTGCATAGTAGCTATAATATCCGATCCAGCCGGCTCCAACCAATGTGATGTATCTTTGAATAATAAGTATCTGTGCAAAGTTTCATCGCGATAGATTCAAAAACATGGGATATATGGCCAAAACCGACTTCGAGTTGTATGGCAGCTATAAGATATAGTGATCCGATCCGACCGGCTCCAATTTATCAGTGCAAAGTTTCATCGCGATAGATTCAAAAACATGGCATATATGGCCAAAACCGACTTCGAGTTGTATGGCAGCTATAAGATATAGTGATCCGATCCGACCGGCTCCAATTTATCAGTGCAAAGTTTCATCGCGATAGATTCAAAAACATGGCATATATGGCCAAAACCGACTTCGAGTTGTATGGCAGCTATAAGATATAGTGGTCCGATTCGGCCGGCTCCGACCAATGTGCTGTCCCCTGGAATAATAAGTGTCTGTGCAAAGTTTTATCGCGATAGCTCAAAAACTGAGGGACTAGTTTGCATACATACAGACAGACAGACGGACATGGCTAGATCAATTTGTATTGTCATTCTAAGCATACTGGCAGTAACTTTTGGGGGTCTCCGACGCTTCCTTCTATGCGTTACAAACTTCAGCACAAACTTAATATACTATTTTCTTCGAAAAGAGTATAACAATTCAGAGTCTACAATTGAACAACAAAACATACAAAGTCCTTTATTAGCGCGTATTTTGTTTGTGCGTTTGCTTTTACACGTAAGTATGTTAAACAAAATCTTTAACATTTAATACATTTGTTACATTGGCGTTGAACTGGAAGCGACAAATTTCAATTTCAATTTAAAAACATTACTTAAGCAGCCCAGAAACAATGGGCCATATACACACACGTTTTGTGGAATTTGTTTTTGATTTTGTATTGGATATTCCTTATATAGTATTTTCATTAATGTATTTCAGCTGCCAAGCAATGATTTCAGTACATACACATTCATATACATATATCGTATCGATTGAGACATATAGATAGATAAAAAGAGAGGGGTAGAGAGAGAGAGAGAGAGAGAGAGATGTCAAAGAGTTGAAACATTTAAAAAGTGCATTTCCATTGATTGTGTTAATAAGTAAATGCATAGTTTGGAATTGTTTGCCATAAATTTGCTACAACAAATACAAGTGTGAATTAAATGTACGCATATTGCTTTTGCAAGGCAATAGAAGTTAAGATCACTGCGTTATATGAAACCATACACAAACACATATAGTACAACAAATATACTCTTACTGAAACCAGTATTCGTATTCGCTTGCTTTTGTTATGCTGGGTTGGTTGAAATATTGCTTAAAGTGCACGGTGCAAAAGAACAGAACATGAACATTTGCTTGTCATTGTGCTAGAAACTGGCCTGAAAAATTATGAATATTGTTCTTAATATATATATGTACGCATGTATGTATATATATATATATATTTATATAATATATGCTCATCGTGTTCTATATCGCATTCTCGTTGAACATTTCGAAAATATTAGTTTAGTCTGTTATATATTCGTTGGCTCAAGGTACATTAAAGTTAATCATTAAATATGTTTGCATGTATATAAATATATGTTTGTTTGTTTGTTGTTTATCGTTATTTTCTAAAGCTTTTTTCTTGTTGTCGCACAATTGTTGCTACGTTGCTTTTGACTTGTTAACATTTGCGTTTCGAATTATACATAAATTTCATACATAACACATTAATTATATATATATAGTGGTATATATGTGTGTGCTTTTGTATATATGTATATAAAGTTTAAAGCTACTTGTATATGAAATGCCGCACAGCGCATTTGTTTATGCTTATCTTTTGTTCTCCTTTCTTTCGTTTTCGTTTTGATACATTTCTCGTTTGACTTAATTAACATACGCAGCGCAATGTACAACATAAAATTTAAGGGCGATTGGGTTGAAGGGTTTTTCAGCATGAAATACATATACAAATTAAATAAACTAAACTATTGGTTAAGCCAATACAGTTTACACACGCACACACACACACACACACACAAGCTTACATACTATATATATATATATATATATATATATTGCAATATACAATTAGTTAAAAAAACTTTAAAAAATTTATAGAACATTCCGTGATGCATTTTCGTAATTGTTCTGTTGTTGGCACTAACGTTTCGAGCAACGCACAATTAAATGCTTACTACAAAAAAAAATAAAAAATAATAATAATAATAATAATAATAAAATAAAAATATTTGTTTTTGTATATTTGAACTAAGTGCAACAAATATCGCTTCCTCGTCATCATCAACTTATTGTTGATGTCGCTGTTGCTGTAATTGTTGTTCTAACTGCTGTTGTTATTATTATTGTTGTTGTTGCTGCTGCTGTAGTTGTAGTTGTGCATGGACTCCTCGTCGGGTCCTTGAACAGCTACAGGTATTTCAGAAATGGCCGCCGTCGGTGTGCTCGCTTTGGGTGCAAAGTAAACCTCATAGTTGTAATATCAAAGCTCATCGCTAGTCGCTGGATGCTCCTGCACGTACTCCTTGGGAAAATATCCAACCTAATGATAAAGATCGAACATATTGTTTTAGCAATCAGTTAAGTCATCATCACAGACGCATTGCACAAGGCTCCAAATATCATGCAATATCACAAATTTATGACAATAACTATTTGCACACATATTAGTATCTTTAACATGCCATATTTAACAGTATCAACACCGAGTTACTATATTTTTTTTATTTGCAAATAACTGACACGAAACCCATTACTATTTGCAAAAACGACAACATTCAAATATACAGTCAAACTTTTCTAACTCGTACTTCCAAAAGTGGCAAATTGTGTTTAGAGTACAATTTCTATAAAATGTTGTGATCATAATTCGAAGTTTTCGCCTCTATAGCTCGAATTTCTCTCTAATTAAAACGTCTAACTGCAATTTGGTTTGATTTATCGCAGTCTGACGAATATAGTTTTCGTTTTTTGGAAAGCCAATATTTATTTTTATAATAATTATAATTATTTATAATTTCATGCAAGAGTTAAATTGTGGACCGAATATATGGTTGCTATGTAACCCAAAGTATTAGGTTAGAGTAGTTTGACTGAATTTATTTTTTACTGTATGTTTTTCTTATATTTAGCAAAATGTATTTTTTGTTTTCTTAAATTAAGCGCTCAGCTTTAACAAGCATACATAATATGCATTTAGAAAAGTTTACTGCGACTGAGAAACATATTCTTACGAACAATTCTAGTAAAATTCTGAAAAAAAACTATTTAAAAAAAAAAAAACGCCAAACAGCTCCAGCTCGACATTGAAAATATTTGAAATTTGGCTGAGCTTGCATTCGTGCAATCGTGGAAGAAATAGTTTTGATAGAAGGGGGTACAATAGATCTATAGAGTCGCAGTACAAAGGGCCCCAGCCATAATAATAATAATAATAATAATAGCTAGGCTCCCACTTTACTAGACGTTGAACAAACGGTCTTAATTGAAATGATTGTCGTCAGAGTTGGATCACCTTGTTAAGTTTTGTGCATTGGTAAAGGGATTTTAAATTTGAAAATTAACGACTTCCAGTATGGTAGTTTATTAGAGGTGTAGATATTTAATTGGCCTAAGTAGCATACCGTATCACCAATCTTGCCGCGCCACCAGCCTTTGCTGTCGCCGTCCTTGCCGATCACCAGGACCTGGCAATCGGTGCGCAGCTGCAGCTGATTGCTGCCAGCCTTCGGATCGAAGTCGTACAGCGCTGTGGCAATGACTTCGCGGTAGGGCCACTGCAATGACTGATTGAGCCTGTTGGCGGTGAGGAAGCAGTAAGTAAATGTCATAAGCGTTATGGCGCTGCTGTTTTGGAGACATACCCGGCAAAGTTTTCACCCAGATCGTTGCGCTCATAATAGGAAACCAGCTCAACGATGGTCTTGAAATGGCGGCGTGAGGATAAACAATACAGCATGGACTCGCCATCGTTTTCCTGATTGATTTTCATGTGTTTGATAACATGATCATCGGTTCTGCAATAAATATAAGATATATGTATACGTCATTCAATACAAGTTCCGTTTGCACTCACTTCAAGCTGAGCGCATACATTGTCTCGTGCGGCGAGGAGGCGCCCTGGGGCCGCACTCGCAGCAGATAGGTGCCAATGCGTCGGTTCTCCAGCCGATTGGCCGCCGTCTCGCGATCCATGTTGCCCACAAACCAATTGAACTCGGACAGCTGGCGATCGCAGACGGGCGGCGGTATGCTAACCGGATTCTGTTTGCAACGTCCCGTCGACGAGATGCATCCCCGGTGTACGCTTATCTGGCACACCTTGCAGCGATAGCCCTGGTGGATGCGACCCTTCAGGAATTTCGAACAATGCCGGCATGTCGTCGGCGCATCGAACGTATAGATTTCCATTTTGTGGTCCGTATTGCGACAGCCGGGCGGATCGAGGCTCTCCCTGTGGAATAATAAACAAAACATCTAGTTCAAATCATGTGTTTTTACGAAAGCTGAAAAATTCGTTTGGTTTTTATACCCTGAACCCATTAAAAATGGGTAAAAAGGGTATTATGGTTTTGTGCAAAAGTATGCAACAGGCATAAGGAAGCATCTCCGATCATATAAAGTACATATATTCTTGATCAGTATCAACAGCCGAGTCGATTTAGCCATGTCCGTCCGTCTGTCTGTATGAACACGTGGATCTCAGAGACTATAAGAGCTAGAGACTTCATATTTGGAATATAAGTTCTCGTAGTGCCGGAACAGATCAAGTTTATTTCATTTTATCGATAACTCATCATGTTAAAAAGTTATCGATAAATTTTGAATTCAGACTAGCGCTTTTGGGCCATAACTTAAAAGTTATAAGAGCTAGAGGCCCTTTATTTAGCATGTATGATCTCGAATAGCAACATAACAAATATTTAACTTTTTGGATATCACCCCCCAATCCCCCCAAAAGTTCAAAAAACGTATTTTTGCAATTTGGTTTGGACACATATTTTATAGTTAATGCTATGTCCTAAAAATTTCACTAAGATCGAACAATAAACAGAGAAGTTATTTAAGATTTAACTTTCCAATGTGTGGGGCTCAGTAAAAAAGCAAGCTAACTGCTTAAACCGTTTGCACTGCTTGTACTGCTTGAACTGCAGCATGTGTGTGTTTAGATTAGTATGAATGATTGTAAGGACTGGGTTCAGGGTATCTCCTAGTCGGGCACTCCCGACTAGAGCACTCCTACTTGTTTTTCTTTCGATATTATATTTAACGTCCTCCATAGCATATTTAATTATGATTTACAAAAATATTTCAATATATGTACATTTCCTACCAGCACACTATCTTCTTATATTGTTTTTAGCGGAATAAAGTAAGAAAGTTGCCATACACAAGAAAACAATTTACAAAAAACGTAGAAACAAATTTTGGACCAACATTTATCTGTTAATAGCCCCAGAACTGAACTTGATTGGCATTTTGTAAATATTAAAGACATTTTCGTAGATGACATGTTATTGATTAATTCTAATTATCTATGTCGAGATTGTGGGTAACAAATAAAACCCCATTGTATCATAGGGCATTATATTTTATTTAGTATTTGAAGCTTATTTCCCATTTCACTATCTGTTTATCTTAGTTATCTGTTTTTATATACTGTGACTAATAGGCAAAACATGATACGCTATATCTGCAAATGTTGATAGCTATTTTAATCTGTAATTGTCCTAGGCTACACTTTGATTATATTAATGCCTAATGTGCACAGCGCAATTTGATATAAATTAAAATTATAAATAATTGCTTCAATAGTGAGGTTAAGCATATATTTTGTAAAAATTTAAGATAAGAAGAGCTCATATATTGACTGATAGTTTATATATATATATACACATAGGCAATATGAGTCTGATAAAAATGGGAATATTTTAAAATTTAACGAGCTAGTTTGAAATCGAAGCTGACAGACAGACACGGACCTGGCTCAGTTGAAGCATATACATGGGGATACAAAATCATCTACATGTTAAGCTTTTCGCATGGGCACAGTTTGCCAAAATCTAAGCACCAGTCACCATTCACTTACATGGCTTCGGTGAGCGCCTTGCGCCACTTGTCCCGCTCGTGCTCCGACTTCAGGTAGAGGGTGAACGCTGTTTTGGCCGACTTCCGGGCGAGCAGCAGCTGATACTTGAAGCGCGTATCGCGGCCGAGGGTGCGCCGGGAGTGACTCTGCTCGACGCGATAATCGGCCAGGTTGTGGGAGTCGCGATATGTGTACTGCATGTCGCCCGTCTTGATGTGCAGCGCCTTGACCAGTATGAGAATCTTATCAAAGACAAAGGCGTAGCGCATCTTGGTCTTCTGATCTTCGTGCGCCTTGATGTGCAGATCACCATCGAGCAGCAGGCGGCCGTATTGCAGCAGATCGTTGCCGTTTTGGGGCAAATTCAAATCGAATATGCTGTCCTTGACCTTCTGGATGATGACCAGATGATCGGAGTCGCGTTTCACCTCGTTAATGTATTGCGACACATCGATCATCGCATCCTTGGCACGCTCCAGCGAGCGATAGTCCTCGTGCAGCGGCGACGTCTCCTTCACCAGCTTGTCCAGCAGCAGATGATACTTGAGTATGCGCTGCATGGGTACGGAGAGAATATCGCGCAGCTGCAGTTTGCCCACATTGTATTCGCGTTCACATTTCTGCACTAGCTGATCGATTATCTGGTTCTTCTTGCACACATCGGCCAGATAGTCGATGGCGTTTAGTAGGCAGGAGCAGTACTCGCCGTAGATGAGGAAGGGCTCGCGAAACTCCAGGAAGACCTGACCCATTTTTTGCTTCGTGTTGGGCGCCAGTGATTCGCGCAGCTTCTCTAAGAACTTGGTATGGATGTCGGCCAGTTCCTTAAAATAAGAATACAAATATTAGATACACTAGATCATTATCTCGATATTTCGGATACCCGCTAATTCGGACAGTATTAGCTCGATAATACGGACAATTAGTGTCCGGCCAATGCTATATTTTGGTATTTATATTGCTCGATCGACTCTCACCCGTATGCGCGGAAAGATGATACGCAGCTCATCCTGATTCAGATGACGCTCCAGTGGCAGCATAAACTTGGCCTTCAGCGCATTCAGCACATCCAAATAGTTGGACTCGGTGTCGATGAGCTCGCGTATGACATAGTCGCGCTGCTCAAAGCTGGTCGCCGATGTTGTCTGTGTGGGAACGGGGTTGGGGAAGAGATGGGAGAGCAGTTAGTCGAAAGGGAGCTTGAATTTTAGGCAGCAGCCTCGTCACAGAGTTATCATGCATCTAAGCGTAGCTAAACATTGTTTTGACAGTTATATTGCACAAAGTTGCAGCAAATTACTACCTGGCCTCTACTCGTTCTGCTCAGCGCGCACAAATCTTGATAGACCTCCTCTTCTTTAGTGTTGGTATGATCATAGACGGTTCCATTGCATGCAATATTGTCGGTGGTACTGAATGAAACACAAAAAAAAAACAAAGAAACCAAATAAATTATAAACGTAAAAAGAATGAAGTAGCAAACGCAAAACTGTAAGCAAAATATATACACAATTTGAAATCAAAAGAATTTGGCGCGCACAATTAAGTGTGGCACAGAAAAATATCGATTAAATATCGATAAGTGATAGCCCGCAATCATACAGGCACAACAGTGCAGCTAACATCCACATGTTAACTTAACATACGTTAAGCAGAACCAGGGCAGGCAGATATGGCCAACAGCAACAGCAGCCCATGCCATACAGTTTTTTTGTTCGTTAATTTTGTTGGTGTGCACGTGCGTCGAAAGCGTTTTTTTTTTTAATTTGGCAGCGCTTACTGCGCAATGGATCATCACACATATGCAAAAAGTGGCTCCAAGAAGTGTAAGTACGCCAAATGCAACGAACTGCACAAACGTAAGACTTTCGATTTGCAGGGTCTGTGGAAGAGAAGCGTCTGCTGGTGACCAAGCGCATCGAAGCCGAAGATTTATTCTGCAAGTACTCGTCGAAGCAAGCGGAGCCATGGAAGTAAGTGCAATTGTGCAAATATGCACAGTGGCTCACAGCTTAATTCGTGCAGGTGTCGAAAAAAAAGAATGCATTGTCGCTAGGTTACACTATGGGACAAAAGTTAGTCTTTGTTTCACAATAGGGCTGATAACAAAAATTGTTGATGCATTCGGGGCACCCAATATCAAAAATCTATGGTTAGAACCTTTTGTTTTTGCACTTTTTAAGTTTGGGTTTTTAGAGTTTATGTTGGGTAACTTTCTATATTTGACCATAACTTACTTGAAAATTCACTAAGTGAAAAATAAGTTGATGGGAAAAAGAGAATATGCGATTTTAAGTATGTAGCTATAAATTGGCTGTTTATCCATAAATTTCGACAAATGATACATTTAATGCTAAATTCATGTACATATAACACGATCCATGTTTAAAATCACACAATCTTTTGTTCTTTTGAAATGTTCCTGTTTAACTGCACTGTTGCAGTCTTACAATAGAAAACATTTTCTTTTGATGATTCTAGGTATTAGGTGCCTCAAAACACACAAAATAAACTAGTTTTAACCTTATATTGATATTGCTGGTACACAGTGCAATTTAAGTTATCAACAAATTGTATATGATTTAAATATTCAAAGGCTGCATTGAAATTTTGTTGTTGCTAACTTTAAAGTATGCTTATGAAATTGTCTCAATGCACGAAATAAGCTGTGAACCACTGTAGGTAATGTGCTTTTTGTTGCTGCTGTTAATGCCCTTTGCTTGCTCGATGTAGAAAGTTCAAGGACATGGCCCAGATAGGCGACTACAGTGAACGCGCCCTGCGCAAACAGTGGCTGAATATGGTACAGCGCTATCGCGTCCAGAAGTCCACGATGCAGGTGACGCCGCTGAACAAACAGTGCATCGCTGTGCTCAACGAGGAGTGGGAGTTCTTTGGCGAGATACACGCCTACATGAACCAGAAGACCGCCGATCTGCACTCCTACGCCCTCAAGGAGCCCAACAACGCCAACGCCAACAACAACAACAGCAACAGCAATAATTATAATAACAATGTGGCCATGCGTGGCGTTGCTAACGATCACAACTTTGGCCCGCGCAAACTAAAGTTGAGTACAGCGGATGCGGCGGCTGCATGCGTTGGCGCTGGCCTGGACACACTGCTGGCCGAGCTGGAGGACGATCAGCAGCATCTGGATGCCTCGGACATGTTCAGCGACTCGGACTCGGAGGAGAGCTCGCAGCCATCCGATCCGGTGGCCGTCGAGGTGTCCGACCTGTCTGAGGTGGACTCCAACTTGCTGTCGCCGCTGAGCGCCGTAAGCCCAGCGATAAAGCTGGAACCGCTTTGCGAGTCACCTTCCGGTTCCCAGACGAAACCAGCAGCGCGCAGGACGACAAAAAGGAAACATCCGGTGCTGAGCGAGCGTGAGAAATACTATCGCCATCGTCGTCGCTACGAGCATCGCATGGAGTTGCGTCTGGGCGGACTGTGCAACGTGGCCGGGCAGCTGTTGGAGCATTTGGTGCCGGGCATGAATGCGACACCGCTGCTACTCAATATATACAACAATGTTGACTACAGCTGCAATAGCAGCTGCGACGATGAAGACACCGACGATGAAAGCGATAATAACGATGATGGTCAGCAATGAGCGCAGTTTTGTTTTGGCTGCCCAGCTTAAGATGCTAAACATCATGTTCCTCTAAGAATCATATATATATACATATATATAATACACATACACACACACACACACACACACAAACACAAACCACTATCCTGGCTGTTATTTTCATAAGACGTACACGAGACACAGGCACGAACAGGTTATTAAAAAAGAAAGAAAAGACTTGAAAGAAAACATGAAACGCTATGCTCTAGATAGTTCAAAGTATGATCTCCTCGAGATCACACCGAATTATTGTAGACACTCGCTTATTGTTAAATAAATAAAAGAAACAACAACAACAACACACACACACATACACACACACACGTACACACTTTCAAAGGAAAAAGAAGATATATACTTAATGTGTAAATATTGGCAAACGCAAAAGAAAATTCCATAAATTGTTGAACTCTCTCTTGTTGTTTGCAGTTGGCAACTAAAGGATTGCAGCTGATATTTGACTGTCAATTTTTAATATATATGTATATATATATATGTATATATATATTGATTGTTCAAGAAATTGCCTAGAACCAAACCTTAACGGTTCAATGTAGCTTTCAAATGGACTTGGCATATGCCTAAAAGTAAATGTGCAATTTTGTACAATTACTTGAGATCTGATATGAAGTATTGTTTAAATATCAGTTGAGAATTCAATTCGTACAGTGCTAGCTACAACAGCCCTTTTGTGATTTTGAAATAAATGTATCTCAACAACTTTCAATGTAGCGAGTAAAATGATATGCACAAGTTTTAGTCTTATAAATTTGATAAGTTCAAACTAAATATTCATGTTTTAACAACGTTTGATTCATGAGAATGTTTTAATAAGAAGATGTTTAACTCTTTCCATATGAAAGAGAGCTTTGTCAACTCAAATTTAAATTGGAAAAGGCTTTGCCTCCACCCATACATACAGACTCATTTTCGAGTAGATGGTGTACACAAAAAGCATATTACGAATACTAAATACATGGGTATTTGGGAGATACCCATTTGGTTGGCTCTTATCTGAAGAGCTGGCAAATAGAATTACCAAAAATGCGGATCGATATCAATTTTGTTGTTATTGCTGTATTGCTGACATGAGTCAGTAGCTCGTGTCTGGCATATTACCAGACCCCAAACTAATGACAGCTTTGAAAAGAACGGTAACGATTAGCGAAAAACAAAAACAAAACAAGAAAGAAAATACGTTCGTCACTTCCGCTTGTAACGTTTGCCATTTGTGCCCACCCAAATTGGAATTGCAATTTGTCTGGGTATGCGAATAACGAACGGGTCTTGGTCTGGGTCTGAATCTTTGGACGGGTAGAGAGTCAAAGAAAGAGATAACGAAACAGAAGGTGAAAGCAAAAGCAAATAGTATAGAATGCACAGACCTTAACTGACAGAGGTAAAAAAGCATTGTGTAACTTGCAGTGCAGGATTTAAATGGTGTTGTAAGTGGTGTACGGGGTACAGTGATCGCTCGCTAATAGTTACCGCTATAGTTGATTTCAATGTGCGAAAATTCTTACTAGTTTCATAAATTATAAGACGTTATCTACTTTTTACTACTAATATATGATATATTTCTTGTATACAAAAAATTATTAATTGCAACAAAATTATACATTTAAAATAAGTGTATTCTATTGTTTTCAACAGAATGCAAGCCAAACAAGAACAAGTGAGAACGTTGCAGTCGGGCAGAGCCGACTGCGTAATACTCTGATACCATTTTAAGAACAGCTGAAAGCAAGTGAACAGAAAATTTTTGCTGGTGTTTGGGTGACCCGAAATCGGCATTCCAAGTTTTTGGGAACGGGAGGGGCATGGTCGATCTTAAGAGGGGGTGACCAGAAGTCTATCCTCCAATTTTGGTGACTCTAGCTCTAAAACTGTGGAAGATATACATTTTCGCGATTTTTGGGGGCGGGAGGGGGCGTGGCCCCAAATTTTTTTTTACCGATATTTAGAGGGGCTGACCAGAATTCTATCTTCCAAGTTTAATGACTCTAGCTCTGAAACTGTGGAAGATATAAATTTTCGCTATTTTTGGGGGCGGGAGGGGGCGGGGCCCCAAATTTTTTTGCCGATCTTTAGGGGGGCTGACAATAAGTCTATCCTCCAATTTTGGTGACTCTAGCTCTAAAACTGTGGAAGATATACATTTTCGCGATTTTTGGGGGCGGGAGGGGGCGTGGCCCCAAATTTTTTTTTACCGATATTTAGAGGGGCTGACCAGAATTATATCTTCCAAGTTTAATGACTCTAGCTCTGAAACTGTGGAAGATATAAATTTTCGCGATTTTTGGGGGCGGGAGGGGGCGGGGCCCCAAAATTTTTTGCCGATCTTTAGGGGGGCTGACAATAAGTCTATCCTCCAATTTTGGTGACTCTAGCTCTAAAACTGTGGAAGATATACATTTTCGCGATTTTTGGGGGCGGGAGGGGGCGGGGCCCCAAAATTTTTTGCCGATCTTTAGGGGGGCTGACAATAAGTCTATCCTCCAATTTTGGTGGCCCTAGCTCTTAAACTGTGCGAGATATAGGCTTCCGTGTTTCGTGGGGGCGGGGTGGCTGGGGGGCGTTCTAGTGGGCGTGGCCGGAAAATCCAGGACGCAATCTTTTGGGCTGGTCAGCCCTAGTCTAAATTCCAAATTTGGGGACTCTAGCTTCAAAATTGCGGGAAATATACACGTGTTATCGAATTGTGCATTCATGTATATCGATTTTCGCGATTACGGGGGCGGGAGTGGGCGTGGTCAAAATTTTGTTTCTGTAATCTGTAGAGGACGTCACCAGTAATATATATTCCAAATATGGTGACTTTAGCTCTAAAACTGCGGGAGATATAAGCATTTCAAATTAATTTTGGAGGGGGGGCTGGTGGGCGTAATAATGGGCGTGGCCGATTAACCTAGGATCCAATTTTTTCGGGAGGTCACCAGCAATATACCTACCAAATTTGATTACTCTAGCTTCAAAATTGTGGGAGTTATTCACGTTTAATCGATTTGTGATTTGAGGTGTATCGACATGTTATCGATTTGCCAGCCTCCCAGTGGGCGTGGCATAAATTTGGAATAAACTTGATCTGAAGCAGATAGCTATAATCATAACGCAAAAGATTTCAAGAGTCTATCTAATATCGTTTCGGAAATACGCGCGTTCATCCAGACAGACAGACGGACAGACGGACAGACGGACGGCCTGACGGACATTCGACAAAACCAATATACTATGAGTACCTTCGGTATCAGAGTATAAAAACCACATAAATTCAGTTATTAATCACAAAATTTCTGAAAATTATTAAAATAAAATGAGCTTGATTTTTCAGCGATTCATTCTATGCTTTAGTTTAATAATCTGAATTTAAATACTAACAAAAATCTGTATATACATTCAAACTGCCATAAGCCATACCAAATTGAGTGAATAAAATTCTATACAATTTATTTCCATAAATCGATTTTTTGTCTAATCGAACAATAATGAACAGAAAGTGACTTGGAGTATATTTAAAAAAAAAAGCAACCAAAAATTGTTCATATCACAACACAATTTTCGAGCGATAGTATGATCAACAATATTTTTGTTCTTTAACTTGAATTTTCAATTATAAGTTCGACTGGTTACTAGTAAAAATCTGTATATACTACAGTAGACGCTCGGAAATTTAAAATCATTTGGTTGCAGCGTTGTTTCTTACTTCTGAATATTTTATTTTCGTTTGAGTAATTTTGAAAACCAATTTGTGCTTATATTTATGTTTTCTTTTATCAAGACATATCAAGACAAATATGTACGGTAAAATGTGTGAAAACTACAAATTCAAAACATTTATACAAAAATTTACTTTTATACCCTGTACCCATTAAAAATGGGTAAAAAGGGTATTATGGAGTTGTGCAAAAGTATGTAACAGGCATAAGGAAGCATCTCCGACCATATAAAGTATATATATTCTTGATCAGTATCAACAGCCGAGTCGATCTAGCCATGTCCGTCTGTCTGTCCGTCTGTATGAACACACAGATATCAGAGACTACAAGAGCTAGAGACTTCATATTTGGAACATAAGTTCTCCTAATCCCGGGACAGATCAAGTTTATTTCATTTGATCGATAACTCGTCGCATTCAAAAGATATCGATAAATTTTGATTATAGACTAGCGTTTTTGGGACATAACTTCAAAGTTATAAGAGCTAGAGACCCCTAATTTGGCATGTATAATCTCGAATAGCATATACATGTAACAAATTTTTAACTTTTTGAATACCAATTTCCCCAAATTTTAAAAATTTTTTTTTGCAATTTGGTTTGGTCACACATTTTATATCCAATGTTATGTCCTAAAAATTTCAGAAAGATCGGACAATAAACACAGAAGTTTTTTAAGATTTTACTTTCCATTGTGTGGGCTCGGTGAAAAGCAAGCTAACTGCTTAAACCGCTTGCACTGCTTGAACTGCAGCATGTGTGTGTTTAGATTAGTATGCATGATTGTAAGGACTTGGTTCAGGGTATCTCCTAGTCGGGCACTCCCGACTAGAGCACTCTTACTTGTTTTGTTTATAATCTATTAAATTTTAGAAATTCCAATTTCCGAGCGTTCAATGTATATTTACATATTTTTTGTAAAAAAATACTGATATAGCTAATAGCATGAAGCTTAAAAACTGAGACAGACGAAAAGATCTCGTTATATTTATATATAAATATATCATATATGTACTATATACCTTAAATAACACATTTCGCAACAAAATCATAATAATATAAATGCATTCCAAAAGAAATTACTTATTTTGTGGAGATTAATTGCGAGTTCTGGAGCGATCACTGACATAGATATTATAGTATAGTATAGATAGGTGGATTAGTGTTGCTAGTGATGATAGATAGCGCACAGCCGTGAAGCAGATAGCCAGTTAGCAGACATACATACGAGTAGAGAGTCAAGGTGGTGGCTAGATATAGTATAGTATGTACAAACAAGCGGTGGTACAGGTGAAACGGGTGGTGGTGGTTCAGGTGGTTACACACAGTACAAGTGTGTGTGTGTGTGTGTGTGTGTGTGTGGGTGTGTGTGTGTGTGGAGTTATTGGAAGGCAGCGCACACCTCTGGTTTGAGCTTCGACTGGAATGTCACATAGCACAGATCCTCATAGACCTTCTCATCGTCCTCGCTATAGATGTCATTGATGTACGCATACTCGTGCTCCGTGGACAGCTGGATGGAGGAACGGTAATTGTAGACGGCCGCTGCGGCACGCTGCAATCGCTGACTCTCGCTGACGAACAGCGATGAGGATGAGGAGCTGCTCGACGCATGTTGCAGTCGATGGTGGCCATCGAAGCTATAGCTGCTGCCGGTCAACTCGGTGGAGCAGCAGGATGGGGAGGCAGCTGCCGCCGTCGCTGCTGCGGCTGCTGAGGTGCTCGGCCGGGGTGTAAGATCCACTTGTGGCGTGGGCGTCACACAATCACTATCCAGCGACAGATCGAAGGAGAGGGCACGCAACTGGCCCTGGACGCTGTTGCACGCCGATGATGGATGGACGTCAGTGTCGATGCTCGCATCGCACATATTGGACAGCGAGTCGTCGATGTAGTCGTCGATGTCCTCGGTGCCGTTCTCTATGGTTATGTCGCTGTTCTCGTCCTCCACGGACAGGGAGCCGCTGTGCGAGGTGCGCTCGTAGTATTCCGAGGAGGAGGATCCTGTGTTGGCATCCAGGCTGCCCGTTGTCTTCAATTCATTGCTGCCAGGCGGGAGTTGGGGGCGGGTCATGTGCAGGCGTGGTGGGGGTGATTGCGGCAAGCACACACACACACAGAGGCAAGAGACGCACACACAGAGTAAGAGCGAGAGAGACAGAGAGAGAGAGAGGGAGAGAGGGAGAGAGCGGGGGGCAAGGGCGTTAGGCGATATACAGTGAACATTTGGGGCAGCAAATGTGAGATAGAGAGCATGAAAGGCGAAAACAGAGAAAATAGATGAGAGAGAGAGAGAGAGAGAGAGAGAGTGTGTTAGATAAAGATTGGGCAATGGATACAGTCGAACTTCCCTAAGTCGAATTTTCTATAGCTCCAACCAAATTGAGTGGCAGTTACTTTTAGAGTGTTAAGTCAATTCACAGGAATCTCTAGAGATTTTCGGCACAAAAGGTTTGTTAAACCCTAAAAAAAATCGTTGATGCCACATTAGTTCTAGAGACTTTTGTTTTGGGAGTATTTATGCCCACTTAACTTGCTTTCTTTGAAAGCTATTAGCTCAAAACTAATTTTGTTTAATAAAAACTCGTTTTATTTGTCTTGTTGATAAGCATTCTAGTATAATTAATATACATCAGGAAAAAATTAAATATTTTACATTTCTTTGCTCATCAAATTTTACGCCAAAAACTTTTATGAATTTAGTTTTCGCTACTAGAATTTAACTTCAATAATTCACGAAAGTTTTTGTAAATTGCAAATTTGTAACGTAATGAAATGAAAAGCGAAAAAGCAAGCATGCAGCTTAATCATTAATCATTAAAAAACTTTTATTTTATGCTGTACTTAAGAAATCAAACTACGAGAGATTTAAAACCAATGCAAGCAGATTTCCCCCACCCAAAATGGTATTGTTTTACAAAAGTTTTCTATGTCATCCCTGTATAAGTCAAATTTCTCAATAGAACGAATCAAATTTTGGCACAATTATTACAAAAGTCGAATGTTGAACAGAATAATTAGTTTGTATGTGTTCTGTGTGTGGGTTATATTCATGTGTTTGGAAAATATACAACTTGTTCATAAAATAATTACATTTGAGGTTCGCGTTAGAGAAGTTCGACTGTATTTGCTGGTTTTTTTGTTGTTGTTTGTTTGATGTTGTTGTTCTTGTTGTTATTGCTACTGTTTCGTTGATAAGCAGGCAGACAAGGGCTTAAGCGGCTCTCGGGACATTTGTACATTCACTCACACACGCACATACATAGTACGCACACTCGCATACATTGCGCATAATGAGACAAAAAACGGCTCGAACAGGAAACGCAGAGACCGAAACAAATTTCAATTGCAGCAGCTGCATTGGGTTAGAAGAATGGCGGGTGGTGGGGGCCAGCAGTGATGGGTGTGTTTTTTTGGGCGGTTGGGGGGCAGGGATACAGCACGCACTAAAGATAACAAAATGGTACGCTGCGCTAGTCGTTAACACTTACGTGGAATGCAAATCCTTGTAGATGGCCTCATCCGAATGCGAACGCTCGCTGGGCGACAGCTGCAGATTGAAGCCGCTGTGAGAAAAAGAACATGCTGCTTAGCGATATTTAAGGGAATAGGCGACTCGGTCAGAACTCACAGCAGCTCCGGATGCATTTGCTGCACCTTGCGGCATTGCGACAGTTTGGCCAGCGTGATGAGCACGCGATGGAAGTTGGTCAAATCGTACAGCATCGTTGGCTCAAAGAGATCCGCGTCGCGTATGTTGAAGTGATTGTGGCACACGTCCAGAAACAGTTTGATGTTCTTGCAGCACAGAAACTAAAGGAAGAAGAATACATTAGTTACATATATACAATTGATTAGATACAGTGGTGTAGGCAGGGGGGCAGTTTGTGTTGCTCTTATTTCCACATCCGCATACATTTTGGGTATTCAGTTTCAGTCCAAATTAGAGTTGGACTTTCTCGTGGAATTCAGTTTCAAAATTAGTTCAATCGAACATAGTTTGAATAATTATATACAATTACTATAGGAATTGAAAAGTAATTGCCAAAATTGAAATACAAAACAAATACGTTTATATTTAAGCCTTTTTCGAACAGATTGAAAAAATAAATTTAAAAAGCATAGTCACTAAACTATTAAATTTTTTAAAAAACACTATAATACTATTTGGCCTCCTCTTAATATTCAAAGACTGTATATTTGTATTAAAACTGCACAAATTAAGCTGTGAGCCACTGTATGTTGCAATGTTTGGACGTACTTAGTTGTACATAAAAGTGGGCGCATGCCTGATTATTTTCTTATTGATTTTAGGAACATCTGAAGCGATTTCACCCACTATACGTACATGCCATTCCAAGACCCAGGCTAATTTCATACGTTGCCTCCCCATCTCCATGGCTTATTAGCACTCATAACGAAGCCAGTATGTCAAATTAAATGTTGTCTTACTTTGGATTCTAGTGAAAATAGATAAATATAACCTATTCTTGCTATAACCTAGCGCTCACCCTAACCAATTGCTGCATACGCCACTGATTAGGTCAATTTTTCAATGATTGTGCCCGTAGGGACAGATTCTAAATAAAGATTTCAGTTGAAATATAAAAAGGAACTAATTTGCTCCTTACAAAATTGTTGCCGACGCCACTGATTAGCTCACTTGTTCAAGGAATGTCCCCGTAGGAATGCATTTTGAATAAAGTTACCAGTAGAAACCACTATTTTTACTGAAACCCCCGTGCCTACGCCACTGATTAGCTACCATTGTTTACCTGTGCCATTTGCGGCTTGCGATTGAATTCACGCGCATCCAGGCTGCTCGCGTCCAGGTGGATGATCAGGTTGCACAGCAGGACGCCGTCGCGCAGTGTCATCGCCAGGATGCGGATCTCGGCGTCGGGCAGCGCCGCCTTGTGGTCACCGGGTATCACCTTGCAGCGCACCAGCCACGCGACGCATTCGCGCCACAAGTCCGCATTCGCAGCGGCGGCGGCTGCCTCCGAGGTCATTGCAGCAGCGGCGGCAGCAGCAGAGGCAGTGACAGTGGCAGCCGCACTGCCAAAACTGCTGCTGTTGGTGGCCATTTGATGGCTGGGATTGTGAGGGTGCTGGAATCTTGGGCGTGTGCGCTGCTTGCAACTGCGGCTGGCGGTGGCGGCGGTGACGGGGCGTCGTTTTTGGGGCGTGCGGCGCGCGCATATATATATATTTTTTTTCTCTCGTTCTTTTGCTGCTTTTCTTTTTGTGTGTTTGCGGTTGCGTTTAATGAAAACAATTGAAACTCATCAGTTGGCCGTTTGCGCGTTTTGCCGTCAACAGATACACAGCAACAACAAATACAATAACGGCGACGGCAACGGGAAATCGCACTAGTACACCACCAACAACAACGGCGAACGAGCAAGCGGTCGGACGGACGGACGCTCGTTTGATTTCTTCTCTATATTCAATTGATATTTGCTATTCCACACTTAATAGATTGCACGGAGGCGCTTACACACACACACACACGCGCAACACACGCACACCCAGGCAAACATACATAACATGCACACACAGCTGAAGAGGATGCGATTGCGTTTGCTTTGCTGTCGTTATCGATAGTTCGATACAATTTGCAATGTTAAGCTAACAGTTTAAGCAAATAAATACAATAGCGTCTACGTAGAAATATATAAGCCCATTGCCTTACATAATTATCAATTAATTCACTGCATATGTGCATCTAATTGTTTATTTGCGCATGCTGTTGGCTCATATACGCACTGTTAAGCTCAAAATGGAAGTGTTATGCTGAAAATGGCTCTGTAATGCGCTTTACATAGCGATATATCGTTATATTATCGTTTGTGATAGCGGCGCTCTGCACAGGGCTGCATTGGGGCATTGTGTGCTTTATTTGAATAAACAATTTTGATATAGTTAATGTCAATTGACTGATTAAAATTCGTTATGGGTTAATAGATATCAAATTAGAGTGAAAATACGATTTGACGGTTATTGATTGAAGAATTAACTGATTGAAGTTATTGCTGTTATAACAGGTTGATACAGTTTTGAATACTAATACTATAGTTGCATGCATATCGCTTTTAAAAATATATTCATATTTGAAATCATTATACTCTTTTCGAAAAAAATAGTATATTCATTCAATGCATAGAAGGAATCGTCGAGGACCTAAAAAGTTATCATGTCCTCAGTTTTTGAGCTTTCGCGATGAAACTTTGCACAGAGACTTATTATTCAAAAGGACAGAACATCTTATAGCTGCCATAGAACTGGAACTAGGTTTTGGTCATAAGTCCCACGTTCTTAAATATATCGTCTTTAATTTCCTTGTCCTTTTAACTCATTAACATTTAAAATTGCAAAACGATTGAGCCATAAATAGTGAAGATATGCGAGCATATTAATGGCGTATTACACTGTAATAAAAACAATTGTTTCGGTGCCTTCGAAAGTACCCCAGCACATATCCTTTGCAGCCAGTTTTTATACTCTTTTCGAAGAAAATAGTATATTAAGTTTGTGCTGAAGCTTGTAACGCATAGAAGGAAGCGTCGGAGACCCCCAAAGTTACTGGCAGTATGCTTAGAATGACAATACAAATTGATCTAGCCATGTCCGTCTGTCTGTCTGTCTGTCTGTCTGTTTGTCTGTCTGTATGTATGCAAACTAGTCCCTCAGTTTTTAAGCTATCGTGATAAAACTTTGCACTGATACTTATAATTGAAAGAGACATCACATTAGTTGGAGCCGGTCAGATCGGACCACCATATCTTATAGCTGCCATACAACTCGAAGTCGTTTTTGGCCATATATCCCATGTTTTTAAAGCTATCGCGATACAACTTTTGCACAGATACTTATTATTCAAAGAGACATCACATTGGTTGGAGCTGGCCGGATCGGATCACTATATCTTATAGCTGCTATACAATTGGAAATGAATTAAATATTCTTAAAAAAACAAATAAAAATGTTGCGCGACAAAACGATTTTGTACAGCATATGAAATTTCAGTGGTGCAGCTGGCAGAGTGAAAATTGCCGAAAGGTTCGATGATAATCCTTCCCCACTTGTTTTTACTTTAAAATTGGCTCAATGACTGTTATTTTTGGTCCCTCGCTTAAGGTTCGAGTCAGTAGGTTAGTTCTGTGAGACTAAAAACCACGGAATATTGCGAGAGTCGGTATCTTTAAGAATGTACCCTAAGATGCTTGCACAATAGCGTCATATTTTTTTAAATACTGTCCACACTTACGAATAACGACAGCTGCACCACTGAGCCAATTATGAGCTCTGCGGGCACAGAAGCTGCTCTGAATGTTGCTGCGACCAGCGCAGCTGTATTTTATAGTTGTCTGCAGTGGTCGTAAACAAAACATGAGCAGCGAAAATAAATAAATAAAAAAAGCAGACTTTAAGCTTCGATAAACAAAAGCTAATCCAAAACGAGGTGGCGTGCACCTTACGAAAAACAATAACGGCAAATGCCGCGTGGGTTCCGCTTGGCGCTCTTCCCTTTTTAATTTACAAATGCCAGGCCAAAAAAAAACACAAGCGAACAATAAATTATGAGCTTGAGATAAAACAAAAAGCGCAAATTGAACTGGGCGTAAATTAAAAAAAAGAAGAAGCAGCAGCAACGGCAACGGCAACGGCAGTGGCGAAAATAAAACGAGTAACGACCGCAGACGCGGCCGAGCACCTGAAGCGCAGACGTCGTATTAACTTGACCGACCGACCAGGAGGCACAAGCAGAACTCAGCCGGGAGCTGCTCGCCGGCGCTGCGTGCCGAAATCAAAGATAACGACTCATCAACGGCGTCATAAAAACGTGACATCAATTTTATTGCTGCGGGACGTCAGCAACAACGGAATACTAACAGCAACAGCAGCAGCAACAGCAGAAGCAGAAGCAACGGGAACAAAAACACCGAAAGCGACGGCGACGGCGACGTCATCGTTTTCGCCTCGCCTCGCCTCGCCTCGCCTCGCCTTGCAAAAGGTCACGTAGAAGGCAAAGCCAAAGGCAAAACGCCGAACGGCAGAGCAAAAGCAAAAATCTTAGCGGGGCCAAAGCAAAGCAAAGCGTAAGAGCAAAGCAAATGGCGGCGACAGAGCGGCAGACGCGCGAAAAAGTATTGTGGCATAAAGTGCGGGGCAAAAACTAACAACATAACGTAGCGAGAGCTTAACAGCAGCCGCCATGCCAAAAGCACAGTCATGCTCGCACAAATAGAGACACGATCACACGAATCGTTAGAGAAGCATGTATTATGCACAGAGAAAACATATTATGATAATCACTTATCAAATTGATATGTTTTCAAATTCAAATCGATATAATGAAGCTAAATCTTCACAAAATATAGTGCTACAATATGTATTTCAACTTTTTCAATTTGCAAATTATATTGTACTATATCTTTCAGCTTTCACCTCATTTTAAGAAAATGTCAGTTAAATATTTTGTTCTATACGAACTTATATTTAAAAGGTAGCGTGCAATTTTTATTAATCTTGCATTTGATATAGTAATAATGCATAAAACTCAACTATATTTCTGCAACAATAATTTTGATAGTACATATTAATGGAACTAGTTGACTTATAAGGTTATCCTTGTAGCATCACAGTGGATGCTTCGAAATTATAGCCTTTGGGTTTCAGGGCTGGTTCTAGTTTCTGAAGAGTTTTATTTGCTGAATGTGTTTTTGTTGTTGTGTCAAATGGACAACTTATAATTGTTTCTTTTTTTGTTCCCGTATATCGATTAAAACAACATGCTAAATATTTTCGTTTTGTAAAATGTGACAAAAAGCAATAAAATAAAAACCATAATAAAAACATAATATCTGTAAGTTGTAATCTACGAATGTTCTTATTGCCTAGCATTGACTGTAATTAAATAAATCAATTAATTAGCTACATGCTGATGATAAGTAAATTAAATGCTTGCAAACTTAACTAAAACCAATCTGTGCTGAGAAATATTTGTAAATTTAGCCATTATTATCTTTCAACAATCCCTATACAAGTGAGGAGCAAAGTATTCGAATGAAATTCTTATGGATGTTTTCCTTTTTTTTGTAGTTTCGAATGCTGCTGCTGATGTTGTTGTTGTTGTTGTTGTTGCTGCTAACGGTACGAATTGCTGTGCAGTCAAAGAGGCGCCAAGGATACGCATAAAGAACAAGCAAAGTTGAACGGCGCAGGCGACAAATGTTAACTATTTAAAGGCAGCATTAGTTTTATTATTATTGCATTATTTTCAAAGCCTTTTGCTTTGATGTGGACAGCAAGCAAATGTCTTGTCAAAATGTCTAATTAAGTTAATAGTTGCGGTATTATTATTGCATTTTACGGCAGTTAATTTCAGTGCCTTTAAAGACAATTAAACTCCCTTCTGTGCTGTCTCCGTTTATTTACACTTTCAGACTGCTTCGTATAGCCATTTTTTGTAGCTTGTATTTTTTGAGTCCGAAGTTCAGAAAATTAATCATTCTACAGCTCCGATTGCACTATAATTAATTTGTAAGCGAACAAGTTTTATTATGTACACCTTCCAACATAACTTACAAACAAATAGGAGTCAGAAGACCCGAGTAAGCGGAATAAGAAATAACAATTCATTCTTCACTTTGTCCATTTGTCTGATTAATTATTGAACGTTCCCCTGGCGCGCATTAAAACTCATTTGATGCGTTTCTTGTCGCCTGTGCCAAACTTTGATACTCTGCCACTTTCTTCCTTTCTATGCCCTGAAAAAGAAAGGAGTAGCTCAATGTGTTGCAATTGCTTGTAACAGGTAACAGGTAACAGGTAGTATATATTTATATTTGAGAAGTATGAAAGTGAGAAATATGATTGTCCTTAAAAATAGATCAACGACTGAGTGAGTTGTCAGGGCAAATCAGAGTTTTTATTCTAGAATATAGGGTTTTAAGATACATTTACCAATCTAAGAAACATTTTTCTTAAAACTCGAATTTGTTTCCCTAATTTTAATGTAATTTATCATTTTCAGTGGATTTTTCGAAATTTTTTGGAGATTTTTATAATAGCAAACAGCATCTATAAAAAAAGTTGTTGTTTTTTGTTTAAATAAAGCAAGTCTCTTCTAAAATATTGCCTTTTATTGGTTGAGAATATGGAATACTTTGAAATTTTCGAAATTTTTGTCATGTCATAAGAAATTTTTTGGAGATTTTTATAATATTAAAAAGAACCTATGCAAAAAGTTGTTGTTTTTTAAAAATAAAGCAAATATCTACTAAAATATTGCCTTTTATTGGTTGAGAATAGGGAATACTTTGAAATATCAGAATACAGAGTATTCGCGCTTCGAGAACTCGCAACTGGAGTTTTCATACTTGTTTTATGGCTTTATTTTTCTTTTGGTTTTTTGTTGTTGTTGTTGTTTTTTGTTTCTGTCGTGCGCAAGTTGATGGAATGCTTGATAATCGCTCAAAGAAGAAGCTGCAGAGCGAATATTCCAAGTATTTAGACAAGTTTTTTGGTAGTTGCAACATAAATAAATAAATGAAATCAATTCGCAGTACGCTTGTGATAAAGGTTACGAATGGGTCATAATACCAGATGGGTGGGGGGCACAACTGGGTGCGATATATGTATATTGTACCCACTGCTGATTGTCGTCCGACGCGTCGCGACGTCTGACTCGTTGACTGTTATCGACCAACCTCCTTCCGTCACGCCTTCGACGCACGCACCAAGTTGATTAATTGTCATCGTCGCACAAATACTACAAATACTACAAATACAAACACAAATACAGTGGTCGCTCGACAAATACTGAGTCCAGCTGTGTATAATCACATTTCACATTTCACATGTGAACCAAAGCTTGTTCATTTTCAATTCTTGCGTACTTAGCAAATGCTTAAAATGGGTATAATGAAGTTGTGCCAAAGTATGTAACACGCATAAGAAAGCATCTACGATCCCATTAAGCATATGTATATACTTTCTTGATCTGTATCGACAGCCGAGTCGATCTAGCCACGTCTGGTTCACTAGTTCACTGGTCAGATCAAGTTTGTTTAATTTTATCGATAACTCTTCCTGTTCACAAGTAATCTATTAATTTCGATTTCAGATAAGCGTTTTTTTTTTATCATAACTTGAAAGTTATCAAAGCAAATGGCTCTAAATTTGGTATGTATGATCTCGAATAGAATGAGGATGTGCAAAATATTTGCTTTTTTGAAAAAAGCTACCAGCTAACACATTTAATTGCCAAATTTTTGCAAAAAACTGCTTGCACTGCTTGCAGCGTGTGTGTACTTATGTACTATATGACACATATTATGAAACAATGAATGCAGGTCACGATTAGCCGCATATAATTTACGATTTGAACTTTACTTTACATTTAATAACTTTTATTTGTCTGTAATTTATTTGAAATATTTGCCTGTGTCGACTGTCGACATTCAAAAAATTTCTTTGAAATATTTAAAATATTGGAAGTCTTATATGTATTATAAGAAACATTTAAATGTATGTGAAGAACACTCATAGAACTAAAAAAACATTAAGAATATAACTACGAGTTACTACATACATCATATACTTCAACTTGTAACACTAGAATGAAATTTCAATAAAAACAAGTGGGAAAGGATTATCTTCAGCGTGCCGAAGATTTTATACTCTTTTCGAACCTTTAGACAATTTTCAATCTGCCAACTGCAGCCTTTTCATATGGCGTAAAAATTAATTTTATTGCGTGTTTTATGTTCTAAGAATATTTAATTTATTTCCAGTTGTATGGCAGCTATAAGATATAGTGATCCGATCTGGCCGACTCCGATCAATGTGCTGTCCCTTTGAATAATAAGTGTAAGTGCAAAGTTTTATCACGATAGCTCAAAAACTGAGGGACAAGTTTGCATACATACAGACAGACAGACAGACAGACATGCAGACGGACATGGCTAGATCAATTTGTATTTGCATTCTAAGCACACTGGCAGTAACTTTTGGGGGTCTCCGACGCTTCTTTCTATGCGTTACACACGTCAGCACAAACTATATATATATTCTTCGAAAAAGTATAAATATATATAAATTATAAACACAATTTGAGTTCACTGCATTTTATTAAATTTAAAATGCTGTATTCAACAGACATGGAGCTTAAATTTGTTTAATAAAGCGAGTGCTCACTGTACCGCAGAAGTGCCTCAAATCACGTACGAATGTCACAGGTGAAACCGCGCTCAGAGGTCAATGGGAAGGGCAGGTGGGTGGGTTAGCTACTTAGATTTTGTTGTTGTTGTTGCTGTTGTTGTTGCTGTTGCTGTTATTTGTTGCTGCTGCTCGCATTAACATAAATAAATCACTTGGCGCCATCAATCAGTCTGTTTGCATTTGGCGCACAGCCACAGAAAACCTCCACACCCAAGACCCAAGCCACAAAGCCCCCCCGCCCCCACTGCCCCCCAAACCTAATAAAACAGCACCATGCCCTTACCGCCCCCTTGGAGTAATACCATTGAGAAGAATTTCTGTTTGGCATTCTTTGTGAGCGTTGTTGTCGCCGCTTTGCTTTATGCTTACGCGCATATTTGTTTGATTTATCGATGTCTCGACTATTCAGCAATTAACTTTCGCCTGCTTGGCGTGTCCTGGACCAAGACCATATCTTAAAGGACCTCAAGAGCGCAAAGACCGCAGCCAAGAGGGAGAGAGAGAGAGATGGAGAGTAAAACTAAATAAATATTGTGGCAAATGCAAAAAGTTTGCTGCTGTACCCGGCGGTACAAAGTGCAAACAAGCAATGGACATTGCGTTGCGGTCATTTTTATTCATTACTCCCCATTTGCCTGGAGCCGGGCGCACTGGGGGCTGGGGCAGCAGCAAGGACACTGCTTGGCTGCAGCTCCACAAAAAGTAAGCAAATAGCGTGCGCTGAGCACAAACTCTCGAAATAAACTACATGCGAAATATGTTCGCATCAACAATTATGTCGCACAATGGGTAAAGTTAACTCGAGCAAGAATCGTTTGTAGTTTTCATTAGTTTTCGCTGGCTAAGATGGATGCATAATTTAGGCGAAGCATGATTGGAAAAACTGCTAATCGCAATTGTGCTATCACTTTGGCAATTTCATTTGTAGATGCTTCGAAATGAAAATGGTTGGCTTTCAAATATTAAATATATCAAGCAATTCAATTTGATACAAATTAAATCTTGAGGCGTCTTTTAATGTGTTATTAGTGAACCAATTAAGACTTAGGTTGCCCAGTAATAGTTTATCATTGCACAGTACGATAAATCGAAATAATATAATATGATAATATAATAATAACTTAAGCAAAATAATAAATAAATAATAATAATTTGTTTTTGGTAATGAAATTTTAGGTATGATATGCACATATTAAAAAAAAAACATCAACTCAAGCGACTTTATAATTTAATATTTAGTGACTATTAAAATAAAAGGCGTAAGTCTATTGCAATAGGAAAAATACGTATAAATAATTATAATACAATAATATATAGTTGTTTTATAGTTGCGAATGCTTGTGAATTTCTTGATTGTGCAAACAATTGCATTATCCTTTCGTTCTGGGGCTAAAATTTGTGAAATTTACATGTATGAAATTAAGGGTGAAATGTAAATAAGGTTTGATATCAAATTTAAGTCCGAATATTTTTTCTAATTTTTATATAAAAATCATCAAATAAAGGCCTAAATACCAAAATAATTAGTAAATTTAGCAATTTTTGGCAGTTTTAGTTAAAATTTCGATCACATTTTTTGCAGCAAGAAAGAAACAACAATGCCCAATTAAAAATTGCAGCTTAGTTGTTCCCATGTCCAATGTCAAAGTGCATTAATTTATTTCTTTTGTATTTCAGCTTTAGTGCACTGTTCAAACACATAAGCCACATACTTGAAGTGCGGACTGTAGCGAGCTGACTTTAGTGCTCAAGGTCTTGCAACCTGCTAACAAATACTTAATTATGTTAAAACAATGATGCCCTCGGGATTGGGCGAACTATGTGGATTCTGTTTTCACTTGCCCCGTTTAAGGTTCTTGTGCGTTCCATTTGTTGCCATTTTGGGGCAGATTAATTGGTATGCGCCATCTAGCGGACAGCAGCGGCAACAGCGGGCGGCAGCTATACAAAAGTGAAGCCATTTTGTGCACATTACACATACGACACGTGGAGCGCAGGCAGCGCGTATTTACTTATGTATGCGTGTGCAGAGATGCATAATTAAATGCCAAAGAAATGAGCTTAATAATTACTTAGTTCAACTCAGCAAAAATGCGAACAAAAAACCTAATAAATAATAATAAGCAAAGCAAACAGCACCCAAAAAACAAAAAAAAAAGCAGAAAAAAAATTGTGAAAAAAAAGGACTGGCGCAAATTAATTGAGGCAACACACGTTTCATGTCTGTGTATGCTTGTGTATGTGTGTGTGTGTGTGTGTGTGTGTGTGTGTGAGAGTTTGCATGTGTGCGTGTGTTGTAACTTGCGCCTGAACAAGTTTGTTAAAGTTTTTTTTTTGCTTTTTGTGCTTTTTAGTTTTGATAAATTTTTAAAACATTTGAAAGGCAGCCTCGTGTTGGGCAACAACTACTTACATATTGTATACGACATACATGCACACTATTGAAATAGAAGCACATTTCACATGCCACACACACACACACACACACACAAGTTAGTGAAGCTTATGCGAAGTAAGCTTTTAAAACAAAACTACAAATTGGGCTTTTACGGCCAGTAGAAAACTTAATGATCTTCAATAACACTTATCACTTACGCATATTTGAAGCATTTGTTTTGAACTTTTGTTTTGGTTCAATAGAGCATTTAAGCATATTTATATTATTATAAATTAAATGATTTTGTTAGAGTTGCTACATCAAGTTTGACATGACAAGATTCAGCTTTCCAAATCCAAAGACATCATTTAATACTAAAGCTTAATGTTTATACCCTGAACCCATTAAAAATGGGTAAAAAGGGTATTATGGGTTTGTGCAAATGTATGTAACAGGCATAAGGAAGCATCTCCGACCATATAAAGTATATATATTATTGATCAGTATCAATAGCCGAGTCGATCTGGCCATGTCCGTCTGTCTGTCCGTCTGTCCGTCTGTCCGTCTGTCCGTCTGTCCGTCTGTCCGTCTGTCTGTCTGTATGAACACACAGATATCAGAGACTACAAGAGCTAGAGACTTCATATTTGGAACATAAGTTCTCCTAATCCCGGGACAGATCAAGTTTATTAAAATTTATCGATAGCTCGTCCCGTTCAAAAGTTATCGATAAATTTCGATTTTAGACCAGCGTTTTTTGGATATAACTTACAAGTTATAAGAGCTAGAGGCCCCTAATGATTTGACATGTATAATCTCGAATAGCATACACATGAACAAATTTTTCACTTTTTGGATACCACCCCCCAAACCCCCCAAAAGTTAAAAAAACGCATTTTTGAAGGTACGACCTTGCAATTTGGTTTGGTCACACATATTATTGACAATTGTTTGCCCCAAAAATTTCAATAAGATCGGACGATAAACACAGAAGTTATTTAAGATTTAACTTTCCATTATGTGGGGCTCAGCGAAAAGCAAGCTAACTGCTTAGACCGCTTGCACTGCTTGTACTGCTTGTACTGCAGCATGTGTGTGTTTAGATTAATATGAATGATTGTAAGGACTGGGTTCAGGGTATCTCGTAGTCGGGCACTCCCGACTAGAGCACTCTTACTTGTTTTCCTCTAGATTTATTTAATATTTTAATTGCATTAGTTATTGAAAGGAAGAAATTTTGTTCGAATAGCATGTCTGGAACTTTTATTCTTCCCAAAACACATTATTGAGCGCTTGTGGTCAAATTGTCATAAAATAAATTGATATAAAACGCCATTTTGAAAAGTGATTACTAAATTTTGGCTTGTAAAGTTCCCAAGCGTGCACTTCTAAAACACTTAAAACTGATCCAATTTTGCAAACAACTGAACCGATGTTCACTTTTCGTTCGACTGGAGTAATTTTTTTCTCTAATATTTTAGCAATTTTAAAATTTTAAAATTGTTTTTCTTGTTGAAATATCTATGAAAGCCACAGCAGAAAATGGCGTATTATATGAAATATTTTGTGTAATTATAACCTATTCAAATCGCTCGCAGCGATTACAATAACATTCAAGTAAGACAGAAGGGAAATTTGAGACGAGCGTATACTTTTACCGCAAACTGTAGCCGTAGGCCAACATTTGGGGTAAGTTTAGTTTCAGTGCGAAAAAACATAAACAACCAAAAATTGCAGCTAGACTTTGGTAAGAGTTTCCAAAATAGACAATGGCCACATTTTCAAAGCAAAAGCGCCCCCAACAACTTATGCGAAAGTAGGCAACAGCACCAGCAGCAGCAACAACAACAACAACAACAACCGTCAACAATACAACAAAGAATAGTGCAACATTTTCAAGGCAGGCAACAAAACGGAAACAAAGCCGAAAAATTGCCTCAGAGTCGGACAACACACACAAAGAGAAGTCACTCGGCCAAAACGTGCACAAACTATTTTCAAACTCTAGCAACTTGGAAGGGCAACAACAACAACAACAACAACAAGAGCAGACCAGTTGTTGGCGACGAGGCTGCCAAAAAGTATTTGCAAAGTGCGCGCCAGGCAAAAGTCAAGGGCAGCCAAAGGGACCAGAACCCCACGGCGGAGTGCCCCAAACCTCCGGCTCTGGTCACAGCGACCAGTGACTGAAAAAAAACCAATCAATAAATGCGAAAAACTGCCCCAAAAACCAACACACATAACAAATTTAAAAAGTCGCAAGAAAAAACTAGTCGGCAGTGCCCGACTAGGAGATACCCTGAACCCAGCTCTTACATTCATTTATGCTTACCTATCACATATATATAAACATTCATATACTGCAAGCAGTGCAAGCAGTTTAATCAGTTAGTTTGCTTCTTCAATCAAGGAGTTGGCCAGCTTTTTGACGGAGCCCCACACTATGGAAAGTTAAAAAGTGAAGCAATTCTGTGTTTATTGTCCGATCTTATTGAAATTTTGACATACAATTGGCAATAAAATGTGTGATCAAACCTTATTGCAATTGCATACCTTCAAGAATGTGTTTTTTTGAGCTTTTGGGGGGTGGTATCGAAAAATGTGAAATGTTTGTTGCATGTGTATGCTATTCGAGATTATACATGCCATGGGACCTCTTTCTCTTATAACTTTTAAGTTATGGCTCTAAAACGCTGGTCTGAAATCTAAATTTATTGATAACTTTTGAACGGTATCGATAAAATGAAACAAACTTGATCTGTCCCAAGACTACGAGAACTTATATTCCAAATATTAAGTCTCTAGCTCTTGTAGTCTCTGATATCCGGACGGACAGATAGACAGACAGACAGAGAGACGGACATGGCTAGATCGACTCGGCTGTTGATACTGATCAAGAATATATATACTTTATATGCCTGTTACATACTTTTGCACAACTTCATTATACCCTCTTTACACAATTTTAATGGGTTCAGGGTATAAAAAAAATGCCACAGCACCGATGTAGCGACAACAACAATGGCCAAAAAACCACAGCCAAAAAGCAAAAAGAAAAGCTGCGTAAAACGCGATTCAAAAAACAAAATCAAGAAGAATAAGGAATTGAAAACAATGCTACTGAAAATTCGTTGCGCTATTCTGCACATACTATTCACATTTCACAACGTATACTCAATATTTAAATTTTTTTAAAAATTTATTTGAGCTATTTGAATAGGATTTTCTACTTTTATAAACTCTAATATGCACATTCAGTACATCCAAACGTATATATTATAATAATATTTTATTTTATAAGCTAACATCGTTTAATATAACTTACTCTAAACAAAAGCTTATAATACTCTCATCATGCTTGTGTAAATTTGAAGATTTTACTAATTATATTTATTTTGGCCGCCTATACAGAGTATCTGGCAGTTGGGTAGCTGGCGACGGCAACGTTTTGCTATTTTATTGTTTTTAATTGAGCGCAAACTGCTTTAGTTTTTTTTACTTTTGGGCTTGGCCAAGATATAAAAAAAGCAAACTGATCCTCTTATCAAGCAAACTGTTTTGCGAAATAGCGAATAAAGTTTCGTGGCCTAATTGCACCTTAATTGGATTTCAGTTTAGCCACTCAGTTAACTGTATACATAGATATGACACCGTGTACCCATGGCTACTTAGATACCCTGCTTATACCCTGCTTTTAGCCGATTGCCAAAAATTATATAATTTGTGCCTAAGTCATCAAGTTTCTTTATAATTTCAACTGTTATTACACTGAGATACATTTTTAAGAATAACCAAAGTAAAACTTCTATATTTTTGTTTTTTAATATTTCTTGAAAATTTATGAAAAGCGTCAGAATATGTATGAAATGCTCATTATAAACAATTTTGTGGTGACAAAAACTCAAGCGTTACAAAAATTTAGTTCATCACTGAAGTACAATATTTTGAGAATGTTTATCATTGATTTGGGTACACAACTCTCTTTTCTTCTGAGTTCGTATTTTAACTGTTATCAGGCAATAAGTTCGTCAAAAAATAATGTGGTGTTTTAATGCGAACATTTTCAATTATATTAAGTATACGTACATTTTTTTGTATATATTAAGTATACGTATATATTTTTATATGCGTATACTTAATATGTATCACAGCACCATAGAGAACCAATTTTTTTTTTATGTGTATACCATATTTGCTATTGTAAAACATTACGTAAAAGTGTTAAGCATACATTATATTTGAATTTGATTGTATATATCATAAATAGTGGCAACAGAAACAAATAAAAGTGATTCGATTTATCGTTCAGTCTAAAATCAAGGCAATAATAACTAAAATTTAAGCTTAGAAAGTGCTTTATGAGCTCTTAAAATGCCCGGTGAAAATTGTAAGCTCACATAACTTTTCCAAAACGAAACCAATTTTCACGCTCGAGGCCAATTTTTTCATCATTTTTCCTCCAAATTCACTTAATATTTAAGTATTACATAAACTACATAAAAATTAAGAAGTGCATTTGTTGTTAAGCGTAATCGCTTGGATTAAAGTTGGTTTTACGTCTTGAAATACAAAAGAAATTACGTATACGCAACGAAAAACTTTGTAATTATTATAATTTGTCTGAATCACAAAAGGGATATTATATGTTACAACACACACATGCAATTCAATGCCAATGAATGTGTTTGGCTAGCCACTAAGCAGGAAAGTAACTAAATAACTGAAGGATCTAAAGTGATTAAATTCGATATGCGCTGGCTAATAAGCGCAACTCAAACTACCGCATGAACATACGCATATATATGTGTGTGTGTAACTTTTTGTGAGCCAGATGATAAGGCACATACACACGTGTCTCTCTCATACAAGTGACAGCTGAGCCCTATTCATGTTACTGTTAGCAGTCATGTCCATGTCCATGTCCTGGTCTTGGTCCTGGTCCTGGTCCTGGTGCGGCTGCTGCTGCTGCTGCTGCTGTTAGTCCGGTGCCCACTTACAAATTGAGCAACACCAAACCTGAGTGATGGATGTGGTGCTGAAACACGAAGCCACACAGCATCCACAAAAGAAACAGATGGAAAGGCAGCTGGAAAGAGACAGAGAATGGGATTGAGCAACCGAGCTTAGATTGTGGCTCTTCATCAGTTGCTGCTGCCGACAGCAGCCACAAAACTTTTGGCACACTCAATTGCGGCAAAATGTCACTCAATTTAAAGTTGCCACTAACTGACTACCTGACTATTCGGTACAAGAACAGCACCACCACCACCACCACCCCCACCCCATTCCCCAGTGGCGTACCTATTGAAAACACTTGCAACTTTTATTTGCTGCCAGTTTGCGCTGCCCATTGAAATGTTGAAAGCGTTGCAATGGCGACAGCGTTGCACAATGGGAATGCGAATGGATCCATCATAATAAGTGACAAATTGCAATCTATAAGTTTAGCAAGTAATAGCAAATAACAAATGGTCAACTTTATCATACAATTGATTATGCTTACATTTTTGTGTCGAATAGTTATTTGTTTTTCAATAAACCAAATGTTGAATACTTTTCAACTTAATATTTTAAAAATATGTTTTTGCATTGTAATTCATTCATGTAGAATTTAAAGCTAATTTTGTGCCAACTGTTGCCATTTAAAAAATATTTAAATGCTACTATAAAATCAAAATAAAAGTAGATATGAGTTTCTCATTTGATGTATTTAAAAATTGTAATCAGGCATCGCTAAGCTGATCAGTTTGCCCACTGTGCCGAGGCAGCCAGTTCCAAGGTTGCTCACGAAATCGAAATTGAAACCAAAATCAAGCGTAAAATTCATTTAAAATCTTCGCACCACCCACAGCAAACAACCTCCACCAACACCCTCCACCCAACACCCTCCACACCTTGTACCCCACTGAGCAACGCACCGCAGCAAGTGCTAAAAGTAATAAAAAACAAGTAGGAGTGCTCTAGTCGGGAGTGCCCGGCTAGGAGATACCCTGAACCCAGCCCTTACAATCATTCATACTAATCTAAACACACACATGCTGCACTACAAGCAGTACAAGCAGTGCAAGCGGTTAGCTTGCTCTTTCGCTGAGCCCCACACATGGAAAGTTAAATCTTAAATAACTTCTGTGTTTATTGTCCGATCTTATTGAAATTTTGGTCGATATTATGTGTGACCAAACCAAATTGCAAGGTCGTACCCTCAAAAATGCGGTTTTTGATCTTTTGGGGGGTTTGGGGGGTGGTATCCAAAAAGTGAAATATTTTTTACATGGGTATGCTATTCGAGATTATACATGCCAAATTTGGGGCCTCTTGCTTTTAAGCCTTTGAAGTTTTGACCCAAAAACTCAGGTCTGAAATCGAAATTTATCGATAGCTTTTTAACGGGATGAGTTATCGATAAAATTTAATAAGCTTGATCTGTCCCGGGCCTACGAAAACTTATATTCCAAATATGAAGTCTCTAGCTCTTGTAGTCTCTGATATCCGCGTGTTCATACAGACGGACGGACGGACGGACAGACAGACAGACAGACAGACGGACATGGCTAAATCGACTCGGCTGTTGATACTGATCAATAATATATATACTTTATATGGTCAGAGATGCTTCCTTATGCCTGTTACATACATTTGCACAAAACCATAATACCCTTTTTACCCATTTTTAATGGGTTTAGGGTATAATTAAGAAAGAAACTATAACCAGGTAAATTTGGCTAAAAGTTAATTTTTTACCTCTTTAGTTTAAGTGTAGCACAATTTATCATATATTAATATATATATAAATATTAAATTTTGTGAACTAAAATTTTTTTTAGCTTTTAGTTGTATTATTTTTGTTCATAAATGAATAAAATTGTCTTCACTTCAATAAAGTAAAATTAAAAGTAAAAAAATATAAGCAGATTCATTTTATGCAAAGTAAAGTTTATGGAAGTAGTATAGGTAGTTAAATTTATGTTTATCTTTTATTATTATTATCTCTTTTTTTTGCTCATAAAGTAAAAATATAAATAAAATAAGCAACAGGTTTTACTCAAGGTAAAGTTTATGCAGGTATAAGTAGTTGAATTTATGTTTGTGATAAATATAAAATAAAAGATATATGTATTAATAATAGTTATAGTTATAAATGTAGAAATAACGGCCAGACAAAAAAAAAACAGAGAATAAATAAAACAAAATTGGTATTTATTTTATTTTTAATTTAGAAGAGTATTTTTCTAGCACTAGAAACAAAGTCACAAAATACTTATTAATTAAAACGAAGTAAAAACAAGTGGAGAAGGATTATCTTCGGCGTGCCGAAGATTAAATACTCTTTTCGAACCTTAAGCAATTGTTACTATTTTTCCGTGACTGCTGTTTTAATCGCAGATATTAATGTCGCATACATATACCCCAACATATAAAATAAAATATATAAAGGTATTCATGTAAACAGGGACGGTTCACTATCCGCAGCTCGTGGACGCGTCCCTTAGCATTCATAAGTGCTACCGAATTGAACAATAAACAAGTTTCAGTTTTTCCAAAAAGTCAAAACTACATTACATATGTATACTACAATATACATACCAAATTTTGTGCCTGTTGCTCTTATACCTTTCAAGGCCGCTGTCGGAAATTGAATTGTCATAAAACTTAATCAGAACATATGAGAGCTTATATTCAGAATTTGAGATCCATATTTTTTTTCGCGTGGCATTGGTTTTGCCAATGAATTTAAATTTTTCTTTTGAATTATTCTATTAAAGCTACTTTATGTATGAAAAAAAATTAGAAACAATTTAGGAAATTGTAAATAAATTAATTTGATTACAGCTATTATATATTTGAAAAGAAGAATAAGAAACAAGTGAGAACGTTGCAGTCGGGCGGAGCCGACTGCGTAATACTCTGATACCATTTTAAGAACAGCTGAAAGCAAGTGAACAGAAAATTTTTGCTGGTGTTTGGGTGACCCGAAATCGGCATTCCAAGTTTTTGGGAACGGGAGGGGCATGGTCGATCTTAAGAGGGGGTGACCAGAAGTCTATCTACTAATTTTGGTGACTCTAGCTCTAAAACTGTGGAAGATATAAGCTTTCGCGATTTTTGGGGGCGGGAAGGGGCGTGGCCCCAAAAAATTTGGCCGATCTTTAGAGGGAGTGACAAGAAGTCTATTTTACAAATTTCTTGACTCTAGCTCTAAAACTGTGGAAGATATACATTTTCGCGATTTTTGGGGGCGGGAGGGGGCGTGGCCCCAAATTTTTTTACCGATATTTAGAGGGGCTGACCAGAATTCTATCTTCCAAGTTTAATGACTCTAGCTCTGAAACTGTGGAAGATATAAATTTTCGCGATTTTTGGGGGCGGGAGGGGGCGGGGCCCCAAAATTTTTTGCCGATCTTTAGGGGGGCTGACAATAAGTCTATCCTCCAATTTTGGTGACTCTAGCTCTAAAACTGTGGAAGATATAAATTTTCGCGATTTTTGGGGGCGGGAGGGGGCGTGGCCCCAAAATTTTTTGCTCCCCTAAAGGCTGACAATAAGTCTATCCTCCAGTTTTGGTGGCCCTAGCTCTTAAACTGTGCGAGATATAGGCTTCCGTGTTTCGTGGGGGCGGGGTGGCTGGGGGGCGTTCTAGTGGACGTGGCCGGAAAATCCAGGACGCAATCTTTTGGGCTGGTCAGCCCTAGTCTAAATTCCAAATTTGGGGACTCCAGCTTCAAAATTGCGGGAAATATACACGCGTTATCGAATTGTGCATTCATGTATATCGATTTTCGCGATTACGGGGGCGGGAGTGGGCGTGGTCGAAATTTTGTTTCTGTAATCTGTAGAGGACGTCACCAGTAATATATATTCCAAATATGGTGACTTTAGCTCTAAAACTGCGGGAGATATAAGCATTTCAAATTAATTTTGGAGGGGGGCTGGTGGGCGTAATAATGGGCGTGGCCGATTAACCTAGGATCCAATTTTTTCGGGAGGTCACCAGCAATATACCTACCAAATTTGATTACTCTAGCTTCAAAATTGTGGGAGTTATTCACGTTTAATCGATTTGTGATTTGAGGTGTATCGACATGTTATCGATTTGCCAGCCTCCCAGTGGGCGTGGCATAAATTTGGAATAAACTTGATCTGAAGCAGATAGCTATAATCATAACGCAAAAGATTTCAAGAGTCTATCTAATATCGTTTCGGAAATACGCGCGTTCATCCAGACAGACAGACGGACAGACAGACAGACGGACAGACGGACAGACGGACGGCCTGACGGACATTCGACAAAACCAATATACTATGAGTACCTTCGGTATCAGAGTATAAAAATGAAATTAAATGACCAGTCGCCGCTGGTCTTGAACCCAGGACCTCTCGCTCACCAGTTCGCATCTTTACCCCTTACGCCACAAGCCGTTTTGATGATCGCTGACAAAATGCCCTGAAGAGCAGACTGTCAAAAGCTTTCTTGTTTTGCTTTTTACTGCTTACACCAAGCAGTTTTAAAAATCGCTGACAAACTCTATTTATACTGAGCTTTTGTTTTTTCGCGTGGCATTGTTTTTGTTCTAAGCCATTTGAAAGCAAATGAATTTGATTACACTTATTATATATTTGAAAAGAAGAATAAGAAAAAATGAAAATAAATGACCAGTCGCCGCTGGTCTTGAACCCTGGACCTCTCGCTCAACAGTTCGCAACTTTACCCACTACGCCACAAGCCGTTTTGATGATCGCTGACAAAATTGCTTGAAGAGCCGACTGTTACAAATTTCCTTGTTTTGTTTTCCTGCAACCTGCAACTCGCGTTTGACAGCATTTGTTTTTTCGCGTGGCATTGTTTTTGTTCTAAGCCATTGGAAGCAAATTAATTTGATTACAGTTATATATTTGAAAGGAAGAAAAAGAAAAAAGTATTAAATTAACAATCAGTCGCCGCCGAGGCTCGAACTTGAACTTGCGAAACCTGCGTTCGTTAGCGCGGCTCTTTACGCCTTACGCCACAAACCGTTTTGATGATCGATGACAAAATACCTTGAAGAGCAGACTAACAAAAGCTTTCTTGCGCTTGACTTTGTTTGCTCATATGCACCTGTTTTTTCAAAATATTTAATGACGCATATCTTCGCTGTTTATGACTCAATCGATTTGCGATTTTACCCATTGATGAGTTATAAGGATGTTCAAGTGTACAAGGAAATTTAAGGCAATTGCTTTGAAAACATCGGATTTATGGCCAAAACCGACTTTGAGGTGTATGGCAGCTATAAGATATAGTGGTCCGATCCGGCCGGCTCTGACCAATGTGCTGTCCCCTTGAATAATAAGTGTCTGTGCAAAGTTGCATCGCGATAGCTCAAAAACTGAGGGACTAGTTTGCATACATACAGACAGACAGACCCAGTCCTGAACCCAGTCCTTACAATCATTCGTACTACTCTAAACACACACATGCTGCAGTACAAGCAGTACAAGCAGTGCAAGCGGTTTAAGCAGTTAGCTTGCTTTTTCGCTGAGCCCCACACAATGGAAAGTTAAATCTTAAATAACTTCTGTGTTTATTGTCCGATCTTATTGGGCAAGCAATTGTCGATAATATGTGTTACCAAACCAAATTGCAAGGTCGTACCTTCAAAAATGCCAAATTTGGGGTCTCTAGCTTTT
This sequence comes from Drosophila flavopinicola, assembly GCA_035042425.1. Classification (NCBI taxonomy): domain Eukaryota; kingdom Metazoa; phylum Arthropoda; class Insecta; order Diptera; family Drosophilidae; genus Drosophila; species Drosophila flavopinicola. Next base: position 408,769 of record JAWNLL010000272.1, on the reverse strand, counting down.
ATAACTTTGAAGCTATGTCCCAAAAACTCTAGTCTAAAATACAAATTTATCGATAACTTTTGAATGCGATGAGTTATCGATCAAATGAAATAAACTTGATCTGTCCCGGGATTAGGAGAACTTATGTTCCAAATATGAAGTCTCTAGCTCTTGTAGTCTCTGATATCTGTGTGTTCATACAGACGGACGGACAGACAGACAGACGGACATGGCTAAATCGACTCGGCTGTTGATACTGATCAATAATATATATACTTTATATGGTCGGAGATGCTTCCTTATGCCTGTTACATACATTTGCACAAAACCATAATACCCTTTTTACCCATTTTTAATGGGTTCAGGGTATAAACAATGCCACGCGAAAAAACAAATGCTGTCAAACGCGAGTTGCAGGTTGCAGGAAAACAAAACAAGGAAATTTGTAACAGTCTGCTCTTCAAGCGATCATCAAAACGGCTTGTGGCGTAAGGGGTAAAGTTGCGAACTGGTGAGCGAAAGGTCCTGGGTTCAAGTGCCAGCGGCGACTGGTCAATTATTTTCATTTTTTCTTATTCTTCTTTTCAAGTATATAATAGCTGTAATCAAATTCATTTATTTTCAATTTCCTAAATTGTTTCTAATTTTTTTTTCATACATAAAGTAGCTTTAATAGAATAATTCAAAAGAAAAATTTAAATTCATTGGCAAAACCAATGCCACGCGAAAAAAATATGGATCTCAAATTCTGAATATAAGCTCTCGTATGTTCAGATTAAGTTTTATGACAATTCAATTTCCGACAGCGGCCTTGAAAGGTATAAGAGCAACAGGCACAAAGTTTGGTATGTATATTGTAGTATACATATGTAATGTAGTTTTGACTTTTTGGAAAAACTGAAACTTGTTTATTGTTCAATTCGGTAGCACTTATGAATGCTAAGGGACGCGTCCACGAGCTGCGGATAGTGAAACGTCCCTGTTTACATGAATACCTTTATATATTTTATTTTATATGTAGGGGTATATGTATGCGACATTAATATCTGCGAATTAAATAAGCAGTCACGGAAAAATAGTAACAATTGCTTAAGGTTCGAAAAGAGTATTTAATCTTCGGCACGCCGAAGATAATCCTTCTCCACTTGCTTTTACTTCAAGTTCGTACGATTGCAAAAATCCGACACCATGGAAACGCCCATATATATTCTTGATCAGTATCAACAGCCGTGTCGATCGCATTTTTGAAGGTATGACCTTGCAATTTGGTTTGATCACACATTTTTTTTGCCAATTGTATCATATATATTCAATAAGATCGGACAATAAACACAGCATTTGCTAAAGATTTACCTCTTCATAGTGTGGGGTGCTATGTTTTTATGCATGTACACTGATAGTTTAGTATGTATGCATGTAATGACTGGGTTCAGGTTATCTCATAGTCGGGCACTCCCGACTAGAGCATTTTTACTTTTTTTTGCTGTAGGTTTCTTGTTTTTGTGGCATTTTTTTGAGCCTCATTTGGCGTTGCTACCTTTTAAGCCGCTGTCATTTTGTTTTGTGTGCCCGCAACTTGAAGCATCCATAAATTGTAATTAAAGCGAATAGACCGCCAGCCATTGTATGTCGCGAGAGAGTGTGTGTGAGTGCTAAACACTGTTCAGGAAGCAACACTGGGTTTTGGCGCCAAAATGTTGAGGGCGTGACATTAGAAATAAGTTGCAACAAACAAAGTTTCAATTACATTACTTCACATTGCAGCTGTTGCATGCTTCACCTCCATGTTAAATTCCGCACTACTTCACTTTTACATACAGTCGAGCTAGTCGATATATGGTAGAAGTACTTTTGCAGTATGTAAAGTCATGCATAATATTGAACTTTCATTTAGCATATTATTTTGTATGATTTTAGAGATGCGCAACTGTTTTTGCTATCGATATGATTCTTTTGAAGTTTTAGTTACAAACATAATTAATTCCTCCAATAATCTTGTTCATAGTATGCAGTGTAGATTGCTATCGTTTGTTAGTGCTGACAATCATGCATGTCAAGCTAGTGACAGTTAATCAGTTTGCGATTGAAAGTTAAGGCTGCTGCTCACAAAGTTGGCTGTGCGTCAGCAAAATTATATGCCAAAATAAATTGCAAACATTAAAAAGAAAATAAATTGTCATACGATTTTGGTAACGTTCGGTTAATCAGATCAATGTCGGAGTCTCAGGAAAATCCAGAAGTCTGTGTCTTCTGCCTCCGTCCAAAGGTTAACGAGGTTAGCATTTCGTGCAAGCATACATTTTGCCAAAAGTGTATGAAGGAATATATAAGCAGTGACCAATATAATTCCCGTTGTCCAATATGCCTTGATTACTTTAAGTATTACGAGGTGAGAGTTAAATATAAGTAATCGTGAATGTACTGTATAAGTTTTGCCTTATTTACAGCAAAAGCAGCTTATTGGGGATCCCTTAATTATGATAGTCGATTCTGAGCCTGAAATAGACTCGTCCAGTGATTGCGAGTCTCTCAGCTCCGATTGATGTAGTCTTTAAGAAAACCATGTTGATTGATGTCTACTGAATCGGAATACTAAAACATATCTGACGACACAACAAATGCAATTTCGCGCAACAGCTATAATAACAACAACCAGAACTGTCAAAAAAAAAAACAACGTACACAATTACAGTCGCTAACGATAGCACTGGGGTTTTGGGAAGAACTGTGAAAGCGGCTGGAATTTTTATCACATTGACTGCGTGTCCTTTTGGCTGGAATCAAAAGTTTGATTGCTGTGCGAGCGGACAGCAGACACAAACAAAACAAGTGGAGAAGGATTATCTTCGGCGTGCCGAAGATTAAATACTCTTTTCGAACCTTAAGCAATTGTTACTATTTTTCCGTGACTGCTTATTTAATCGCAGATATTAATGTCGCATACATATACCCCAACATATAAAATAAAATATATAAAGGTATTCATGTAAACAGGGACGTTTCACTATCCGCAGCTCGTGGACGCGTCCCTTAGCATTCATAAGTGCTACCGAATTGAACAATAAACAAGTTTCAGTTTTTCCAAAAAGTCAAAACTACATTACATATGTATACTACAATATACATACCAAACTTTGTGCCTGTTGCTCTTATACCTTTCAAGGCCGCTGTCGGAAATTGAATTGTCATAAAACTTAATCTGAACATACGAGAGCTTATATTCAGAATTTGAGATCCATATTTTTTTTCGCGTGGCATTGGTTTTGCCAATGAATTTAAATTTTTCTTTTGAATTATTCTATTAAAGCTACTTTATGTATGAAAAAAAAATTAGAAACAATTTAGGAAATTGAAAATAAATTAATTTGATTACAGCTATTATATATTTGAAAAGAAGAATAAGAAAAAATGAAATTAAATGACCAGTCGCCGCTGGTCTTGAACCCAGGACCTCTCGCTCACCAGTTCGCATCTTTACCCCTTACGCCACAAGCCGTTTTGATGATCGCTGACAAAATGCCCTGAAGAGCAGACTGTCAAAAGCTTTCTTGTTTTGCTTTTTACTGCTTACACCAAGCAGTTTTAAAAATCGCTGACAAACTCTATTTATACTGAGCTTTTGTTTTTTCGCGTGGCATTGTTTTTGTTCTAAGCCATTTGAAAGCAAATGAATTTGATTACAGCTATTATATACTTGAAAAGAAGAATAAGAAAAAATGAAAATAATTGACCAGTCGCCGCTGGTCTTGAACCCTGGACCTCTCGCTCAACAGTTCGCAACTTTACCCACTACGCCACAAGCCGTTTTGATGATCGCTGACAAAATTGCTTGAAGAGCCGACTGTTACAAATTTCCTTGTTTTGTTTTCCTGCAACCTGCAACTCGCGTTTGACAGCATTTGTTTTTTCGCGTGGCATTGTTTTTGTTCTAAGCCATTGGAAGCAAATTAATTTGATTACAGTTATATATTTGAAAGGAAGAAAAAGAAAAAAGTATTAAATTAACAATCAGTCGCCGCCGAGGCTCGAACTTGAACTTGCGAAACCTGCGTTCGTTAGCGCGGCTCTTTACGCCTTACGCCACAAACCGTTTTGATGATCGATGACAAAATACCTTGAAGAGCAGACTAACAAAAGCTTTCTTGCGCTTGACTTTGTTTGCTCATATGCACCTGTTTTTTCAAAATATTTAATGACGCATATCTTCGCTGTTTATGACTCAATCGATTTGCGATTTTACCCATTGATGAGTTATAAGGATGTTCAAGTGTACAAGGAAATTTAAGGCAATTGCTTTGAAAACATCGGATTTATGGCCAAAACCGACTTTGAGGTGTATGGCAGCTATAAGATATAGTGGTCCGATCCGGCCGGCTCCGACCAATGTGCTGTCCCCTTGAATAATAAGTGTCTGTGCAAAGTTGCATCGCGATAGCTCAAAAACTGAGGGACTAGTTTGCATACATACAGACAGACAGACAGACAGACAGACAGACAGACAGACAGACAGACAGACAGACGGACATGGCTAGATCAATTTGTTTTGTTTTTATAAGCATATTGGCAGTAACTTTTGGGGGTCTCAGACGCTTCCTTCTATGCGTTACAAACTTCAGGACAAACTTAATATACTATTTTCTTCGAAAAGAGTATAAAAAGATGATAATCAAGTTAATTTCGTTACAAGATAAGTTTATAAAAGTTTGATTGCAGTTTAATAAAATGAAAAATGTATGTAAAGTATTAAAAAGTATATGCATATGTATATATATATATATATGGCTAAAGCAAATGAGATTTGTTGAATTTGCTAAAATGACGTTAGCTTTATGTGTTTGACAACAAGAAGCACAAATCAGTTAAATACAAAAGCTATTCAAATTGCCAAGTATTTCGAGCAAGAATCTAATTATGATCGTACTTAAATCGAATCGAAACCCCTCTTCAGCTCAATTGAATTACGCCCGAGGCTTGTATTTGCTTTGACAACGATTGGCAGCCCTGTTTTTGGGAATTTAACCTTCATTTGCTACAGTTAAATGCGTGGGCGTTCAAGTGGGGTTAAGGGACGGGGGGCGTGGCACGTGTATGGGTAATTGTTGGCGCGCTTGATTTGATTGAAAGTCGTGGCAATTGGCTGGCAATGAAGAAGGCAGTGTGACAGCGACAGTGACAGTGACAGTGACAGTGTGTGTATTTAGGAGGCGGGTAGGTGTAAGTGGGCGTGCCGGCCAGCTTGGCATATGATAGTGTAATTGATTTGATCAACGGATGCGCCAAAAAGTTGCTGCCTTGGCTAAAGTTCAGTATATGCTGGCCAAACACACACACAAAAACCAATTACTAGCCGTAGCGGGGGCGGGGGCGGCCGGTGGGCGTGGCATGCAGCGACACGCACGTACGCATTGTAATTTTTTTTTTTTTATTTATTTTTTTTTTCTATTTATAGGGCGCCATTAAAAACCAGCAGCAAAGTTGACCATTGAACGGCCAGCGACTTTTGTCGCAGCCCTTTTTTTCTTATTTTGTTGGCCGCCTTTTTTTCACTTATGCCAACTGCTTTCGTTTCATTCCCCACTTCCCGTGTAATTTGCTCTAATACAATTTCGCTATTCACCAAAAAAAAAAAAGGCACAAAAAACGAGCAAAAAAATGGCAAATAGTAGAAGCAGTCGACAAAAATTGCGGCCAAGTGCAAAGTAAAGTAAAGCAAAGCAAAGCAAAGCAAAGCAATCTTTGGCCCCATCAAGCTCATTGGCATCGGCATCGATTTTCGCGTCGGAAAGTGGATTGCCGGCTAGGATAGGATAGGATAGGATAGAAAAATCCGCATTGAAAATGTGCCGCGCATCTATTTCCATATAAATTGGCTGTCGTGGAGCATCAACGCTTTCGGCCGTATCGCGCCAGGCAACTTTGCCAATAATAAAGCGCCATTAGTGCTGCTACATAAAACGGAGTCGGCCATCCAAATGGGCTGACTTCAGGGGCTAACGGGATGGGATGGGATGGGATGGGATGTATGGTGGGGCAACGAGTGGTAGACGAGGGGGTGGCTGCCTGCCTGCCGAAGGGGCCGACAGATAAGCGAACCCAGAGGTGTGTCGACATCGCACGCAGGTTTTTCGAAAACAACTAAAAACAATGTGAAAATAGTGCTTAAGAAAGTCGTTAAGTTGATGCTCTCTCCAAACATGTTGCAATATTTTATAGTACAGGACAGAACATTTTTCAATTTATATTATTGATTATATGTTCAGTCTTGGTGATGCTCTTTCCAAATAGGTTTAACATTATATAATACAGGAAACATTTTAAAATTGATATGTTCAATCATGCTCTTTCAAAATATGCTTAACATTATATAATAAAGAAAACATGTTCACTTTATTTTATGCGCTGTATTTATAATCTTGTTAATGCTCTTTCAAAATATGTTTAACATTGTATAATACAGGAAGCATTTGCATTTTATAATATTGATGGTTTGTTCAATCTTTCAAATGTCGTATGTGTCTTCTACTGTTTTCCAGTTGACATTAAATACATAAAATAAAAGTAAAAAAATAATGCTAAAATAAAATAATTGTGTATACTTAATATAAAAAAGAGCACATGGATGGCAACCATTTAAACTTTTTGGTTTTCCATTACGATAATTAGAAAGTATTACAAATGGTCTGAACTTTGAGTCTCAGAACAGCTACAATATTAAAATTGATCGATTGTAAGAAAAGTTAAGAAATGCTCCGGATGTAAACAGAAATAGCTTTAAACAAAACTTGAAAGTGAAACGTTGAAATTTGTAATAACTTTTTTGTGTTTTTAACTCTTGCAAACACTTTAATGCAAACTAAAAAAAAAATGGTTTATCAGCGTTTACATTTTTCTCCACTATTCTAAATTAGTTGGCCAAGTTAGCAATTAATATAAACAGTTTACAATGCTATTTCTTCTACTGATTTTTGATATTTTTTTTCCTTTAGCGAAATCGTTTTACAACAAATCAAATTTTTTTGAGCTTTGTAATATGCTAATAAGAATCACCGAACAATAATTTAAGCTTGATTTGACACCAAATTGCTTAAAATACTTTTATTTTTATTTATAAATCAGAATATCAAAGTAAATCGACTGATTAATTGTCCGAAGTCGACAGGGAATCAGAGCATGTTCCGAAATGTACGACAAACCTAATCATCGACTTATGGCAGCCAAATTCAGAGTTCAGGTTCTATTAAAAATCAAAAAAAAAAAAAAACGAAGCTAAGTATAAAAGATAACAAAGACAATTGAACGGAACGTGAGTACCGCAGCAATTTATGTAGAATATTGTTTATGCTTGGCAGTTTGCTATCGCATTTACACACACACACACACACACACCACACACACACACACACACACACGCATACATAGACACATAGCGCGTGTGCCTTGGCTTTGTGGCATGCTTTTTTTGTTTTGGCTGAGGGTCCTGATAAGGCAGAATCGTTCTCGTCCTGGTCCTTGTCGCCTTGGAGCTAGCTGGAGTTTGTTATGGTTAAAGTTTTAGTGGTTGTTGTGTTGTGTTGTTGCTGTTGTTGTTGCTGTTGTTGTTGTTGTTGGTGCTGTGGCGGCGGCTGCCGAATATTTTATGGCTGTCCACTTCCGCATGTAGCACAGTGGGTCCCTGCCACAGGGTCCTTTGGGATAACAGCAAAAGTGTGGGCGGAGGGCTGACATATTAGAAATGCCAGCGAGACTCGCACAACATTTGCCCCCGGCTGCTGCTGCTGCTGGTGCCGAAACGGCAATCAGGAAAAGTGTTGCGATTTTTATGGGCATCATATGAAATCATTTGGCACGCTAAAGTCATGGCTTGACTGCTAGTGCAACAACAACTAGTAGCATATCGGCCATATAAAGGCCACGAATATTTTATAGTGCGCGTCCACGCAATTACATTTTTCTCTTTTCTGCGTTTCAATTATTTGCACGTCTGTACATGCCTACGTAATGTACACACACACACACACACACACACACACAGAAACACAGAAAAAACACAACACACAACCTGAAATAGGAAATATATTCAACCGAGTACGAAATGTATTCAAAGTAAACAGAGCGGAAAAATGCTCAAGCCAAAAATATATTCCTAAATTAGCTCTGTTAACTTTTGGAATGAACAACCTTGAGTCAAGTTCACTTTTTCTCAAGGATATCGAAACAATATTAAATAATTTCTTTTATTTATAGCATTAGCTGGACTCTCGTTTTAGCATTGTTGATTTGACATTTAAAGAAAAGTTTCAAATTAATATTCAAAATGTGCAAGTATTGGTATTAATCATTTTAATATTAACATAATCTTATTAGCGACCAACACAGCTCTGTTATTCTACAGTATTCGTTTACAGCATACAAACACAAGTTATCTTATACATATGTGTATTGAATGTTAACTAACAGATTTTCAATATTTTCCATCGTTTGTGACTAGTGAATTAATTTATAAGAGCACTATTTTAGCACTAGGAACATCGGTCTAATTAATTAAAATTTTCTTCTTATATTTTTTTTTTCAAACATTAATATGTGTCTTAAAAACGTATACGTAATATAAACTGATGCCAGGAAAATGAGCTACTTTTCAACTTAGCTTGTTAGCTCGCAAGCAAAAGCCTTTAAATATAAGGGTTCGCCTACAAATGAATACCTGCAAATTAGGTGAAAATTCAAAATTGGTTTAGTTAGATACAAAAAAAAAAAATAAAATAAAAAAATCAAGCAGAATTGTTCAATAAGATTTCGGTTATATTTATGCAGTGCTTGGAAAAGTTAGCGAAAGTCGCTTTAAATTGAACTTAAGCACATACTCGTAATGTCATCACATAAATTAGTGTATATAAGGATATAATGGTTATTACAAATTTGCATTATCATAAGGCAAACTTTGATTTTCGCTGCGCACATCTTGAACGCTTCACTGGATGGGAATGTGTGTGTGTGTGTGTGTGTTTGTGTGTGTGTGTGTGTGTGTGTGTGTGTGTGTGTGTGTGTGTGTGTGTGTGTGTGTGTGTGTAAAGTGTAAAGTAATCATTGAGCGGTGCCCTGCGGCCAATGATGCGGCACTTTTTGAGACGCACACATACACTTATATATATGTATATATATATATACAATGTGTGTGTGTGTGTGTGTGTGTGTGCTTGGCAAACGCTTTCCACATAATACAAACTCAATTAATAAAGTTTACGACCGCAGCCAGCGGATAAGTGCGTTGATGAGGCGTAAAAGAGCCTTAACCTTTAACCCTTCTTGGCCGTTAGTCGTGCGGCACCTTGCATTGTGAATGGCATTTGGTGGTGCGTGTAATCGACGCCAGGGGGCGCCGCAAATGGTCAACCTGCGATATTTGATTACATTGCCCCATTGATGAGGCACTCAACTGCACAGCGAACGGAATTGCGTAAAAATTATGTAAATAGCGGCAGTTCGCCTCGCGAGTCCTGGCCGACGAGGATCTGCTAACGAGGCGACGTTGTCGCTCGGCACAACCAGCACACACACAAAGGCAACAATGCAAATCCCCGCCACAAAACAACAACAACAACAACATAAACAAGAACAACAATTCACTGATGATAATCTAAGGCAGGTAACGAGCCAGCCCAAGCTTCCGTCACGTCACGCACCCGCCAGCAGCAAGCGACTAGCCACCCCTCGTGCATCCCCTCGTACATCCTGCCCACCCGCTGTGTTTTATGTTAATGAATTTATTTATTATTATTTCATTTTTTTGTTGTTTCGTCCTTGTCGTCCTGTTACGCATTTTTATGGAGCTCGCTCATTCCCTCGGCCCTAATATGCTGAAAATTAATTTTGTGTAGCACCCGAGTAAAACCAAAAAAATGTAAGCCATAAAAGCCAACATGCGGCAAACAATGCGCATACGCCATGTGAGCCGCCTTATCGCCCATGAAATACGCACATACGTACAGAGAAAAAACAAAAGAATCCATAAGCTCGGATTTCATTCAACCGAGTCGAAGAGCAGAACAGTATTCTCAAGTCAAGACCAACTATATTAATTATACAGTTATATTATATTAAAAAACTATAAAGAACTTATTTTATGTTTACTTAACTCATTGACTCACTACCAATCATTCTTGATTTTAATGCTATTTAAAAATGTTAGATAATTTCTCTCTGCTGTTCAAATCATTGAACTAAAATATTTGCCATTTAATAAATTTCTAGTCGTTATATTCGGAATACATACTTAAAAATGGCAAGTACGCAGATTAATTAAGTAATGTACTTTTTTGTTTTCTGTGTACACACATGCATACATACATACACACTCAGGGCTGCGGCATCAGTTGCGTTTACAGCTTAACGGTATTTCAATCAACTTGAGTTTGACATTTGATTGCCACACATCTTTGTTTTGTGGCCGAGTGCTTAGCACAGAAGTGAGTTGGAGTTGGGGATTTGAGTTCATGCAGCGATCGACAGCCCTGGCAGTAACTCTTTCTAATCCAATGTGCCATAAGCAACAACAATAGGAGCAACAACAGTAGCAACAAATTAACAAATGTCTCCCCTTGGACCCTGGTGGGCTAATTACACGCTGCCACGCCCCCATGCCGCCCACATTAGCTAATTATTTAAAATGCTCGGAGACATTAAAAAGCACTTTCGCCGCGCAACTGGAATGATAATCGCTGACGTTGTCCTTATACCTCTCATACTCCCACATCCTTCGTCCCTGCCTCGCCCCGCCCCGCCCCGCCCCGCCTTCTGTTATTGTTTTTGGCTTGTTGGCTTGTTTAGCTGCTGCTTGGTGCTTCTGCTTTGTGGCTTTTTTGATAATGACGCTGATTAGTCAGCGCTTACGAAGACTCTCCGACGTCTTCTTATTTTCCATTCACTTCTGCTTCGTATTCTTCTTCTTCTCGTGTACCATTCTGTTTCTTATCTATGATGGTGCTGTCGTCAATGTCCACAGTCCACAGTTCACAATCCACAGGGGCAGACAGCTATCAACAACTTTAAAGCCTCTCATCCGAATATCGGGAATATTTAGTTAAATCTTTTTCCCCTTTTCTTTTCTGACTATACCTTTATTTTGCTCATTTATTTTTGGTTATTCTCTCTCTATCTTCTATGTCCTCTTCATTTTTTAATATAAATACCAAATAACAAACTTTAAAAAAAAAAGTTTTTCTTTTCTATATTAACAAATAACTAATAATTTTGTTTACTGTTTTTGGTTTGATTAGGTTTTTCTGTGTTTTCCCCAATATTTGCAACAAATGTTGGACCAATATTTTATTTTTTTTCTTAATATCCACATAGCCTAACGTAATTTTAACTTTATATCTTTAATTTAATATTTTAAATTTAATTTAAATGTTTTTTATAATTTTAAGTGTTTTATAATTTTATATAAATTCTTTTGTGTCGACTGTCAATAAATAAATAAATAAAACGCAATCAAATCTTCGTGCTTGGCTAGTTTTGACAACTAATATAATATATAGTATGTTTTCTTAGTTATCATATTTAAATACTCAAATACTCTTCTTTGTTCGATTAAATTTTTGCTTAAAACTGTCATTATTTTTATTACTGAAATTATAAAGTAAAAATTCTGCAGAATTTCCAATACAAACTATTGCTTAGATTTCCAAATGTTGCCTTCAAAATTGAAGAACTCTTCTTCATTTATTCACATTCCTAGTGCTCTAAGCTTCAGCTTATTATTTATAGCACAAATCACTAGAAATAATTAATTTTTCACATTTGATATTGGTCAATAAATATTAATTAAATTGAAATATATATAGTTCTAGTTATAATATTAGTTTTTTATTTTTATTTTTCTATATATAACTATTAGATTTTATATTTAGATTGTATAAAAGGTTCCAAAAAATATCCAACTCCTACTATCAAAACTCTCTCGAACAATTTTGTTCTATTTACTCTGGGTTTTTTGATACACAAACAAATAATCTTTTTTTTTTATTTAAAATTTGTTTATTTACAAAACCATTTAAATTATTAATATAGGAATCTGGTAGGGAGATCCAGTGGATGGCAGCTTTTTAAAACATGTAATCGAATGTTTTCTAAGCATTATCTTTGTGTTATTGTTTAATGCACAATTTAATTGCAATGCATTAACAAAACAGTATTTCTTCACATATCAAACCTTTAAAATTCATGTGTGTAATTATTTAATTGTAGACTATAATTTGTAATTTTTATTTTGCTTTACAGTGGGTACTGAAACTATGAATTATATATACAATATTCATACTGCACTGCCCTGCACTTAACTATACTCTGGTGCTTTTAGCTAACTAAAATTATCTTACCATCTAATCATTTGCGTTCTTCGTTTGCTAAATTTCCATCTACTTCGATTGACAGCCGTGGAATGTTTGGCTGAAAAATGTTTGTTTTCGGAACATGATATACGAGAGGCAGTAAAATAAAAATGGGGCATAAAAAAACCAAGTTGGCTTCTATAAATTATGTGAACTCTGGACTATTTTTATGTCTGAGCATAAACATTTCCATCATCTCAGATATATACATAGATATTTGTGTTGTTGCCTTAACTTTTTGCCTGCATTGGGCAAAGCAAACAAAACGAAAGCAAATAGATAGGCAAACAATTTTGTGAGCTAATTTCAATTATCTAATTGCTAGTAAACTTAAATCAGTCTTAAATTCAAATTTGATAAATTGTAATCAATTCTGAGGAGTAAACACAAATGCAAAATAAACAGCGGAACGTCAAATACGAATCGAATTGGAAAATGGTTAATGAATAATCATTTTGGTTTTATTTTTTTCGTTTGTGTTGTTTCGAAGATTTCAATGCCGTTCATTCAAATCTGGCATTAAGTGGGAGCTTATTTATACAGCAACTTGGCCAATTCTTCCAACGCGGCTAGTTTATTATTTGCTGATTCCATATTTAATGTCTTTGTGGTTCATTAGTGATTGTTTAAAAAACTTGAATGCCTTTTTTTGCAGTAAAAAAAAACAGCTGAAAACTAGTAAAACATAAATAGGAGAATTCAAGAATATAAAATACTGAATGAAGAGCAGGTTAATTTTAAAAACTTAAATAATAGCCTATTGGCTCTAATTTTAACTTAAAAGTTTTTTCTCTTGTAACTCTTATTTTTTTTAACATTTTAATAAACAGTTGACTGTTTTTAGTCGACATAAGTTCTATACATTTAAAAAATAAATACATTTAAAATTGTATATATATATATATTAACATTAAGATAGTTTTTCAGCAGAATTAATTTCAAAATCAGCTTGTCATCATTGTCAAGCTAAATTCCTTATTAAGTTTATTATCTAATATAAATAATAAAACTAATAATTTAAAAATCATTGAAACAAAATATTTCTGTCTGTTGTGTCTTAGTGGCTTATTGTTTTCTGTTACTAAAACAAGTGTAAGAAAAAATATTAAAAAAAATTTCTAAGCTGTTAAAAGTTTTAAATATTTCATACATCCACAGAAAGGTTATTTCGCAATTGTTTTTAGAAGTTCATAACCATAGGTATCAGTCGTTTAAGTTCGACTTACTGATTTCTTAATATACGAAATGTATTGTTAGTCAAAATAAAACAAGTGGAGAAGGATTATCTTCGGCGTGCCGAAGATTAAATACTCTTTTCGAACCTTTAAGCAATTTTCACTATTTTTCCGTGACTGCTTATTTAATTCGCAGATATTAATGTCGCATACATATACCCCTACATATAAAATAAAATATATAAAGGTATTCATGTAAACAGGGACGTTTCACTATCCGCAGCTCGTGGACGCGTCCCTTAGCATTCATAAGTGCTACCGAATTGAACAATAAACAAGTTTCAGTTTTTCCAAAAAGTCAAAACTACATTACATATGTATACTACAATATACATACCAAACTTTGTGCCTGTTGCTCTTATACCTTTCAAGGCCGCTGTCGGAAATTGAATTGTCATAAAACTTAATCTGAACATACGAGAGCTTATATACAGAATTTGAGATCCATATTTTTTTTCGCGTGGCATTGGTTTTGCCAATGAATTTAAATTTTCTTTTGAATTATTCTATTAAAGCTACTTTATGTATGAAAAAAAAAAATTAGAAACAATTTAGGAAATTGAAAATAAATGAATTTGACTGCAGCTATTATATATTTGAAAAGAAGAATAAGAAAAAATGAAAATAAATGACCAGTCGCCGCCGCTGGTCTTGAACCCAGGACCTCTCGCTCACCAGTTCGCAACTTTACCCACTACGCCACAAGCCGTTTTAATGATCGCTGACAAAATACCTTGAAGAGCAGACTGTTACAAATTTCCTTGTTTTGTTTTCCTGCAACCTGCAACTCGCGTTTGACAGCATTTGTTTTTTCGCGTGGCATTGTTTTTGTTCTAAGCCATTGGAAGCAAATTAATTTGATTACAGTTATATATTTGAAAGGAAGAAAAAGAAAAAAGTATTAAATTAACAATCAGTCGCCGCCGAGGCTCGAACTTCCGAAACCTGCGTTCGCGTTCGTTAGCGCGGCTCTTTACGCATTACGCCACATACCGTTTTGATGATCGATGACAAAATACCTTGAAGAGCAGACTATCAAAAGCTTTCTTGCGCTTGACTTTGTTTGCTCATATGCACCTGTTTTTTCAAAATATTTAATGACGCATATCTTCGCTGTTTATGACTCAATCGATTTGCGATTTTACCCATTGATGAGTTATAAGGATGTTCAAGTGTACAAGGAAATTTAAGGCAATTGCTTTGAAAACATCGGATTCATGGCCAAAACCGACTTTGAGGTGTATGGCAGCTATAAGATATAGTGGTCCGATCCGGCTGGCTCCGACCAATGTGCTGTCCCCTTGAATAATAAGTGTCTGTGCAAAGTTGCATCGCGATAGCGCAAAAACTGAGGGACTAGTTTGCATACATACAGACAGACAGACAGACAGACAGACAGACAGACAGACAGACAGACAGACAGACGGACATGGCTAGATCAATTTGTTTTTTTTTTATAAGCATATTGGCAGTAACTTTTGGGGGTCTCAGACGCTTCCTTCTATGCGTTACAAACTTCAGGACAAGCTTAATATACTATTTTCTTCGAAAAGAGTATAAAAAGGATCAAATATATTAATAAATGATAAACTAAATCCGGCTGCGGCTTATAGAGATTTAATTTACCTGAACCTTCCATTATTTGCAGTAAATCACTTAAAATCATTTTAAAATAATTTTTATTAAATTCTTTATGGTCTTTACATTCTTTGGCTAATCTGGCTAACTTATCTCACTGGGTGTATCCCTGTCGCCCCTCTCGATCTGTCGCTGGCTATCATGCTCAGGCCATCTCCTTTCAAATAAACACCTTATGGCTGCTTGGGTCCGGGTGCCATAAAAACTGAGCAATTAACAAGCAGCAGCAACAACAACAATAACAACAACAACATCAACCACATCAGATATGTAAATGTAAACTCTTAACTGGGCGAGCACTCTCAATGAATGCCGCATTTCGGCTGCCCAGGCTGATGAAAGGTGGCGGGGATGTGGATGGGGGTGTTGGACGGGACTTGGGATTGGGGTTGGGGTTGGGGTTGTACATTTAGTTGAACCCATGGAGCCCGTGGTTCGTTATGTGTTCTGTGCGCTGGTTACGTCATTTAAAGACACGCAACGCAAAAGTGGCAAAATGTTTTCATTATTGTGTTATGTGTGCTGCTGCTGCTGCTGCTTCGGTTGTTGTTTGTTTGTTTGTTTGACTGACAGCGTTGCGTACAGTGTCAGTGTTTGACGCACGTGGAGTTCATTCAAGCAATCAGACATAGGTTTATATACATCTATACATGTATTTTTACATATTTCATTTTAATTTTTAGCATGCTGTAATTGTTGCTGTGTATATTTAAGCGCCTGGCATTAGGCAATGGTTATTATATGTTGCTTGAAGTTCTTGTCATGTTGTTGTTGTTGCTGTTGCTGTTGTTGTCTTAACCAGTTCTTGTCGTGTGCAGCTTTTAACACGCATACACGCGCAGTCTAACACGCACACAACTACGATTTGGCCGCGAGGTGAAAAGCTCGCTTCTTGCGCTGCGCTGCGCTGTGCTCTGGTGTGCTGTGGTGTGTTGTGCTGTGGTGAGTTCGCCGTCGCTGCTGCTGCGCTAGTGTGCGTTATATAAGTCGGTTATGAACCGCAACCCGCTGCTCCACATGTGACGTGCTGAGGAGGTGTGTATACGTGTGTGTGTGTGTGTGTGTGTGTAGGTATATTCACCACAGGACGAGTTGGCAGCTCCGTGCAGCCATTCATGCTTGTATGTAGTTGTTGTTGCTGTTAATGCTGAACTCTTGTAGTCGTCATCGTAGACGCACACACACACACAGAGAGAGAGAGAGAGAGAGAGAGAGACTGAGACGGAGAGACGGCTCTCATCTGGCACACCATTAAATGTTTGTCGGTTGGTTCGTGCGCTCGTGGAACGTGGCAACGCTTTCAGTCGTTGATTTGACCGCCAAACAAACGCAACGCAAAACGCGCGTGCCACGTCGACAACAACAACAGTAGCAGCCAACAGCAACAGCAACGCAGCTGCAACAACAGCCAATAACAACCAAACAACAAGCCAAATAACAATATACTTAACAACAACAACAACAAAATATATATACATATATTTAATAAAAACGTTTTTTTTTTTACATATTTTTTTTGGAAATTCCAATATTTTTTGTACAATAAATGCCTTAAAAAATATATTTTAAAAATTCGAACAAGTCCAGTAAAGTTTGAAATGTAAGCAAAAAAAAAAATAAAAATAAAATAAACATCAAAAAGCAAGTGGAATGTAAAAAATAAATAAATAAACAACATATCAAAATGAGAATGACAAGCAAAAAACCAAACACAAACCATGCAGTCATTAACATAAAATAAAAAAAAAACTAAAAGAACAACAACAGTAAATGTAACAATAACAATAACAATCACAAAAGTGCAGCTAAACAGGCAAATGATAAAGCCCACACACAAAAGGACAAAACATCAAGTGTTTATTTGTATTTGTATTTGTATTTGCATTTGTGTTGCATGCTTTTGTGCTGAGCTAAAAAACCCAAAAGAGATTAATTTCTACACATAAAAAAGGCGACCAGCATTACACACATACATAGAGTCAAATATAAATATATATATATATATATGTATAAGGAGAGAGTGAGAGAGAGAGAGGGGTAGCGGGAGGGGGAGGGAGAGGGGCGGGGCGGGGGTATTCGCATTCGTAACGCTTACAAAACTTGACCCAAATTTACGTACTGCGGTCCAGCAGTTGCCGCTTTTCAAAAGCAGCTCGAAACGGGCTGCAGGTGGAAACTGCGATTTGACTTGCACACACACGTAGCTAGACACGCACACACACACACACACACACACACACACACACACACACAGAGAGACAGACAGACACACACAAGGAGACAACGTGCAAGGATTATGTAAACAAAAATAAGTTGATTCCACGCAAGCAGCAGCTGCTGTTACTGCCACTGCCATTCAGTCTGTCACTCTGTCAGTCTGTCACTCTGGCAGTCTGACATTCTGTAAGTCTGTCACACTGATGATGAGTTGCCTTTTCCTCTGACTATATCCCTCAATGGCTGCAATCACCCACACACAAACGCCATGTAATCATAATATCATACAAAAAATATAAAAAAACAAGTGGGGAAGGATTATCTTCGGAGTGCCGAAGATTTTATACTCTTTTCGAACCTATAGGCAATTTTCACTCTGCCAACTGCACCACTGAAATTTCATAAGCTGTACAAAATCGTTTTGTCGCGTAACATTTTTTTTTTGTTCTAAGTATATTTAATTCATTGCCAGTTGTATAGCAGCTATAAGATATAGTGATCCGATCCGGCCGGCTCCAACCAATGTGATGTCTCTTTGAATAATAAGTATCGGTGCAAAGTTTCATCGCGATAGATTAAAAAACATGGGATATATGGCCAAAACCGACTTCGAGTTGTATGGCAGCTATAAGATATAGTGATCCGATCCAGCCGGCTCCAACCAATGTGATGTCTCTTTGAATAATAAGTATCGGTGCAAAGTTTCATCGCGATAGATTCAAAAACATGGGATATATGGCCAAAACCGACTTCGAGTTGTATGGCAGCTATAAGATATAGTATTCCGATCCGGCCAGCTCCGACCAATGTGCTGTCCCCTGGAATAATAAGTGTCTATGCAAAGTTTTATCGCGATAGCTCAAAAACTGAGGGACTAGTTTGCATACATACAGACAGACAGACAGACAGACAGACAGACAGACAGACAGACAGACAGACAGACAGACAGACAGACAGACAGACAGACGGACATGGCTAGATCAATTTGTATTGTCATTCTAAGCATACTGGCAGTAACTTTTGGGGGTCTCCGACGCTTCCTTCTATGCGTTACAAACTTCAGGACAAACTTAATATACTATTTTCTTCGAAAAGAGTATAATAAATAACAAAAAAAACACATAAGCCAAAGCCAAAGTAGTGAGACAGGTGCGGTGCGGATTGGGTTGAGAAGGCTAGTTGTTTGTTGTGTTGCCATATCTAGGGAATGCAACTCAATCTGTTAGTTGCGTGCCGCAATCGAGTGGCAAGAAATGCCATAAAGTGCTTCTTAATTTACACCAATTATTTTGATAATTGGCCATGCAACCATTCTCTTTGCATTTTCGCATTATTTGGAAATCTGACTCTGTGCAGCTAATTGCCCAGTCTGGATGAAAACCTTTCGCAGTCCTTTTAATTTCATTAAAATTCGCCGGAATAGCTCTGAGCTGGCTTAGCGCCCAAAGGATCGCCATATTGTTCTATGATAATACAGTACCCTAAGCTTGTTGGCTTGAAAGCTTGCAAATTGTAACAACAACAAAAAAAATCCATAATTTATATAAATATGTTTTGAGGCGGATTTAATGCCAAGGAATATAATTGCATCATGATTTTTATACAATTTAAGCACAACAGATTATATATAATATATCTAATAAGTTCTTATAGGTATCCTGCGAGCATATAGCAGCTTGAGAGATTTTTAAAAAAATCCAAACTTTCTATATTTTAAGTCAGTTATAATGCTAAAGCACGTAATAAATATTCCAGAATTTATGAATGTAATATTTAATCTTAAATCTTTGAAGGTGTCTTGCGCGTATTTTGCAATTTCAGGGACTGCAAATAATGATTATTTTTGGTACATCAAAACTTGATGGAGATTTTTATGCATACATTTTAAAATTGTTATTATTCTTGCATTAGAAATCAACTACTTAGGTTTCAAGCATTGAAGACCCCATAAAGTATAAAACTTATTGATCAGTATCAATAGTCGGTATAACCTTTCTTTCTAGTGTTTCTTGATTGACAAAACTAATAACTAATATTGCTACTAGATGTTGATTATTTATTAAACATTAGAATTTGAAATATTAAATAAAAACGGGTTTCCTTTCTGAGCTTGCGTAGAAAATTGCTTTAAATTATAGTACTTATGGAAGGTAAAAATCTTAAATTATAGAAGTTTTGTCATATCCATAGGTCATATGTATTACTATCCACTTTAAGATGTCATTATGCATAATACTAACAGAATAAACCATGTCAGCAGTAAAAAAAAAAAAATAAAAAATAATATTTTAGGGGATTATGCTATAAATGCGATTCATAGACTAGAAAATACCCTGTGACCAAAATCTGTCATGCATTAATATAAGTAATTTTTTCTATTTCAAATTGACTTCATGATTCTTGAAAGTAAATATCTCTAAATATAGGCTAGGTTTTAAAAAAATAATTTGAACCTCTTTCAGACGACACTGAAAGATGTTTTAAATTAAATTCCAATAAATTCTTATATTTTATATATATATATATATATCATTTATTTATATATTTATATTTGTATATTCTTGCTGTACGTATATATAAAACTTAGCCAATTTCTTTAGCTTTTCAATGTAAATTCACATTAAATTTGGACAGTCGCTGTACACAGGGTATGATATTTAATGTGGCAAGCACTTGAATACCCGCATTCGCAATCTTATTCACATTCGCATTCGCAATGGTATTCATACGAGTATTTGTTATGACTCGCCTGTCATTCCACTGCTGCAGAAATATAATTTACAATCCATTTAATTCGAATAGCTCGCTGGATTATGGGCTTATGGGCAAAAACAGCGCCATTGCGACAAAGTTGCCACTGCCACAGATTTGTTGCCAAGTGTAGAATATACACACACACACACACACACACACACACACACATATGGGCAACAACAAACAGCAACAATAAAATATATGAAATGAAAAATATGTTGCATACTCGCAGGCTGAATCTTTTAAAGGGGCCGAAAGCAAAGTAAAAGATGAACATGATAGAATGCAGCAATAAAACTGCAACAGCATGAGAAATAAACGTTACAGCTAAAACAAAAGTAAAGCACTCATACACACAGGCACACTCACTAACACACACACACACACTCACACACACACACACACACAAAGTTAGAGAGACATTCATTCAGATAAAAAGAGTCGAGTTACACCTACAGAGAAGCAAGAGGCGTGGCTCGAGAGTGAGGCGGGAGGGTGTTGCGAGAGGATGGGCCTTGGGAGCTGGCTGCTTGTGGGTGCGGCTATCTGCATCTCTGTCTGGCACTGCATTAGCAGCCAACTGTGAACGAAATAAACGTAAAAATATTTTTAGTGCGAACAATTTCGCAAGGCGAGAAGCGAAAACTGAAACGCTGAGAAAACATTTCGCACGGCAGTACACACGAACGCACACACACACTCTCACACACACACACACACACCTGAGAAGATAACGGACAGTCCCACACGCACACAAATAGTAAGTCGAGTTTAGTTAGGAAATGCCAATAGTTTATGCGCCAAAACAAGTCAGTCTGGTGGGTTTTGGAAAGTCTGCATGCTTCTTTGTATATTCATTTATTTGTATGTGTGTGTGTGTGTGAGTGTGCGTGCTGCTGTTTTTGGTGTGCGTTTCTGTCAGTTTTTGTAAACAAACGACTACAAAGGGATCTATAAAATTAATAGCCAAGCAGTACGAATACTTAATGCCATTGTTGTCCTATAATAAAGCCAATACATCTCGAGATTAAGCTGCAACAAAATATACAATTCGATTTGGCGTTTGCCGCATTTATTTAGCTTATTTTAGTGCAATTTAATATGGAAAACAAATGGAAAATCACATAGAGTTTTTTTGTTGTTGTTTTATGTATTAAGCCAATTTCTTAGACTGTTGCTTAGTACAGTTTACAGCTTTTAGATAAATAATCTAAGGACATAATACATATCTGGCACGTTTGATATTCATTTTGAATTCCTCGATTAATTTAATAGTTCTACCAAATCGATAGTTTCAATTCCATTGCATAAAAGTAATTTGGATTCGATTCAGATCTGAAGTAATTTTGCAATGCAATAAACGAAAATTGCAGTATATTTTAATAAACCTAATATAATTTACAAATATTGAGTACTTAGACAAATTTAAATAGGGTTTGGAAAACCGTTAATTAAAAAAACAAAAACGTAAATTATTTATTTATAAAATGGTATCATGAAAAGAGGGGACTTAAATGATTTTTTCATGTCAATAAACGAGATAGTAATTTAATATATTTATTATATATTTTTAATATATTGCTTTCCTAGACAAATTTAAATTGGTTAAGTTAAAAGTATTTAAAGCCATGAACTATTTTCTCCAATTAAAGCATTTTCGATTATGTGACTCTTAGGTGGATTCTAATTTGTGGACAGTTCTTGTATTCGAGTAATCATAGTCAGCATTGGGGCCTATTTATATATGGTCTATTTACAAAAACAAAAGCAAATACAATATTTGCTCAACATTTTAGCTTATATCCAAATGAGACTTAACGTCCGAAAGTTCTGCACACACGCTGCACATGCATCTAAATACAAATTAGGTGGGAATTTATGTTAGGTTGGCTCTAAGGACCACACACACACACACACATATGACTAGTCATACAAGTATAAGAATTTTGTGGCACATAAAAAAGAGCTGCATACTTTTGTGCGCTGGCCATGGCAATTGTGTGTGTGGTTTTGATTTTGGCTGCTGGCCACAGTAGACACTTTTGTTACTGTTTTACGGCCATTTTGCATGCCACAACTCGGTGGCATCCTTGTGAAAAATAGTTGTACTGCTGCTGCTGCTGCCGTCTGTTGTCTGCGTCTGAAATTAACAGCATTTATTTCATTGCATTTTTATGCGCCTCATTGCGGGCGACATTGTCAACGTCAGCTTCAGCTTCAGCGTCAGCGTCAGCATCACTCGTGTCTGTGCCAGGCAAAACAAAAACAACAAAGGCAACTTATTTTTATGCGCTGCACAAGAGCAGACCCACCCTTCCCATCCCATCCCATCCCATCCCCATCCGCATGTGCAGGGTTAAGTTTTTATTTTTTATTTTCTTTTTTATGCGCTTTTGTTCGCATCAGCTTCTTGTTCTGGCAATTTTTAGTTGTTGCTGTTGCCGCTGGCAACTGTCATGAAAAGTTCGAGTCTAGAGTTGACCTGAAAAGTGAAAAGTGTGAGCTGTTTTGTTTTCAGTGCATTGCTGTTCTGTTCTGTTCTGTTGTGTTCATTATTCGTTGTCAGCTACGGCAAGGCGGTTGAACAAATTGAACAGCTAGCTAGCTGGGTCGGGTTAGCGGCCACGCCCACCCAGCCGCCCAGCTATCTGTGGTCCAGTGTCATGAGAATGTCGACTGTTGGCTTAGAGTCCCTGATATCATGCAAATTGCACAGCTGAGCAAATGAATTGTCAACAGCCGGGGACCGAGAAACGTGATCCATTATCCTTGATGGACGCTTGTGCGAGGGATCTATCTATTTGAAGACCCTGTCAGTCACACAGTCAATCCAATCCAGCCATATGCTTGTGGGGTTTTTTTCAAATTGTAAACGACTACCTTTTATTACTTATCAATTGTTTACCAGTACACTAGTAACTAACAATTAATGAGTGACACATAAATATACATATACATATACATGTGACATATATGAACTGCTTAAATTAAATGAAATAGCAATGCATTATATAGTATCTTATATCGTATTGTTTATTATACTCTTTTCGAAGAAAATAGTATATTAAGTTTGTCCTGAAGTTTGTAACGCATAGAAGGAAGCGTCGTAGACCCCCAAAAGTTACTGCCAGTATGCTTAGAATGACAATACATATTGATCTAGCCATGTCCGTCTGTCTGTCTGTCTGTCTGTCTGTCTGTCTGTCTGTCTGTATGTATGCAAACTAGTCCCTCAGTTTTTGAGCTATCGCGATAAAACTTTGCACAGACACTTATTATTCCAGGGGACAGCACATTGGTCGGAGCCGGCCGGATCTTATAGCTGCCTTACAACTCGAAGTCGGTTTTGGCCATATATCCCATGTTTTTAAAGCTATCGCGATACAACTTTGCACAGATACTTATTATTCAAAGAGACATCACATTGGTTGGAGCCGGCCGGATTGGATCAATATATCTTATAGCTGCCATCCAACTGGCAATGAATTAAATATTCTTAGAACAAAAATCAAAAAAAGTGCTACGCGACAAAACGATTTTGTTCAGCTTATGAAATTTCAGTGGTGCAGTTGGCAGAGTGAAAATTGCCTATAGGTTCGAAAGGAGTATAAAATCTTCGGCACGCCGAAGATAATCCTTCCCCACTTGTTTTTTTTATTTATTTATGTCTTCAATGCAATAAACGACAAATTAGGTAGCTTAGGATATTTAATATATTTTTAAAATATTGATTGACAATTTGATCTTATATCATATTATTTATTTTGTTTATTTTTTTATTTATTTATTTCTTCAATGCAATAAACGACAAATTAGATAATTTAGGATATTTAATATATTTTTAAAATATTGATTGACAATTTGATCCAATATCGTACTATTTATTTTGTCTATTTTTTCTTCTTCAATGCAATTTGCATTTGATTTGATTATAATTCATCTATATTTTGCAAATTATTTAATGACATTGTTTAATTATTTTCTAAATTGATCATATAATTATTAAAGTTTACTACTCGAATATTGATGTTTGGCTCAGTGGCCAGAGTTTAATTTATGTGTTTTTGTTTCAGGCTCAAGACAAATATTCTGTGAAAATTCATGACTTATTTGAAAAGCTATTTGATGGCTTTTAATATTTATTGGATAACTATCATATATAGCTCCATTTTATAAACTAAGAATTATAAATACTTGAGGCGAATCAATTTCAAAGTCTTATGCAGTAGGCATAGTTCATTTACTCATCTGAACACTTGACAAGCGGACCGAAATTATTTAACTTTCCAAACTGTATAAAATTAGTTTATTAATAGAATATTTGATGAAATCCAATGGCTGTGTGAATGGGTGCACTCTTTTTTTTCCACTTGTTGTTATTGGCATCATTTTGCTTTTGATGCAATATTATAAAGCATATTAAAATACTTATGGAAAAGTTGTAGGAAAAACTTGCGCAGCTTAAAAGTTTGGCACTAAAGAGCAATAGCAGTCAAGTGTAGTCAAAAGGTGCACTAAAAAGGCAACAAGCAGCAAGCAACAAACAAATAACAAACCAACAAACCAACAAGAAGCAAGGAGCAACAACAACGACAACATGGGAAAAAAGAGCTCGAAATTGAAACAGGATACCATCGATCGCTTAACAACCGACACATATTGTAAGTAGCCATCCATCCATCAACACAGTTTAATATTCTAACATTTTCAGCTGGCTTATAATTATTTGATTGCCTGTTTATTTGCCTGCATTTGTGGCACACATCAATCAAAATCTGTTTCACAATGTGAATAACACACACACACACACACAGATCTTGTAGCGGCCACTTAAATTGAAAACAAAACTCATCGATTTATTTATGCATTTCACTTGTGTCTTGAGTGCTTCAATATTCATTATACTTTATACGTCTGTATTCTTGTGTATGGTCTCCAGATTCAGAACAATATCATTTTAACTGGCTTTCAGGCATTGACTGCCATACTGTCTCCAATGGACTTTTGCCTTCTTTACTTTATCGTCGAGTTAAACTGGGTGGAATGTTTTTTTTTATAGTTAAATTACTAAAAAGTTAAATTGTTCAACTAATTTAACTTATTTGTTTCTCCTTGACTTGCTCGTTGCTATATCTTTCTTGTGTACTATATGAACCTTTTCGAGTTCTCTGTGCTGATTATTATAAATTTGGTTGGGTATTCAACTCAGCGTCTTCTCCTTTTATCATTGAAAACTCTACTTCAGATTTTTCTAGCTCGCTATTTTGTTTTTCTTTCTAATTCTTACAAATCTTTTTGCATGTTTTATTATTATACCCTGAACCCATTAAAAATGGGTAAAAAGGGTAAATTGGTTTTGTGCAAAAGTATGTAACAGGCATAAGGAAGCATCTCCGAGCATATAAAGTATATAGTATATATATATTGCAATTATATAATTAAATTGCAATTGGGTTTGATTTTTCATTTTACAAACTTTTTTTCCAATTGAATGCCGAATAAATTTCAATTAGATCGGACAATACACACAGAATTGGTTTACTGTTGTAACTTTCCATAGTGTGGGGCTCAGTAAAAAATCATACCAACTGCTTGATAGAAGAAGCAAGCTACCTGCTTAAACTGCTTGCACTGCTTGCAGTATCTGAATGTTTGTCTATATGTGATAGGTAAGCATAAATTAATGTAAGAGCTGGGTTCAGGGTATCTCTTACTTGTTTTTTGACTGATGTTGTTTTTTGTTTGGGTTTTCCACAATCCGTGCAGCAAATGTTCAGTTAAAATACCATCACAGAATTTATTTTCTCAATATATACCATATATTTTATATATTTTATATATTTTTCAATTTTGATAAATAAATTATGTATAGACTTACACAAAAAGAATTATATTATAATTATAATTAATTGAAAAATTAATTCCTAATTTCAAATTGTAGATGTAATATTGTAATTTTAACTTTTAAACTATTTTATTAACTTTTTGAATAATTGTACCTTAATTCACATAACTTTCAATTGTATTTTGTGTATCAGACAAATACTTAAATGCATACATTTCAATTGAGTTCTTAGTGTTTCAATATTCATGCTAAGCATTACCTATGTTTAAGGCTTAATCATTATTTCGATGCTAGGGTTGAGGTGCGTTCTCTTCGTGTATGTTTTGTATTGTATTTGCTGTTGCCACTCCAGCAGCAAAAGTGCCTTTGTTTACCACTCGAGGCAATTAAAAGCAGCGCACTTATCAATTAGCCCAGGACACGCGCCAGCCCACCGCAGACCGCAGGATACGGGGGGAGACAGGACAAAAGACACGAAACGCTCTGCATTATGCTGGAAGTGTTGAATCGACATAGTTCATGGCATGAGAGACATATACCATCATCCCAACGACAACAATAATAACAATAACAACAACAACAACAACAACAACAACAACAACAATGGCAGGCACGCGAGCTAAATTTCACATTGTGCTCGCTTATAAGTCGCAATTGGTTTAAGCGTCGACTTAGTCAAGTTCCGTGCTGTCTGTCCATGCATAATCCCAAATCCAACTCGGACCAACTGCTTATCATGCTAATGAGACCCCCTTTCGAGTTAAGCAGTGTCTTACATATACTTCAGCAAGCAGACCTTGTTTCTATTATACCCTGTAACCCTAAATTAGGTAAATGATAAGCTTGGTTATCGGATGTTATTTCAAATCTGAATCATTCCCATAGTTTTGTTCTCAAACTTTTAAATACAACTTGTTCATAAATTTTTTTTAAAAACAATTCAAAATCTTTCTCGAACTCAAAGTTAATTGTAAATGGTAAAAATCCCTTTTTTAACAGTTCAACATTTTGAAAAGGCGTAAAAAAATTGAAGAAGAATTGTGTTCTCTGACTTGCAATATTGACAAAATATGTACAGACTTGATATGGATACAAAATTCTAAAGATTTTTGTATAAACTGTATAAAGTATTTCTTGGTCAGTATAAATATGTATCTTTATATAGTTTTTTAAAATTTTCGAAAAGTCTTGCGAAAATTAAAAATACCATAAAAATGTGAAAAATTATAATTGTTTTATAAAACTCTGGTTCTATGAGATAATCTTGTATCTATGGCACTAGTTACTATATAACTTTTATACTTTATAGTAAATTATAACAAGAATGCTTTAATACTAAATATTTTTATTCTTAGACCTATTCTTTTTAATTGCTATTATATATATATATTTATAGTTTATTTACTTTTGTTTCCCCATATTTACCTTTGGTGCTGTATATACTATTCATATATATATATTTATTTTCTTGATCGACCTGTCGAGGGTATTTCTCTTCTTACACTGTTACAACTCCTGATGTGCTTTTATTTGAATATTTCTTTTGATTCTGTGCGGGGCTTGCTTAAAAATGCAAGTCGGCAACTTTGCGCCTAAAAACTTTGTTGACTAATTGCTTTTGAAAGTATTTTCGCATTTCGTGCTCCGCTGCTGCCTTTTGCGGTCCGAGCGATGAAGGCGACAGACGGGAATATAAATAATTACGCCGCCGGGGGGCATTCGGTGCACCTGCTTGGGTTGACGGTGGTGCGGAGTGGTGTTCGCGTGTGTGTGTGTGTGTGTGTGTGTGGTTGCCCTCAAAGTGTTGACAGATTACTGCCAAGTTGCCAGTCCTTAATGTTCTGGCCCAAGCAATTTGTCTTGCACCTCTTGGGTCGTGTTCGCTTCTCGCTGCTCGCTGCTCGCTTCTTGCTGCTGGCTTTTCTCGCATTCTGGCTTCAGCGGTCTGAAAAGCATTTTCCTGAAATTTATTTGCCGCTTTGCTGCCATGCAACTCAATAATCTAGATAATGCTCTGCATAAATAATTTCAAAATGGGTATATACGGCTTAGCAAACTCCCGATTCTCCCATCCAATATTGCACAGTTCACAGTGGACAAGTTCTAAGCGCCTTTGTCTTAAATGAACTCAAATGCAATCAGATGCAGCGGCAACTTTGTCATAAGTTTGGAGCGAGAAAACTTTGGCCCCCAAAGACGTCATTTCGAAAAATTGGAAATTACTGTGTGCACCTGATAGCAGCGGCAGCAGCAACGACAACAACAACAACAACAACAGCAAGGGCACAAAACGAATTCCATTTTATTTATTTGGCAAACAAATGAATTGAAATTGAATTTATGAGCTCAGTGAGACAGCGGGTCGTATGCGCAATATGGAAAAGTTGTTCAGCCCCGGGAACACCTTATGCCGAGCTCAATGTCTATCTATGGCAAAAACACTTGGGAATTACATAATGATCCCGTTTATATGTGTACCCACATATACATAAATATATATATATATATATAAACATATATACATATATATCTGCATATCTATTGGCTGCACTCCGCCCACTGTGCAATTGCTAAAACGGCCGCCCCAAACACGAATGAATAAATAAATAGCTAGAAATTTGATTAGTTTCGGATGGGTTTCGAAAATCGAATGACCCCAGCAATAAAATGCAAATCCCCAAGCACTGTGTATAAAATAGATACAAATTACGGTCGTCGTTGGTCAGGGGGGCAGCAATCGGGTTTTATGGGCCGGGGGGGGTCATCTCGTTAGGTCATCGCTAGCCCACAATCTTCTCAGCATGTATAAATAAACGGAGGCCTTTTCAATGAATGTGTATGCTGTTTGTGTGTTTGTCTATCAGGTAGTCTGTCCATCTGTCTGGGCCCACAGGTGTTTTGCTATAGGCCATGTTTCACAAGCCGGCGAATTAGCAAGTTTAATTGATTTTAAAATTGTTCAGTAAACAGAGTGACAGTCACGCATACACGCATACACACACAAACGTACAAACACACACACATATGCATAAACACCTCCGGATGTGTCCAATTTGTCAAGCTATAAGACAACATTGGTCATTAGTTGACTAAACTGAAAGATAATCTGTGTTGATTGTTGTTGTTGCATCCCCATTTTGGTTTCTGATTGCTCAATGTACAACTTCAAAATCACTTGCAAAATAGGTGATATTAAACCAAATGACTTTACAACTATTGCAAGTCATCAAATGTCATTAGTGTGCTCGCAAATTTACGTAGACAGTCTGATGAGCAGGATATCATTAGGGATTTGAAGCATTCCTTGTTTTTACAATTATTTTTTGCCCCTTGCTTTCTGTCATCTGCTCCATGTTTCAACTTATTAAGCATAGAAATAATATGCATGCTAAAACTAAATGGCGCATCTTGATTCTAGAACTTTTTTTTTATAGTATAAAACATTTCAAGACTATCTCTACAATCTGAAATTAAGAAATATTTCTTAAAAATCGTAACGGCAATCTTCTTGTAAATTTAAATCGGTCCATCATGAAAGTTTGGTTTTCGTTGTGTTAACTTTAATTTATTTGTTTAAAATAAAAAATACAGAAAAATATACAAAATATGTAGTATATATTATCAAAATAAATTATCTGATGGTATTTAAATGGAACATTTTCAACAAGTGTATTCAATGATAGGAAAGAAGACTCTGTTCTTGAATACCCCAGAAAGTCGATCGTAATCAGCATAGAGCTATAGAAAAGGTTCATACTAGCATAAGTCAGTAGTAAACCGACTTAGATTAAGTAATATAAAGTAACGGGTAAGTCTAGAAGGAATAATAAAGTTAATTTGGCTCATCAACATAGAGAAATCAATTTCACCGTTTAGTGATTTAACTGGAAATTTAACTTTATAGAAAATACAGCTGTTTTACAATTGTTAATTTGCTCAAAATATTATTAGGCATTTTAAGAATTTAAGTGTAAATAAAGATTCAACAAATTTAAATCTTGTTACATTTAAGATTGAAGTACGAAAACACAAACCTAATCGAATGTAGTTTTTTCTTGAATAGACGAGCTCAGTCTTAAGTCTTGGCTAAGAATATTGCCGCTCTGTTTATTTTTGTTACGTTTCGTAGTTGAAACAAGAAGATATTCTCTTGTTTTTTTTCTCAGTGCGTATACGTAACTTTTAACTTGCTGAAATTCTCAAAGGCATTAATTGTAAAAATCCAATTAACAGGTGGAAAACCATCAACTCGTTATCGCAATTGCTGTACAATTCTTTCTAGCAATTTAAATGCAATTTTTGTCAATTTAAAAGCTCGCATGCAGTTGTAAATTGGAATTTATTAAGCATTTGTGTGATAAACACAATCCAATTGTGACAATCGAAATGCGAAAAGTGTCACAAAATCGTAATGCAACATTAATGCATACAAATCTGATAAGGATTTCATTTCAATAGCTATTACTGCCAGGCTTAAACGGTCCTTATAAAATATGGAAAACGCTTTCAGCTCGATATGCATTTCAATAATTCGTAAGCCAATATTCAACGGATCTGCAATACAAAAGCCAATGAAAATATTACGGCACAGTTTTGGCTACCCTTACGCAGATGTACTATATGTGAATGGCTGTGTGAACACCTGTGAGTACGAATACCTGTGCACAAGTGACACCTTGCGCACCGGATGCAATGTATGTATGTATGTGTGTGTGTGTGCGTGTGTGTGTGCGTGTCTCATATATGTTTTCGACATGGCCCGCAACAACAAATGTTGCCCAGCTGTGTATGTGGAAATGCAAAATACAAAAGAAAAATAAAACATTTAAAAGCAGGGGAAAAACGCAAATCGGAAACATTTCGAGTCTTTACACGAATACACGCACACACACACACACACACACACACACACACGCACACGCACACGCACACGCACACGCACACACAGATACAACGCAATTAAAATCACGTTGTAAACACACACATATTGATATGGCAGCGATTACGCAGATATTTCATGTAGCCGTAGCCAGAACCGGAGAGAGCACCTATTATGGACCTATCAATACATAGCTGTAAATGTGTGTGGGTGAAAGGGTGGAGGGGCTTGGATAAGTGGGGTGGGAGGGTGTTTCATTGCAATCAGATGTGCAGAGCAGCTTACAGTTTCGCATGGGACGCGGTTCCATTTGAATGGCACCGACAATTTCCCGGCCACGAATTCTCGGTGCCCCATCGAGCGTGCCACATTCAGCATGCATCGTGCGGCATGCGGCATGATTTTGGGGCGGCACATGTGCCATTAAAACTTGAGAGCTATTCGCCCGCCCGACAGCCAGCCAGACAGGCAGACAGGCAGACATAATGCATGAGTATCAATCGAAACGCTTATTTCAACTATGCGTGACACACACACACACACACACACACACAGACACACGCAGTTACAATGCTAAATGGACAGAAATGGGTGATGAGTGATGATATATTTTAAACTCAAATTAAATAATCATTTTTGACAATAACTCAGGCTTTTTCTTTTTAATTAGTTCATAAATGAAAAGATCCGAGCTCGAACAGTGAGCAACTTTTTATAAGATGAGAGAATCCTAAAAAGACTATGGCAAGTCGGCTTGAAATATTAGCATGCAAATATAAAAGCAGGGAGAAGTTGACACAGGCAACCAGTTAAAAATGATTTTTTTGTTTCGCAAAACTTTTAAAGTGTACCCCAAATATATGTAAGATTTGCTATATGTATTACGAATATGAGTTACAATATAATAGATATTTATTCGAAAAAGCTAAAGCTATATACAAATTGTCTTCCAACAACTATAATTATTTTGTAATAAACATTATAAGAGCTCTTCGGGATCGGAATGAGCAAAAAAATGTTTTGCATAAAGATAAGCGGGACTGAAGGCATATTTTCGAAATAGGTCAGTCTAAAAATCTAAGTTCTATGTAATATTGTGAGAAGTGTGCAAGAACAACCAGTAGAATATAATAGTTCACTTTGCACTTTGAGGCTCGATTTAAATATCATATTTACACACTGGAATTGCTTAAAAGCAAGAGATATAATTACTTGCGTTAAATTTTGATATATTGATTATTTTGGCTTAAAATGAAAGCCAAAATAGTTTGTTTTTTTTTTAACTATCAATATGGTTACTATTTCTTGGCTCACATCTCACTTTTTGTTTGCGCCTGTCTCACTTGTTTTTCGTCTGAAAGAAGCTGAGCAAATTGAAGAGTTAAATATTCACGATGTAACTAATCAGGCTTAGTTTGTACATTGAACGGTCGTTCTAAGCTAAGCTAACCTAAAATCTGTGAATACGGGATATTATATTTATCGATTGCGGCTTATCCAAACATTAAACCAGATATTGATAATACAAACAGCAAAGCATAGTCTTGAGCAGTGTTTATAAATAACAATGAATAGTGACAAGCTGACAATGCCAGTTGCAACTGCAACTGACAGCAACAGTGGCAACAACAACAGCAACGGCGATAGTGGGCGATGGCAACAAGTCGTATGAGCAATATGCGCTTTATTTACAATCCATACAACGCAAACACATTCAGGGCAGTAAATGCTGTTCTATTTTGACATGGCACACGTCAATAATGCACGGGGCAACACACACGCACACACACACACACACACACACACACACACACAACTGGACGGACGGACGGACGGATACAAAACGGGGTCTATGTTGCTAGCTGCCAATGCGAACGAGTTGCGGCTCTCTCTCTCTCTCTCTCGTCTGAATGACTGGCTGTCTGTCTGTCTGTCTGTCTGACTGTGTCTGTCTGTATGGCGCACTATCGATTACCAATCAATTCGGTAGCAGCTCTGGCAATTGTTGACTTTATTGAGCTGACGTCGAGAGCATGCGATAGATGAGGGCAAATTACTAATTAAAATGCAAACAGCGAAACTAGCTCAACTAAATCGAAAGATGGTCACAGATGTAGCAATCAACCATAACGGCATGACAAATGGACACTGGACTGTGGACTGTGGACTGTGGACAGTGGACAGTTGTCGGCTTTTGGGCAGCCAGTTGAGCGTGCCAAAGCAGTCAATACTCTGAGCTGCTGCTCGGGTCCTGGGACCTCGTCCTCGATGCTCATGGGAAGCCCGTGCGGTGTCCGCTTAACGGCATTCCCAATGTGCGTAATTTTGCGTGAATTTATGTTTTGGTCTCTCTAGCTTGGCCAGCCGCAAGATCCTGCCCCGCCCAGCTTAAGGGGCGGACGGCAGCCGTAACATGTGCGCCATTCACACGCCCATAATGGTCACAATGGGGCCGGGATCGGGAGACCGTAGCTTAAACGTTTTGTAAACGGCCATTAGGCCACGGCGATGGCAGCCCTGACCGAAAATAATAATAATAATAATAAAAATAATAACAAAAAGCACACACACACAAAAAACCCAAGCGGAATATAGAAATTGCAATGCATCGAGGGAAATTTTGTTTGCCTTGGGCGTGGTCAGCGCAGACATTGTTAAAGATAAAAGAATGTGAGTAGAAAGCTGGTTAGAGCATAGAGCATGATTTAGGGGCCAACAAATGGCTGACTGGGTGTATTAGTCGAAATAACGCATGTGGCTTACTTTAAATTGTTTATGGGCAAGTGAAACTGTAACTGTGTTGGCCAGTGTACCCATTTGTTTGGGCATTAATTACATATTAAATGAACAGCAACTTATGGCAGCTTAAGTGCAATTTATGATTTTCTTGTTCATTTACAGGTCTTGAGTTCAGCACAAGTAGTTTTCTTTTTATGGCTTGCACTCCAAATATTTGGATATGTATCGAACTTTTACTGTATATGCGAGATTTGATTCAAAACATTTATTTACTGTTTTATTTTAGAAACATAAAAATTGATTGAAAAATGTATATTTACTGATTACAGATTCAAAAAAAAAAAATATTGAATATTGCTGATCATTGTATTTTTATAAGACTGTTACTACATAGCAAATTGTTAGACCGAATTGTTTAAATTGTAAGCCAATATTTTCAGAATTTTAAAATAGAATGGATCTAAAAATTCTTGAAAAATAAGCTATTCAATTCAATGCCACATGCTATTAAAACTAAACTTTTTTCCACTAATTTCTCTTCTTTTTTTTCATTTTACATCTAAGCCATAACAGTTGAAATGAAAAAACTAAACAATTATTTTTGACTGTGCATAAATTTGATTTAAGGCCTGCAAAATGTAAACTATGAGCGTATTTAATGGTTGGCATTTAAAATTTATCATGGCTAAATTGGTTTTTCTAGCCCACACTTAAATCGCTTTAACACATTGTGATAATAAAATTCTTGTTTTTACTGAAATGTATTTCGTTTTTGTGAATTGTATACATTTGTATAGTATTTACTTTGTTTCTTTTCAATTGCACCATTAAATGTTCATAAATTTTAATAGACATTCTTTTCCGTTTCTATTTGCAGTTACAGAAAAAGAAATACGTCAATGGTGAGTATTGAAATTGCTGCAAATGCGAAAAAAGAAGAAACATAAATTTCATTTTATTTTCAAAATATTTGCAATATATATAAATGTATAAACAAATATGCAGGCACAAAGGATTTCTAAAAGACTGTCCGAATGGCTTACTCACAGAGCAAGTATGTATAACACACAAAGCACACACACAAACACACACTTATATATATATATCATGTTTGTAGAGTGAATCAGAATGTTTAAGCTGCTTCAATTCATTCAAGTCATTCAGTTAATTAAGTTAATCGTCTCAATATGCGAGCACTAATTTCTTGAAACAGCAGCAGCAACAACAACAACAGCAGCAGCAACAGTTGCTGCAAATTGTACACGTCCTTATGCCAACACAGCACCTCCTGCGTCCTTCGGCCCAAAATGAATGACAGCCCATTTCGAATGTGTTGACGGCAATCGTTGTTTTTGTTGTCGACTGCTGTTGATATCGAAATTTATTAATGCTTGCCTCATTGGAACACAACTTGAAGCGCCACACACACACACACACACACACACACACAAAGACATGCCCTAATTGCTTCCCCATTCTCCCCAGGGTTTTATCAAAATCTACAACAATTCTTTCCACAAGGCGATCCCAGCAAATTTGCATCGCTTGTGTTTCGTGTCTTCGATGAGAACAATGTGAGTATTAAGGCCATCCGGCTCCTGTCCTTGTTGCTACCTCAATGGCAATCAAGCCCCACTACTCCCATACCCCATTCCAAATCACCCATCTGTCGGTTAGTCAGTCTGTCAATTGCCAAGCAGCCTTCTCAACATTCCACAATTTGTACGCAAGTCGAGCGCGAAAGTTGACGAATTAGGCCAATTAGCACAAATTTGTATAATACGCTTAGACAGCTGATTTTGTTAGGCCAACTTGCGAATACCCTTTCTAGCATTTTACATTTTATTCGTATACATTTATTTGTTGTGGACACAGATTAAAACAAGTGGGGAAGGATTATTTTCGGCGTGCCGAAGATTTTATACTCTTTTCGAACCTATAGGCAATTTTCACTCTGCCAACTGCACCACTGAAATAAATTTTTTTTTGTGCTAAGAATATGTAATTCATTGCCAGTTGTAATAGCAGCTATAAGATATAGTGATCCGATCCGGCCGAGTCCAACCAATGTGATGTCTCTTTGAATAATAAGTATCAGTGCAAAGTTTCATCGCGATAGCTTTAAAAACATGGGATATATGGCCAAAACCGACTTCGAGTTGTATGGCAGCTATAAGATATAGTGGTCCGATCCGGCCGGCTCCGACCAATGTGCTGTCCCCTGGAATAATAAGTGCCTGTGCAAAGTTTTATCGCGATAGCTCAAAACTGAGGGACTAGTTTGCATACATACAGACAGACAGACAGACAGACAGACGGACATGGCTAGATCAATTTGTATTGTCATTCTAAGCATACTGGCTGTTACTTTTGGGGGTCTCCGACGCTTCCTTCTATGCGTTACAAACTTCAGGTCAAACTTAATATACTATTTTCTTCGAAAAGAGTATAAACAAGCTTAAATTTACAGGATTTAATAAAATATTTTAATAAAAATAATTTCATTGTTAAAACTAAAAATTGGCATCATAAGAAATTGAAACATAAGCAACATATATAAAATATGTATTTTCAAAAATCATAAAAACCTTAATAAACAAACTTCTGCTGAGAAACCATAGGCAAAAATGAAAGCCGTTCAATTTTGACAAACGTCTAGAAAGCGTATTGACTTTGAGAACATTTAGTTTTCTTTATGTGTTTAATTGTGCGAAATTAAATATCTGTTGAGATTTTGGGATAGATCACTGAACTTCTAGAGATTTCAGTTTTCAAGAGTTTTCTTGCTTTGACAAATGGCATTTTGTTTGATATCTAAACAAATTTTTTGTAGTTGTTGATGAACCAGGTAGACAGAATAAGGTAAAAGCTAGAGTTGGAAGACGAAGGAGAAAGAGAGTCAGAGAAATGCTGTACATACAGGACAATCAGTTTGGTTTTTAAGTCGAGAGTTCAATGGACGCTAAAATCACCTATAATAGAGAGAGAGAGAAAGAGAGAGAGAGTGAGAGACAGTCCTGGCGAGTCCTATTAGCCGTGCGCATAGAAATCATTAGCAGTCCACTTATAATGCGCTCCTTTTAAGGGTTGCCACCCCGCCAGGGGAGTCGTAAGGTTGCGCCCCTTTTTATTATACCCTGAACCCATTAAAAATGGGTAAATAGGGTATTATGGTTTTTGAAAAAAAGTATGTAACAGGCATAAGGAAGCATCTCCGACCATATAAAGTATATATATTCTTGATCAGTATCAACAGCCGAGTCGATTTGGCCATGTCCGTCTGTCTGTCCGTCCGTCTGAATGAACACGCAGATATCTGAGACTATAAGAGCTAGAGACTTCATATTTGGAATATAAGTTCTCGTAGTCCCGGGACAGCCAAGTTTATTTTATCGATAAATTTCGACTTCAGACCAGTGTTTTTTGGCCATAACTTGAAAGTTATAAGAGCTAGAGGCCCCACATTGGGCATGTATAATCTCGAATATCCCCCCAAAAGTTGAAAAAACGTTATTAAATTTCCATTTTGTTTTTGGTCACACATTTTATAGCCATTGTTATGTCCTAAAAATTTCAGAAAGATCGAACAATAAACACTGAAGGTTTTTAAGATTTTACTTTTCATTACACACTGATAGATTAGTGTGAGTGTAAGGACTGGGTTCATTGTATCTCCTAGTCGGGCACTCCCGACTAGAGCACTCTTACTTGTTATTATTTATGACTTGCCGTGGCAGCGGAGAAGGGCAAGGAATAGGAAAGAATAGGATGGAAAAGGGAAAGGGAAAGGTGGTTGATGGTGTCGCCCCAATCTTGTCAGCTGTCTGGGCTCTGCACTGATTTCGATTTCTGCTGTTGTTGCTTCTCTCATCCTGTTTCTGTGCCGCTGCTGCCGCTCTTGTACTATTTGACCAGGATGGGTCAATCGAGTTCGAGGAGTTCATACGCGCCTTATCCGTCACATCGAAGGGCAACCTGGACGAGAAATTGCAATGTAAGTATTCGCCATTATGCCCGAAGAGCCAATGATAATAATGAGACCAATCATTCTAAATGGCCACCGCCACGGACAACTGTGGACAACTCGGGCCCACAATTAATGTCAATTGGCATTCCATATTCCATATTCCATATGCCATTTTGCTTTATTCCATTCAGGGGCCTTCCGTCTCTACGATGTGGACAACGATGGCTATATAACGCGAGAGGAGATGTACAACATTGTGGATGCAATCTATCAGATGGTGGTGAGTATCCTCCTCCCCCTATATACGTATACCTCCCCCATCCCCCCACCCGCAATAATCTAAGGCTTTCGCTGCTTACTGAGCAATTTGTTGGTATTTGTTATTTATGCAGGGCCAGCAGCCGCAGTCGGAGGACGAAAATACGCCGCAGAAGCGTGTGGACAAAATATTCGATCAGATGGATAAGAATCATGATGGCAAATTAACACTAGAAGAATTTCGTGAGGGTAGTAAAGCTGATCCACGTATAGTTCAGGCGTTAAGTTTAGGTGGTGGTTAAACAATGCAAATAGAATCGCGCAACAACTACTGTAGCAAACATACAAACAAACAAACAAACAAAAAAACAACAACAACAAAACAATAACAAAACAACAACAAAACTTTACAAAAACAGCAGCACAGATCAAAAAACGCAGCTAAAAGTTTCTTGACGAAGACAAAAACCAAAAAACAACAAAAAAAAATAACAACAAAAGATTGCAAAAGCGCTTTTGATTTTTGGCTACCATTTTACACTCTCCTACACAGCAGAACAATATACAATATATAAAACACAAACAATAAAAAATCAAATAAAAAGTAGAAATACTGAAATACATGAGAAAAATGAGTAAACCGTTAAAGCAATCAGAAATCAGTTTCAATTTCAAAAGCAAAACGAAAAAGAAAAAGATTTTTGTTTTCTCGATTTCGCGCGTCGATTAACATTCAAAATGATAATAATTTTTTGATATATAAGCATATGAAGAAGAACAAAACAAAAAAAAAAACAACAAAAAAACAAATACCAAAGAGAAAATCAATATTAAATATATATGTATATACTAAAGCATATATACTTATATGTATTTACATATGTATGTATATGTATGCATACATGCATATACATACACTTACAAGATATGGCTAAAATCCAAATCGTGGCGTAGCTAGAGCGCAGTTCATAGCAATAAAAAACTTAAATTAACGTAAACAATAAATTTAAAATACAAAAATAAAATCGAATTGTATTGCAAATGCGAATAAATCAATTAAATCCATTTTTGAGCATACACCAATTATTGCATAATAAAAACAAAAGGAAAATTGATGAAACAACAACAAAAACAACAACATTCACACAACAACAAACGCAAAATTAACGAAAGCAGCCTTCGAGACATTAATAAAAATAAAATCATAATAATAACAAAATATAAAAGTAATACCTAAGCATTGTTGATATACAAAAGCAAGAAACCAAATTTATAACTTATAATACTATATATATATACTTATATATATATATGAACTATATATATATATATATATATTATATATACAGCCTAAATGGATATGCCGCAGCAACAGCAAAAGCAACAGCAGCAAAATAAAAGAAACACAGCAAACGTAATTAATTAATTAATTAACAAAAATAGGCATTAATCAATGACAAGTGCAAAAGCCGCGCCAAATTTAACGCAATATTTTCAATTAGACATACACTCACACACACACTACACCCACACAAACACACACACACACACACATATGCGCAAGGATGAGAGCGCAATTTCTTACAGTGTTTTATTTAATTTTTGGAAATTGTTTTTTTTTCTCCTTGATTGCGTATATTGTTAAGTAGACAAAAGTTTCTTAATGTAATTACAAAAAAGAAAACAAAGAGAAGAAAAAAATGTAAAAACAACAAACAAACCAACGCAAAGCTTAAAGAAACAAACAGAAAACAACAAATGTTAAATGCTCTTGCAAGTGAAAAGCTTCAAGAGACAAGAGAACCACATAACCTGCTACAACAACAACAATTGCAACAACAACAGCAACAGCAACAACAACAACAGCAACAACAACAGCAACAACAACAATAGCCAGCTCTATCTCTCTATCTTTCTGTGTGACAAAAAGCCTCGTTTGAGAGCCCCGAAAACAGATCCATCATACGATTTAATTTCTATTCTATATGCGGTTCAGCTTTATTATTGCATTGATTTAATAACCCAGTTACTATTTTATTACAATCTATCTATCTATCTATATATATTTATATACATATATATATATATCTATATACTTGAATACATATTTGCTACTTCTTATGGCTAATCATGCACATGGACAGTACACGCACTCACACACACACACACACACACACACACACACACACACACATCCCCACCTTAAATGACCTACTCAATATACATACCTACATGTAGTATATTAATCGATGTGTATGCATAAACTATATATTCATAGTGAAATATACATGCTTAGATACTTAATGCCTAACGATATGCCCCATATTCATCACACACACAAACTCACACACACACACACACACACACACACACACACACAGACATACCACAGCAATCTTTTGGACTTGGCTCACACGCATTCTTATTATTTAATTTGCTACTTTTAGTCTACTTTAATGAGTGGCCTTGACTTACAATTTGTCCAATCGCTTCAAAATTTTTATCGGCACCAGCATCGAATCTATAGTATATATACTTATAAATACAACCTTATATGCTTATAAGCATAAATAATCGTATTAACTTTTCTATGCAATTTCTGCAATATTTTCTTAATTTTTTTACAATTCTTTTCGACTTACTAAGCGCACGCCAAACGAAGCAAACAAAACTAAAAAAAAGAAAACAAACAAAAAAAGATTCCGTAAAGAAACAAAACGAAAAAAAGCAAAAAAAAAGAACAAAATCAAACTGTCGCCTAAACTCAAAAAGCTAAAAACTCAAATAAAATCAAAACAAAAAAAAATTCATACAAATAAAAAAATGGCATAGATATACATATACACATATATATATGCATATAGCTATATACCTACCTATATACTAACATGCTAAAATATACTACTTATAGTAAGCACTACAATCTAAAGAAAGTCAAACAAACAAACAAACAAACAAAACAAACGCTTCTAAGAACCTCACTGAAATTCTTCGAAAAACAAGAAATAATTATATACTAAATATACTAACATATAAATAAATACAATACACAGCAAACACACGAGTATATTAATAAACAAGAATGGAAAAATTAAAACACAAACAACAAACTTAATCAATAACTAAATAATTCGAAAGTGATATAGCTGACAAAAAACAAATGTGTCTGTAGCTTAGTAGTTAAACGTAAAGAAAATATAAAATAAAATTATATAAAAAAAATTAACAAATATTATATGAAATAGAAAAAAAAACCTTTTCGATTTTTTTTCGCAA
Source organism: Drosophila flavopinicola (assembly GCA_035042425.1). Lineage (NCBI taxonomy): Eukaryota > Metazoa > Arthropoda > Insecta > Diptera > Drosophilidae > Drosophila > Drosophila flavopinicola. The sequence goes on along the minus strand of JAWNLL010000272.1, from coordinate 367,593 downwards.
AAGAAAGACGCATAATGTTTAAACAAGCTGTAAATAACACTTAAGAACATGAACCTACACATTCACTATAATACGCACACATACACGCCCACACCCACAAACACACCACACCACACACACACACACTCACACACACAGCTATATAAATAAAGTGAGGCTAAGCTAAGGTCCCGACTACAAAATAAGTTTGTTAACACCAAAATTATGACGGGTCTTAAGTAAACAGTAAGTAAGTAACTTGTTTTTTTTTTTTTTGTGTCGCCATGCAGCTAATCGAAATTGGCATTAAGCGAGGCATTGAAGTCAATTGTAATACAAAGAATGAGTAAACGTATAGTTACCATTGAAATGAATACTTATATAAACAATTAGAAATAAATACAGTACTATAATAACTTTTGCAATGAGCGGCGTGAAATTTCCGTCGCCGTTGACAACACCCGAATGTCAAGTTAAATGTTTCACAAGCAATATTTTACAAATATATAACTATATATATATATATGTGTATGTGCATTCATAGTATATATCGCTATATATATGTGCATGTGTATATACATATACATATATGAGAAATATTAATAAATAAATATACAAGAGTGCATAATAAAAGAATATACATACATACGAGTTCATAAAAAAAAAAATACATAAATAAATAAAAAAAACTGACATGACAATTGGTAAAACAAATCAAATATTGTAATAGATATTTTATGTGCAATGTCTGATAATAACGCAACATTTACATTAAAACATAATAATTATATACATATACACATAAATACATATATACATATATATATACATATATGTATATATATATATATATATGTATGTGTGAAAAGTCGAAGTAATAACAAAAGCATACAACACATTTTTAGTGATACTCTTTTAGCAAAACTCGAATCTGATTTCATTGCTAAGAAACGTTAAGAATACAAAACTAGAAATTTAATATGATGAAGACGAAATGAAAAATATTTAAAACGATTTCACTTTTGTTCCAATTTGATTTTTATAACTATTTACTGTTATTTATTATTACGACGACAATGATGAGGATGATGATGATGATGATGAAGATGATGATTATTATGTATACACATACTTATATACATATACTTACTTATAAACCACAAAACAAAGAAAATGCAAATTCTTTTACCATATATTTTTTTTTAAGTAATAAAAACCAAACAAAACAAAAACGAAAAGAGGGAAAATTTATCTTGTTACTGTCAGAAATATTACTTACTTCAAATAAACATTTTAAAACGATATGCCAAATTGGTGTCTAGTACTTTCAAGCGATTAACTTAAAAGCATGGCCACAATCAGCCCATACAAAATTCACAAATGGTAAGTCCAACTAACTACTATGTACATACATATGTATGTACGTATGTATGTATGTATGTATGTATGTATGTATGTATGCATGTATGTGTGCACGTATGTATGCATGCCCCACCGTGCCACAAATAGTGGCACAAGCAGCACTTACCACAAAAGACCGCTGCGAACCAAACAGCTGCTTTGGGGCCCACTTACAGCCCCTGACTGGAGGAATTATAAGGCTTTTAATAGGCTGGACAAGTAAAACAAACTACCAGTACCAGCAGCTGCCTGAATGCCTGAGAGTTTTGTTTAACGACCATTACGAGCGACAACGCACAAACGGTCACTTGGCGTATACGCAATTTTATTTAATTACAGTTTGAATTGCATGGATTGCTCATAATAAAGCCAGCAATACATAACTAATGGAGTACGACTGGTAAGCTATTAAGTGCGGCTAGCTAGCAAATGGTAATATCATCAAATCAGCGACTGCTTGAAAGATACTTATATGTATATATATATATATATATAAATAATAAGCATGCGATTAGTGGAGAACTAAATATATGTATTGCGTTTTATCGAGTAGGCCAATTAAGCTGGAAGTAGAACATGATATATCCTTAATTGGAGCATTCGTAATTGTTTGGGTCCTCAGCAAAGGATTTGATTACCGATGGCAAAACATACCTACAACAAAAATCATACAGCATATTGTACTTAAATCGAGTAGAAACGTTGTCAAAATCTGAATAAGGTCGAAAATGCTTGAACAAAGAACGAAATTTCCATTTAAAACATTATAATGAAGAATTTAGTTGTTACATTTGTTTGATTAAAAACCTGTTTATAAGGAATATTTTTTATACTTGATGCAAGAGTGTATTTTTGGTATTTATTTAAGGGTTTTAATAATGTTAGTATTAATTTTTTGCAACATTACTGATTGACTTTGTAAGCAACAACTATTTGACTTTTTAAATATATTCAAAATATAATTTGAGTGGGAATTAAAAGAAAAAATCGGTAGGAATGTACTTCAATTTAAAAAGTCGTTTTTCTCTGAGTGTAACACTTAGAAAGAACGCGTCAAATAGAATGTTTTGACTGGAATTTAGTCACGTGGGCTTTATTGTCTTCATTAGTTTTAAGAGATATCGTAAAGGCATACATTTAGAAAATATTTATATTGCATTCGAAATTATTATTATTGAAAATAGCTGCAAAAATATGCAAAATATGCATTCTCGATTTAAAATAGCTGCAAAAATATTGTTACATTTTCGTTGGCTGATTTCGTAGATATTGCAATAATATTTAATAAGCTTTAACTGGCAGACGCAGTCGAAAACTTTCTGCCATCAAATACAATAAGGACATTAATCTGCAGCATTTTGCGGCGGCAGTTTTTGTGCCAGCAAGGAAGAATGAAAAGACGAGGCGGGAGCACTCTGGGACTCTGGTCATTTGTGGTTTTTGAGGTTGGCCAGCTTAGCAATTCGTTCAGTTCATTTGCCACATACCGAGCTCATTCGGTGGTCAGTCACTTAAGCGGATGGGCCAAGTTGAGTTTTTACTGCTGTTCGTTTCGCAGTTGATTTGATTATGCATATTTGCAGGTTCACACTTTGGGTGGCCTTGGGGCGCATATGAAAATTGCAAGTATGCCAGCCAGCCAGCCACACCCTTGAATTGTCTGTCCGTCTGTCTGTCTGTCCGTCTGTCCGTCTGTCTGTCTGTGACTAAATGTTGACATTTCGTTGCGGTTGGCGCCACGGTGTGGGTCGTTTAATTACCTTTTGCTTTTGCGGTTTTTAGTGTAGAGCTGCCAAATTGTACATGAAATAATAATGGAAACGGTGCGTCAAATTCTGGCACTGTGGCCCTCACCACGTGCATATAATTAATAAATAAATGCAGTGTAACACAAGTATCTGCCAGATACTTACTAGCTGTGCACAACTCTCTCTCTCTCACTCACTCTCACTCTCTCTCGCTCGCTCGCTGTGTGCTGTTGTTCGGCGTCTATTTATCTAGGCAGCCCAACTATTTATAATGAAAAGGCAGCCAAATAAAAATGAAAATAGCTTTTGTATCTATAAAATTGGCGCTGCCGTTGCCGCCAGCATTTGAGCTAACAAGCAAATAAACGAATCAGATAGTTGTTGCTACAAATGCAGAACAATGCCACATGTACATGAGTTTCTCGCACCCAACAACAAGATTCGAATTAATTCGAATTTTACAGCACAACAGCATTGTTCCCGCATTGCCTGCAAAAGCAACTCAATCCAGATCCCAAACACCCCAAAAAAAAACAAGTAGGAGTGCTTTAGTCGGGAGTGCCCGACTAGGAGATACCCTGAACCCCGTCCTTACAATCATTCATACTAACCTAAGCACACACATGCTGCTGTACAAGCAGTACAAGCAGTGCAAGCGGTTTAAGCAGTTAGCTTGCTTTTTCACTGAGCCTCACACATTGGAAAGTTAGATCTTAAATAACTTCTCTGTTTATTGTCCGATCTCTCTGAAATTTTTAGGACATAGCATTAACTATAAAGTATGTGTCCAAACCAAATTGCACGGTCGTACCTTCAAAACTTTTGGGGGGATTGGGGGGTGATATCCAAAAAGTGAAATATTTGTTACGTGGGTATGCTATTCGAGATTATACATGCCAAATTAAGCCTCTCAGCTCTTATAACTTTAAAGTTATGGCCCAAAAACGCTAGTCTGATATCAAAATTTATCGATAACTTTTGAACGGGATGAGTTATCGATAAAATGAAATAAACTTGATCTGTCCCGGCACTACGAGAACTTCTATGCCAAATATGAAGTCTCTAGCTCTTGAAGTCTCTGATATCCGTGTGTTCATACAGACAGACGGACAGACAGACGGACATGGCTAGATCGACTCGGCTGTTGATACTGATATATATACTTTATATTGTCGGAGATGCTTCCTTATGCCTGTTACATACTTTTGCACAAAACCATAATACCCTTTTTAACCATTTATAATGGGTTCAGGGTATAAAAAGAGGAAAGAAACGAACAGCTAGCCCCACCGCCCTCGATCAGCTCAACTAAAACAAATAAACAATAATTGCGTTCATGCGTTCCGTTTCAGAAGCGGCTGCGTCACCGTCGATATCGCCGTCGATATCGCCGTCGATAGCGCCACCGATATCGCCGTCGATAGCGCCACCGATATCGCCGTCGATATCGCCGTCAGTGACGCGCTCATTATCGCCGCCAGCCGCTAGCAATTCCGCTTAGGTGCGTCGTCCATTAAATGAGCCTCTTATGTACGCAACTCGCAATTTATTCGATGCGCGTTCGAGTTTGGAGGGCGCTACGCAAAAGTCGACGAGTCTAAACGGACTCTAGCTTTTCGTTTTGATGATGACACACAGGGCTGCATTTCTTCGCCTTAATGTGTTTAATTTGTATTTGTATTTGTATTTATTGTTTTTTTCTATATCTTAATCTAATTAATTTGATTTTCAACATAATTTTATTTTAGTTGTACTATATTTACAAATAAGTGCACGAGAGGCATATTTAATTAGAATGAATATGTTTTCATTGTTGTTGTTATTAATGTTTACCATTTAGTTTAGCTCTAAATTATTCCATTTTAAAATAATAATAATAATAATAATAATAATAATAATAATAATAATAATAATAATAATATTAATAGTAATAATAATAATAATAATAATAATAATAATAATAATAATAATAATAATAATAATAATAATAATAATATTAATATTAATATTAATAATAATAATAATAATAATAATATTAATTATATTATATTATATAATAATAATAATAATAATAATAATAATAATAATAATAATAATAATAATAATAATAATAATAATAATAATAATAATAATAATAATAATAATAATAATAATAATAATAATAATAATAATAATAATAATAATAATAATAATAATAATACTAATTATAATAATACGAATATACATATATATGTTTTTATTTTAACTTACATTACATACACATATTTAATATTAATTAATGAAATTAATATGATGCACATTAGTATAGTTTTCAATTATAAAATAATGAAACATTATTAAAAAAAAGTATTATACAGTGAACAGTTGACTAGGAAGGGGTTTATTTAAGCTGTATGTGAATTAATTTCTAAGTTATACGATAGTCATTCTAAGCTATTCATTTCGTTCTCGAATATATACGATATTTTACTTTTATTTGAACCACAATTCTGATTTAAATATGTGGTGTAGCGTGTACAAAATTCGTCACTATAGCAACGATCGCCAACAATGTTGGAGAAGGGCAAGTGGGCAATTTGCGCTTTATGTATGGCAAACAAATTTGCGCTTTGCCATATCTGTTGCGCTTTATTGTCGATTGTTGTCGTTGTTGTGCCTTTAGTGCTATATGCTCCGACGATGGGCGTCTCGTACGATTTTAATTATTTACTATAATTAGGCAGCGAGCCCGATAGAAACTAACAGCAACGGACGGATGATATTGCGATCACAACAATTAGTCACTGAACAACAACAATAACTCTGGGCACCTGCACAAAAATGCAAAGTAAATGCTCAATTCGCAATTCTCAATTCTCAATTCTCAATCTACAAATTCTTATTGTAATTCCGCCTACGTCGACTGCTGCTGCTGCTGCTGCTGCTCAGCTCTTCCGCTGCGGCGGCTGTCGACGCCGCTGCCGGCTGCCACCGGGCGGACCTGGGCGGACTTGGGCGGATTTCGGTGGCCCCACTCGGCTGCCGGTTGCCAATCGTACAAGTTGCATGTTGGGGCTCGTTTTACTCGCTGCCTTTGCACATTGTTATTTTATTTTCGGCTCGCGTGCGTTGTGCATATTTTAAAGTACTTTTTTCACCTCTCTCTCCTGCTTTCTTTTGTACGTTTGCGGTTGCTTTTTTTGCCTTTTTCAATTTCTTTCTTCCTTTCTTTCTTTCTGCATTTTCCGTCTCACTCAGCAAGTGGTTTAACGTTGTGCTGCTGATCTTTTGTTTTATACGAACTTATTTTACTTTACGTTTTTTTTTCTATTTCTTTTTTCTTCTGTGTGGTGCCGTGCAAATTCCTTAAAGTTCGTTTAGTTATTCAGCGGCTCGTGGCCTCTTTAATTAAATGTGCGCGCTAACGCGTTAAATGGCTGTCTCCGTTTGCTCCGCTGTTGTTGTTATCCTTCATCCTGTTTAAGCCACGACTCTGAAACACTCAACTGCATTACGTTTGTGCGCGCGGATTTAGTTTTGCCGATGCGCATTGCCTACAAACTAAATGACTGCAATTTAATTAGAATAATTATTATTGTTTCATATTTCGCTGCTCAACGTCAATAACAGCAACAACAATAACAAACACTGACCGCAGCTGTGTGTGGGCGTGGCAATAAGTGCATCCAGGTATGTTAATGCGCTTTGTAATTAGGCATATTCTAATCGTGTTGCCTCCGGCTGCTGCCTTTTATATCCCCTGGCCCCACTGTGCATCTGTGTGTGTGTGTGTGTGTGTGTGTTAGAAATCACGCGCTGTACATGGCCACAATTTGTTATATTATTTTACATAAAAATGCATCGAATATTATAATTGCACAGACATTACAGATCTGGCCTAAACAGACAGAGGGACAGAGCAAATAACATTCATATATGTGGCATACAGCTTATTTGAATTGAAAGCAAAATTGTAATTATGCAAAATAATAGAGAAGTTGCATCATTTTCGTGTACATTCAAGTTTGTACATCATTTTACAGAAAAGAGCAACGGATATTATAATTACAGAGCTTGCCTTAGCAGACAGCATATTGAAATAGAGGGAGAGAGAGTTAGAGTGAAAGAGGGAGAGAGAATGGGAAAGTATGTAGTACACAGTTTATATGAATTGAAAACCCCTTTTCGAAATTAGGCAGATTAGTTGTGTAGTTAAAAAAACATATACACACATCAATAGCTTTAAGATTCTTCCATATTAATTAAAAAGTGTACACCTCAATAGGGTTTCAAAAGATTTCTCTTGGTTTTTATACCCTGAACCCATTAAAAATGGGTAAAAAGGGTATTATGGTTTTGTGCAAATGTATGTAACAGGCATAAGGAAGCATCTCCGACCATATAAAGTATATATATTCTTGATCAGTATCAACAGCCAAGTCGATTTAGCCATGTCCGTCTGTCTGTCCGTCCGACCGTCCGTCCGTCCGTCTGTATGAACACACAGATATCAGAGACTACAAGAGCTAGAGACTTCATATTTGGAACATAAGTTCTCCTAATCCCAGGACAGATCAAGTTTATTTCATTTTATCGATAACTCGTACCGTTTAAAAGTTATCGATAAATTTCGATTTAAGACCAGCGTATTTGGGACATAACTTCAAAGTTATAAGAGCTAGAGACCCCAAATTTGGCATGTATAGTCTCGAATAGCATACACATGTAACAAATATTTCACTTTTTGGATACCACCCCCAAACCCCCCAAAAGATCAAAAAACGCATCTTTGAGGGTAAGACCTTGCAATTTGGTTTGGTCACACATACTATTGACAACTATTTGCCCCAAAGATTTCAATAAGATCGGACAATAAACGCAGAAGTTATTTAAGATTTAACTCTTCATTGTGTGGGGCTCAGCGAAAAAGCAAGCTAACTGCTTAAACCGCTTGCACTGCTTGTATTGCAGCATGTGTGTGTTTAGAGTAGTACGAGTGATTGTAAGGACTGGGTTCAGGGTATCTCGTAGTCGGGCACTCCCGACTAGAGCACTCTTACTTGTTCGAATGAGCATTCCATCAGATATTTTAATTGCAACGATAAAAAAACGTTCCTTAAAAATTACAGAGAGATAGAGGGGAGAGAGAGAGAGAGAGAGAGAGAGAGAGAGAGAGAGAGAGAGAGAGAGAGAGAGAGAGAGAGAGAGAGAGAGAGAGAGAGAGAGAGAGAGAGAGAGAGAGAGAGAGAGAGAGAGAGAGAGAGAGAGAGAGGGAGAGAGAGAGCGAGATATGCGAAGGGAGATACGAAGAGAGAGAAACGATGAGAGAGATACGAAGTGAGATAGAGAGAGATATAGAGAGATAGAGAGAGAGAGAGAGAGAGCGAGATATACGAAGAGAGAGTTACGAAGAGAATCTACTATGAATCTATGTGGCATAAAGTTTATTTCTATTCACTTCAGGAGAGGGAGAGAGGGAGGGAGGGAGAGAGAGAGAAAGAGAGAGAGAGATACTCAGAGAGAGAGAGATACGCAGAGAGAGAGAGAGATACGAAGAGTTAGAGAGAGAGATACGCAGAGAGAGAGAGAGAGAGAGGTACGAATGAAGAAAGAGTACTATACTATGAATCTATGTAGTATACAGTTTATTTCAATTGAATGAAAGAAAGGGAAAGAGAGACAAAGAGAGAGGGAGAGAGAGACATACGAAGAGAGAGAGAGAGGGATACGATTAGAGAATGGGTACTATACTATGAATCTATGTTGTACACAGCTTATTTCAATTAAATTTAAAATTTAACTAGGCAGTCTAGATTTACTGTCTAAAATAAAGAAACAAACATCATTTACTTGTTAAATCATTTAATATTAATGTTGCATTTTTAAGTCCATCTCAATAAAACTCGAAAAGATTTTTTTTGATTATTCGCACTCGTCAGTTAAAGATTGAAGCAGATAATATTTGTTTGGTTCCCATAGCTGTTTTCATATTATAATGCGATTTCTTCTATCGATGCAATGCTTGAATTTGGTATAGCTTATATAGATGCATTTAGTTTGCTGCTATATCTATGCTATATATATATATATCTACTTATGTAGCAGCTGTGTGGAATGGATTATTGTTTGGTGGTTCCCAATTTGACATGGACCGCATTGAAGCAATGAATACGTTAGATTTGAATGGATTGGATCTTGGAACGATGACGCCTGCGACGATTGCGAGGCAATGCATTGATATCGGGCAACTGGCCCAGCAACAGAAAGTCAAGAGCCAGACGCCATTTGGGAGCTAAATGAATTGCAAAGGGGATTAAGTCGAGTGGGTGGTTGGGTGGTGGGTGGTGCGAGTGCAATGCTTACCGACCACCTCCACGGCGAGCAGGAACCACGATAGCGAGGACACTGTGCGCACCAAGGGGTACGCATCGTTGATCAGCCAAGTGGACAGTTCCGGATAGTAATGGAATATGAAACGGGCCACAGGCCATTGGGCATGCCCCAAGGCGTAGAGCGCCTGATCGAGCAGGGCAAAGAATGGCTGCCATATGGACAGCAGCACAAAGTCGACCACGAACAGCATAGCGAACAGCTCGAAGAGCAGCAGCAGCTTCCGCACCACTGGCGCGCACCGCTTGATCCACTTGGGTCTATATTGGGCCAGGGACAGCAGCAGTCCGCTGGCAAAGAATGCCGTCGACCAGTTGAGTGCCTGCGGCTCCGACAGCTCATCGGGCAGTCGATTCACATTCCCTATGCGCACCACATGCCACTGGTTCCACTGCAGCAGCAAACCCACCATCAGCATCATCATCGATTCGCACAATTCGCGTACCATCTCTGTGGCTCGCATTTGCATCCTGCGCACGCTCAGCTGTGACATTGCACTGGATCAGTGGTTTCCTTGAATTTTGGGAATGTTGGGTTTTACTTTTGGGTCTACGTTATTGTTGTGTGCTAGTGTGTGTGTCGAAAGATTGTGTGTGTAATGTGCAAAACTCCGACTTTGACACATCCCCTTTGACGGCTCAAGCAGCGCTATTTGATCCCTCAGATCTTTTTCCATTTCAATTTATATTCATACATATATTTTTTATACCCTGAACCCATTAAAAATGGGTAAAAAGGGTATTATGGTCTTGTGCAATAGTATGTAAAAGGCATAAAGAAGCATCTCTGACCATATAAAGTGTATATATTCTTGATCAGTATCAACAGCCAAGTCGATTTAGCCATGTCCGTCTGTCTGTCTGTCCGTCCGTCCGTCCGTCCGTCCGTCTGTATGAACACGCGGATATCAGGGACTACACGAGCTATTTGGAATATAAGTTCTCGTAGGCCCGGGACAGATCAAGTTTATTAAATTTTATCGATAACTCATCCCGTTCAAAAGTTATCGATAAATTTCGATTTCACACCTGAGTTTTTGGGTCATAACTTCAATGGCTTAAGAGCTAGAGGCCCCAAATTTGGCATGTATAATCTCGAATGGCATACCCATGTAATAAATATTTTACTTTTTGGATACCACCCGCCGATCCCCGCAAAAATTTATTTTTGAAGTTATGACCTTGCAATTTGGTTTGGTCACACATTCTATTGCCCAGTCTGTGCCAAAAAATTTCAATAAGATCGGGTGATAAACACAGACGTTTTTAAGGATTTAACTTTCCATTGTGTGGAGCTCAGTAAAGAATCAAGCTTACTGCTTTGACTGCTTGCACTGCTCGCACTGTGTGTGTTTAGATTAGTACGAATGATTGTAAGGACTGGGTTCAGGGTATCTCGTAGTCGGGCACTCCCGACTAGAGCACTCATACTTGTTTTTTATTTATATTTATTCAAAAAAAACATTAGCAAGTGCTGTAGTTGGGAGTGCCCGACTAGGAGATAGCCTAAACTCAGGCCTTACATCCATATCAATGAACATCCATACAAACACCCACATGCTGCAAGCAGTGCAAGCAGTTTAAGCAGTCAACTTCTATACAAGGCCCCACACTATGGAAAGTTAATCTTAAATACCTTCTGTGTTTATTGTCCGATCTTGGTGAAATTTAAAGGACATAAAAAAGGCTATAAAATGGGTAATTAAATCAATTTGCAAGGTCATACCTTGAAAAATATGTGCTTTTCAATTTTGTGGGGAATGGGCTACGGCATGCAGAAAGTGAAATATTTGTTACACGTATATTCGAGGCAATGCATACCAAATTTGGTGGCTCTAGCCCTTACAACTTTCAAGTTATGGCCAAAAAACTTTCGAGCAGCACAAGTTATCGATTAACTGACATAAACTTGATCTGTACGAGAACTTATATTCCAAATACAAAATCTTTAGCTCTTGTAGTCTTTAAAATCCGTGTGTTCAAACAGACTGACATACAACTCTTGTTTTAAGATGGGATTTTTTGTAATCCCAATGACTGTTTCGGAAAAAGTGAAGCTCGTGTGTTATGATCTAAAAGCAGAAGCATATTTAAAAACATTTTATGTGCGACTTAAATCAAGGATCTTTACTTGGTATAGGATATTTCGTAATTTTAAGGACTCAAGTTTATTTATCATTTATCATTTAAATGTTAGTAAGTCCAAATAAGGAACTTTAGCTTTTAATGAAAGATGCAGATGATTTTTAGTTTTTAGCTTCATCCGAGGAATTTTGTTCTTTTAAATTTAAAAACTTAAAAAACATAAAGCTATTAGTCTTGTCTATAGGCATGGGCTAAGCTTTTCTTCTGTTATAAGTTTGCGAAATTTAAACATTCTCTTTTTGGATATGTCATACTACACTTAGGTCTTAGAAACGAAATGTCGTAATTCCAGCCAACAAAATGGTGTCGTAAGCTAATTGTTTTCACATTTGTTTAATTTTGTATTTGAATGTTACACATCTTTAGCTGAAGAGCGATTCTTTCAAGTAAATATATGTGCAAATTTATATCCTCAATCAAGTTGAAACACTTAAATGGAATTATATTTCTTATATACATGGTAGATACATCAATTGCACTACCAACTGGATTATGGTCGACTTTATGCTTATGGATGTTCAGATATTGCTTTTCCAGCTTATCATGCATATACAAGCTCATAAGTTCTGAGCTGCCTTCCTCGCTGCCTGCTACAAACTTTCGCATGGATTTACTGTTTATGCATTTTGTAAATTTATGCCCACCGAATACCAACAAATTGGCATAGAGCAATTTAATATAGTTTTGAGCCAGTGACTTTAGTGTCGTTTAGCGTTCGGCAAAAGGAATATGTGGAAAATTAGGGCATGCATTTAGCTGGAAGGTCCTGCTTCAGTTCGCAGACTTGGAACTTGCAACTGGCCACGAAATCAATTTATTTGCAAAAATCAGCAGACATCATGAAGGGTGCTGCCCATTCCACCCCCCCTTTACTTTGGTCTCCCCTTCTGTCCAGGCAAGGGCTGTCATTACACATGCTCATTGGCAAAGGAGCTGGAAGGACACCCTAACCCCATCGCCCTTACTCAGAAACTACAATCCCTGACTTGCCCTTGGCTTGCTGACTGCTCTAATAAAAGTAGTTGTTGGCATACCCTCTACCCATTGCTTACTTCAAGTGGGTTATACTATGGACATATGTATGTATCATACAGTAATTGAGTTTGTCTTGCAATCTAGTTTTTTTTTTATTTGTTTAAATATATATATGTTTTTGTATGTAAGTTAGCCTTTATTTCAATTATTAAAAAAAATAACTTTATAATTTAATATAATTAAAATTTTAATATATTATTATTAACTATTAATATAATTAATATTACTTAATATAAAATAATTGTGAATATATAAAAATAATTATCATTTAAAAAATTGTAATCAAAAACATATTAAGGATATAGTATTTGGTTGTTTAATATTTAAATATTTAAGTTTCATATAAAAACTTACGAGTTAAAATACATTTTTGAGTTTTCATAAAATATAAAATATAATCTTTACGGTCTGCAATGATATAATCGACTTAAGTATTATATTCACAATATGTACTTTACAGTTATATATTATATTTTGAGAGACTTTATAAAATTAAAAAAGTGTCAGAGACTTAATGTCAGAACTTTTGTTCTTTTTTTGCTCCTATGTTTTTTCAAACGAATCCTGTCAGTATTTCTGCCTGAGTGCAGGGTATCTGCTGGTCGAGCAGCACCCCACTCGATAGTGCCATTGTATTATTGTTGTTCATGTTGTCTCGCATTTTGTGCGCCACATAAACGGTAGACCTAAAAGTCAACGGCGTCAAGTAAACAAAGCTGCCTTCGACTACAAAAATATCTTCGGTGACGGCTGCTGTGGCACAAAAGTTTACGGCGCACCGCACAAAATAGATTTGAGTCAGGATAAATGAATTTGAATGAGAATGTTTTTTATTATATTTGGACAAAAGTCTGGGAACATCAATTTGAAACATTTATAAACCAAGTTTTTGTAATTATGTCTTTGTTCTAAATCATTTCTCTTTACACATGTAAATTAATATATTTTAGCAATTTGATATGCAAAAAAGCATATAGAAATGTTTCCTTTAAAACACATTTACAATTGAATCTATTACGATTCTTACAAATATTTATTCGAAATCTAATGTATGGAACATATCATATGATAACATAACTTGAAAAAGAAATATTAAATTGACTAATTTTAATTTCAGCGATGAACAAATTATGAGTAAACTAAAAAAATAGTTACTAAGTCAGTTACCCCAAATTTCCAAATTTAACCATCCATTTTGAGCTTCTTGAATGCAGCAAATAAATGGACACAATTACGTTATTCTGCCTTGGCAATTTCCACCTTATTTCCAGGATGTCAAAGGATATCGTAGCAACTTAAATAAAAAATAAAAATAAAATTTGAGACAGATTTTCGTATATGTATATTTGAAATTGACAAATTAGTCGCCTGTCAACTATCGGTGTGTGTGATTGTGTGCGTGCGAGTTGATGTGGTTGCTATGGCAGGACCATTGGCAGCGCCTTCATCTCGGGCTTGCCTCGCTCCCTGCAGTTACTCCTGGTCGTCGTCATATTGTGTTTGGCAAATCGTTTGCGATAAAGCCAACTACATAATGTCTCTGTAGGCCAGGGTTGGCGCGGCGGTGAGGGGGAAAGATGGGGGGTGGGGGTGGGGTTTTGGGGATTGGGGCACATAAAAATGCTAAACCAGCGCAATGTTGGCGTCTCAACGACGCAAACACCCAACTCATATGTGTGTGTGTGTGTGTGTGTTGGGGGGATGGGGGAGGAGGTGCTGGCGGTTCGGACGCAGTATAATGCGCGTTATCCTTGATTGCCTGCTCCGATAGAGAGGATCTGAGGCGGCTGCAAACAAGCAGCTCAACGTTTCTTATTTTTTCACATTTTTTCTTTCTTTGTATACCCTTGTAGAGGCTATTATACCTTTTATGTGGAGTGTGTAGCGCATTAAAGTAAGATTATATATATATATATATATATATATTCTTGTCCAGCAAAGCAATTCGCATCCGTCCCTTTTCAATGCCTAATATAATCTCTTAGTTTTCAAGCTAAATTAATGAAATTTGGCCTGTACCTTTCTTTAGGTACACTTGTCAATAGCGGCCAGATCGGTTCACTATATTATATAGCTGTCATAGGACTAATCGGTGGTAAGCATATACAAACACTTTTTGTATTCTGTACTGTTGTTTATTTCTATTTTTTTATTTAACACATTTTTTTTATATATTTACATATTAAAGATACTAAGTTAGCGATATTTGGACAAGAAATTAGCATATATCGGAGTAAGGGTATCCAATCTTTGGTATGCAATCTTAGGCGCTCTTTCTTGATTTTTGTTGTTGTGGTGTAAGACTATCGTGATTTTGCTCCTTTTTTTCTGTTCCGTGCTTTCTCTTGTTCTTTTCATTTTGGCCTTTGGCCTGGCTGCTTTTGTGCTCAGCTCGGGCTGCTCATCATCATTTGCCAAAAGGCCAAACAAAGAATTCATTGGCATTTCATTGGTGTAACACATGGCTTACAAGTTGGCCAAGTTGGCCGAAGTCAAGCCCAGGGCTAATTGATTTCAAGCTGTCAATGATGTTGGCTTGAGGACATGGCCAACTAAATAGCCAGGCAACCAGGCAACCAACTTGGCAACAATTTTTAACTGTGCCCAGCCTAAGTTGCCGTCATCACATATATTGGGACACAGACAGAGACAGAGACTGAGGCCAAAAGGCAAATGAGGCAGCGCTGCGAGAAACATGAACGAGGTCAATGATTGTTTACACTACACTCGAATGCTGTTTACTCGCAGCAATTCAGCGAACAGCGAACAGCGAGGCACAGACTATAAGGCTAGAAGGGCGACTGGGTGACCAGGCCACTGGTGGGAGGGGGGTGGGGTTGATAAAACAGTGGCTGCTACTAGACACCTTCCAGCAGCAGCAGCAGCAGCAGCTGCCTCTAGTTCAGCTAAAGGCCCCCACCTTTGGCTTTGGCCACTTGGCTCACATGTTGTTAACTGACTCTCGCTGACGGCACATTATGCCCAGCAGCACGTGTGTGCTAGTGTGTGTGTGTGTATGTGTGTGTGTGTGTGTGTGTGTGTCTATGTGTACACAAGTGGGCACACAAATATGTGTGCTTATATAGATTCTGCTCTTGCATCACTTTCGCGCCACGACATGACTTTAAATAAGTAGCTTGATTACAATCCACAATTGACTGGGCATAAAGTTGGCAAACTGGTCCTTTAAAGAGCACAAGCTGTATGCTCAGTAAAGTTATCGAACTCAAAACATAATTATAGAACATATATATATATATTTATTTATATGTTTTTGAATATACAATTTTCAAACATTTTACATTTGTTTCTTTAATTTTATTCTGCATTTCTGGCTTTTGTCGAATCTCCATGTTTTAATAACTTAACTTTTACTTAATATATTGAATTGCACTTTTTAAGCTGTTTGAATATTTATACTCTTTTCGAAGAGAATAGTATATTAAGTTTGCGCTGAAGTTTGTAACGCATAGAAGGAAACGTCGGAGACCCCAAAAGTTACGTCCGTCTGTCTGTCTGTCTGTCTGTCTGTATGTATGCAAACTTGTCCCTCAGTTTGTGAGCTATCGCGATAAAACTTTGCACAAACACTTATTATTCCAGGGGACAGCACATTGGTCGGAGCCGGCCGGATCGGACCACTATATCTTATAGCTGCCATACAACTGGAAGTCGGTTTTGGCCATATATCCCATGTTTTTGAATCTATCGCCTTCCATCTCCTTATGCACTTGAACATTTTTCTAACTCATCAATGCTTAAAATTTTAGATCTATTGAGCTATAATTAGCAAAGATATAAGATTATTAATTTATAATCTTTCTTTGCAGAATTACTCAGCGTGGACTATCATTATCCGAAATTAAATAAATAAATTAAGAATTAATCATATTAGGTTGCTAGGCTTAAAATTGTGGGTGCATATATTTATTTTAATCTATATAGTTACAATACATTTTGAACATATACTATATATATAAAATATTAATATAAATATAGATCAAATTATCTATTACCATTAGTAGCAGGACACTTTTAGGAAGTGGGGTTAGAGTAAGAATGTGTGTTTATTGTTCAACATGACTATTTTTTGTATTTTCTGTGAGTTGTTTTATAAATATGGTTTGCTTTCTTATTAAAATTAACCTCCAACGAGGCTTTTCAATCTATATGGTATATTTACATTAACTCACAAATAACATGATTGGCAACTCGGCTCAAAATATAAATGCTTGCTATTTTCGCATGATTTGAAATGAATTATTCATACTAGAAACACTTTATAGACTTACTATTATTCTAATTAAAAAAAGAGGCTACCTGCCCATATAATATTTGTAGAAGTTCATGAATTTTAGATGTGAAATTATCGATGCGGAGTTGATAATGCTAGAAGGGCATCTCTATTTACTTGAAGGGCATAATAATACCTAATTATCTTTAGATGCAGCTAGTGCTCTGGGCAAAAAGTAATTTATATTTATATATAAAAATATATATATATACATATATATGTATATATATATGAATACTAGATGGCTTTCGAGATATTTGTATAGTGCTGTCGTGCAAACCAATGCACATCACGATATATACACTGCATATAAGCATGTGAGTGACTGGCCGCCCCCGTTTCGCACCCATCAGTCAGGTCCACTCAAGTGGAAAAGTTGAGTTCGTATCTGCGCGCTGTGCAGCTAAATGAATGCGAGCTGGCAAATGTTGAAGGGTCGCTGTAATTGCGGGGCGTGACAATTGTGAAAACAGCTGTCACTGTAAACAAACAAACAGCGGGCTCGGTAAATGGCAAACGGCAAACGGCAAATGGTCGCTAAGCGTTTTGTGCGCTGTCAAATATTACGCATACGCCGCGTTGAGCTCATCGCATGGGTTTGACATTAGAGTGCGGTTGTGTGAGCTGCCCAGGGGCGAAGAGTGGCGCGTTGGCCATTTCACACCGCCACACCTCCGTTTCCCTCCCTCTTTCGCCTGGCCACTAACCCCGCTGAATGCATGCTTCAAAGCTCTATTCGGTGCTGTTTGCTTGTCTGAGTGTATGTGTGTGTGTGTGTGTGTGTGTGTGTGTGTGTGTGTGTGTGTGTGTGTGTGTGTGTGTGTGTGTGTGTGTGTGTGAAGCCACTTTTCAACTTACGTCCATCCATTTATTTCCATTTGCCGGCTATATCTCAATAATTATGCTTTGTGGGCTAATGCGGCCACGCCCACTGAATAAGTTTGCATTGCTGCCTCCCATTTGCTTGATTCCCAACAAATTAAATAACTATGCGCTTAATTACACTATGCAACAACGAAAACGATATTTTTTCTACGATTCATGGATTTTGAACGTAAAATGTAAGAAATTATATAAATAAATCACTTCTTTCGTAATATTGCCAAAAATAATTACCAACTGATAATATTTAAAATACAATAATAATAATAATAATAATAAAGGTATAAAACAAATATAAAAGCATAGTTATTGTCTTTGTTTTGACACATTGTTGTTTCGATTAAATAATAACAAACCATTAGGGAGCCAAAAAACAAGTCAAAAGAGTCAAGCTCTAAAATTTGTTTTTCAAAAAACCTTTCATGGATAATTTGGTTTTTTTTCAATATTTAGTTCTTGGGGCCTCAAATGCATAAAATAAATGGTTGGTCTCCTTGCCCTTATTTTGTTGCATAGTATATTTTTTGCTGCTTAATTTTTGGCATCCAGTTAATTTAAGGACGAACGAAGGTGGAAAGGAGAGAGGTAAACAAACTGTCTCTGTCTCTGTCTTGGCCATCTGTAATTGTTTTTTAATTTGTCTCTTACAAAATTCGAAATGGCAGATAAACAGACAGCTGGCCAGGCATTTAATGCTGCTCGGCATTAATTGCCAGCAAACCCTAAAGAGCAAGTCGCAAGCGGACCGAAAGAGACAGAGACATACAAAAAGAGCGAGCTAGGGAGAGAAAGGGGGGGGGAGAGAGAGAGAGAGCGGGAAGATGATTGAAGCAAAAGCAAAGCGTATAATCCATTTAAGCTTCTTGCGGCCAAATTGATTTCTCTGCTAAAATCTTGATGCACACACACAAAATGATCATTAAGCCGTTGATTATGATGTTACTATATATATAGTATAGCTGATTTGCATAAATATTTGCACTTTGCACATTGGATTGGTGTCTGAGTTGGACGGCTGCTGCGATGTGCCACAATTCCATTCTCTGTTTGCACTTCGTTTTTGTGCCTTCTTGTGGTTTTAGCTCTTCACTTCTGTTTTGATTGAGGTTCTTCGATCATCTGCATTGTTTCTGCAGCTGCGGTTTATTTTATGATTTCTTCTTCTGCTTTTTTCTTTGCATAGCTAAAGTGCTGCAGATTGGAAAAAAAACATCCATTTGGCGGTAGTATGTGGCCTAAATCAAAGGTTGCCAATGGCATAAGCTGCTGGCTAGCATTGGCTCAAATATATTCGCACTTGTCCTGCAACAACAGGACTTAAACAACATTTGCACTTGCCGCAAAGTTTTGCGGGCAGGCTGTAACTAGTTGGGAATTACTTGAGCAGCTCTTGTTGTGTGTCGACACTTCGCAACACTGCTGCTTGTGCTTATTCTCCCTTTACGCTGCATGTCTTGCTCAACTTAATAAAACAACTAACAACTTATGGTAAAATGTAAAATAAGATAAATGTGCTATTTTAGAGCGCCAAAAGTGGACTAAGCTCAGTGATTATAGTTAGTATACCAAAATAAATGTTAGTTGATTTAAATTAAATACGATCACAATTAAAGTTCAAAGTTATACGCGTCGTTTATATTGAGGGATAAACAAAAAATAGCTTATTGACTAAAAGATTCACGCAGTTGTTCTTTTTTTTTTTTTCTAAAATGGAAGAATGAGCGAAAATTATTTTGAAAATAAATATGTTAAATTAATTCTGAATGTTTTTATATAAATATAATTTATTTATATTTTATAATCATCAATAAATTGTTTTCTAGCTCAAGCAATATGCAGACATTATAATAATATGGCAATTGATATTTATTTATTTATTTTTTATTGTTAACTATATATGTTAATAACTTGCAAAGTATAAAACGTTTTGAAGAATTCTAATTAAAAGCCTAAAACTAGAGCTAAGTTAAGTTGTTGCAGCAGACCTAAGGCATAGCATTGCTTTTGGAATATATTCGCGAGTTGTAACAAAGATATTACTTGTCTCAGCACTTGAACTTTAGCGGGCTGTTTCTCTCTCCTCGCTCATTAGAGCATTTTAACAACTGTCCCAACTTGGCCAACACACACACACACACACACACACACAAGAGAGAGAGAGAGAGAGAGAGAGGGAGAGAGTCGCCACCAAAATTGCATTGCCTTAGACTAAGCTGCTCTCGTCGTCGCTTAATGCAAAACTTATTATGCGAATTTGCGGGCTTACGCTGCTGAGCCCAGGCCACATTAGCAACACCAGCATGGCCCACAGTAACGTCAGCAGCAACAGCAACAGCGAGAAGCATTGCCAACATTACCAACACTGCTGTTGCAGTCGCCGCCGGCGGCGTTTGCCATAAACTCAACGGAAATTTGGTCGGCCTTTTAGCTGGGTGTTCGCTGCTCGCTGTTGGCTGGAATCCTGGTCGTGGGCTGTGTGCAATGTGCGCACTAATTACGACAAGGTCGGTGCACTAATTAACAATGGCTTTGAGGCAGCTAAACGATATGGCGCCCCAGCGCCCAAGCGGCTGCCAAACGGACGCTGCTCGAATACAGCGCAAACACGGCTACCCTGGCTACCCCTACTGCCAGCCTCAGCCTCCGACAAGCACCAGATGCCAGATACCAGAGACCAGGGACCATGTACCATGTACCATCGAACAGAAACTAGAAACCAGAGACCAGAGACCCGGCGACCAATGACTACCAACACATGCGCAAACTCTACAAGTCACTGCACCTTCATATACATTTATTATTAAAAGTCGGTGTCTGTGTGTGTGTGTGTGTATGTGTGTGTGTCTTTGATTAGGTAGGTAAAACAGGCCTGTTGTGCTGCTCTTGAATATTTTTAGACATGCCCTGATTTAACTAAGCACTTACTTTGTATTTAAATGAACCCAAAGTTATAGCTTTTATTATCTTTCATAATTAGCAGTTTCAAAAGTGTGGCTAGGAATCACTGTAAAATTAAAAGTACAGCATTGATGAGAACATGATTCTGTGACACAAGTCAATGAAAACAAGTGAGGAAGTATTATCCTGAAGGCGATAACTTTCAAAGCATGAGATATATGACCAAAATCGACTTCTAGTTGTATGGCAGCTAGAAGATATAATGGTCCGATCCGGCTGGTTCTGATCATTGTGCTGTCCTTTTGAATAATAAGTATCTGTGCAAAGTTGCATCTCGATAGCTCAACAACTGAGGGACTAGTTTGCATACATACAGACAGACAACAGACGGGCACGGCATGCTTCGAAAAATAGTATAAAATAAACACTGATCAATGCATATTTTTACTTTTAACTAATGTTTAAATGTATGCTGCTACTATTTAAATATACTTGGACATTATATTAAATTTGTATTTTATTCGATGTAATTTAGAAAATTTTTAAAGTTTTATGCAGCATTTTAGGCGAAAAAGTGGAAAATTTTTTATTCAAACACAAACTCGAAAATTATATATTATATATATAATGATAATTTCTAGTATCTGAAGTCTATTTCCAGAATGTTTTAAACACAATTGAAGCATAATTGCTTGAAATGTGTATTTTTTATTTAAGAACATTTTCAAGAGGCAATCACTGAATTCGGCTTAAACTTAAATACCTCTGCATACACTTGGCAGATATTAACTTTTAATCCTTGCTCAGAATACATTTACTAAATGTGCTGCAGATATTTCAAAATAGTCTACGCCAGTTTCTGACTTATAATATATACATAATTTAGAATATGAGACATCCTCCTATGACAAGCATAATCTGTCTCATATGTCACTGGTACATTTATTCGCAATGGTCTTCTCATATCAGATCGGCACACATTTCAAGTGTTGTGCAACGCTTGATTCACTCGATTATTAACGGTTTTCATAGCTTGCAGCTCAAAGTCAGTTTTGCAACGCTATGCTATGATTAATAATTAGCAAACGGTAACTGCTCCAGTGATTGTCGTTGCTGGCGAACAAAGAGCCGAATGGGAATGAGTGTTGCTGATTTGATGCGATTAGATAGATGAGATTTGTGAGTTCTTGTTGTTGCCTTTATGGCTGCGGGCAGGCGCCAAAAATGTTTGCCGCACTGCTAACGGGTGAAAGCTTAAAGCTTTCGATTCAACGGAAGCTTGTGGTGAGTAAACTGCAAGGAGAGCTCAAAGAGCGCGAAAGCTGCCAAAGCTTGTGTGGAGTAGGGAATGTGGGTGGGGGCTGCTGCTATGGAGGTGGGCGGCGGCGGTGGGATTGTGTGGGAGTTAACGCTCGTAATGTCAATTGCTTGTGTTCTAAGTCTGTGTGCAGTATTTTTAAGCCTGTGCCTTTTCTTAGCATTCGCATCCCAGACAAAAGAGCACACACATTCACACACATGCACACACACACACACACACACACACACACACACACACACACACACACACACACACACACACACACACACACACACACACACACACACACACACACACACACACACACACACACACACACACGCACACACACGCACAGGCATCCACTGCCCGTGGACATATTAATGCGATAATATTACGCATACGCCGCTGGGGCCGCTGGCTGTTTCTTCTTATTATTTTTTAGGTCAGGTATCTGAGCGGAATGAATAAAAATGATAAATGAAAATAACAAGTTTCGTAACATTTGTCAAAGACACAGCGAGGCGTGCTAATTAAATATAGCTCTTAATTAAATGCATTGAAATAAATGACTGACAATTGCCAGACTGCTTGGAGCCGAGAGTGGACCAACCGGGTCTCAAATGGTGTAAACTGTCCACAAATCAGCGCCGATAACCTTTAATTCACATTTAAGTTTTCACATTTTCCCTTAACAATAAATAATTGGACAACATTACCAAGGCTAAAAGCAAAGCTCACCTTTGTCAACATTTCTATCTTAAAGACAATTTCGTTAAGTAGTTACATATTTTGTTGCTTAGTTTGTGTGTTTTCAGCCTTTCAGCCAGCTATATGAATACATTGATATTGGATGATTCTACAAAATGATTTGCTGGCTGTTCTTCTATACTTTCATTAAGGTTCCATTTAATTATTTTCAAAAGAGATCAGTATGCAAATATAGATTTCCTTCTTTTGCACTATAGTTGTAAGCTTCATAAGTTAATACTTGTTTTTAAAAATAGAAATTAACTCAGTCATTGACTTGCAATGTAAGTTGACATCAATATTTTTTAACCGTTTATTAGGTTGATCAACATTTTTATGAACAAAAAAATTTATGAAAAAAAAAGAAATATAATTATGCAATAAAATTATATGTTCCCGTTTTTACATGCAAATTAAATATAAACTATAATTGTATAGCAATTTATATTTAAAAATCATATATTGAACATATTTAAAGAGCTCTTAGTAAGAAAATTAATTTAGAGTATAGTAAATATATTATAAAATATAAATTTTCTAAGAAATATATATTGGAATCACAATCGATTATGATCAAAAACTTGAAAAATCTGACAGTCTATATATTTTGGCAGCTTAATAGTAGCAACAACTCACTTTACTATGTTCAGGTTATCAGTGTGTCAGAAATACTGTTAAGCTATACAAATGGGAAATATAAATATATAATTGTAAATATTGATTTATTATCATCACATATTTGAAAATCACTTCAATAGTTTTTGGCAGCTTAGTAAAAGCAACAATTCACTTCTTAAGGCCCTGGTTATATGACATGTGCACACACACACACACACACACACACACACACACACACACACACACACACACACACACACACACACACACACACACGCACACACACACATTCACATTCACATTCGAATGCAGTCGAGGCGCATGACTCAATTTGCATAGCATACTTATGGGCTGTATTGCAGATTGCTGCATTAAAATAATACGCGCATTTATTTATGCATTTAAGCAATTCTTGCATATCAGTGTTGTTTTAGCTAACACATCGGATGGCGACTGCGACGTCGACTGCGACTGCGACGTTAACAGCGGCTGCTGTGCCCCGAGCGAGGTTTGGCTTTTTTTTTTGTTCGGCTATCGCTCGAAAGCTCGCTCCAGGAGCATTTTCATGTTCGCCTGCGTCTCTGCAACTTCAGAGTACGTACGTGAGTGTGTGTGCTGGTGTGTGTGTGTGTGTGCGAGTGTGTGAGTGTGCTAGTGTTGAGCTTCCTCGTCGCTTTGTCGTCCTCGTCGGTGGTATCAACAAGGACATTCGACCTACTGTTGATTGCGCAGCAAAGCTTTTCAGTTGATTTTCAGACCGTGCCACGTACGGAACAAAAGTGCTGCTGATACGGCGGAGTCAAGAGCGAACGCTTTAGCAGCATGCAGCGTGTTTCTTAGGTCCAAAACATACCAATTGTATCACTATCACTGTGTGTGTGTGTGTGTGTTTGTGTGTTTGCCTGTGTTTGTGTGTCTGTCTCGTCCGGCTCGATTTCCCAGCAAGGCTCCAAAGGTATCTATTTCAAAGCAATTGCTGACTCTTGTGTATGGTTTTTTGTTTATATCTGTTGGTGGCTCGCATAAATATTGTTGCTAGTTTCAGTTTTTTGTTGTATTTTTGTATTTGTGGTGAGATGTGTGCAAAAAAAAAGATAAAAGATAAAACAAGATAATACAAGTTTTTGGTCGGTCAAGTGTGTAAGGAGTTAATGCCAGTCAAAAGAACGCGGCTACTTTATTGATAAAGCCCAAAACACACACACGCACACACTCTCACACATACTACTTTAGGAAAGACACATACAGAGCGACAGAAGACCGCACTGAAAAACGAGTCTGACAACTTAACGACTTACTTAGTCAAATAGAGAGGTACAACAACAACAACAACACAAAATAACATTGCCCAAAAGTAAGACGGCTGTGTGGGTGACAACAGCGTGTGTGTGAGTGAGTGAGTGAGTGAGAGCAGCTTAGGCTAGACAGAGACAGCAGCCTAATAGACTGCCCAAGCAGCCCATAAAGGGTAACACACACACACACACACACACACACACACAAACACACACACACATACTCAACCAACTGACAATGCGTTGTCTGATAAAATATTCAATTTTTTCTTGGCTTCTGTCTTTTTTTCTTTATATATTTTCTTTGGCAAGGTGTCCGAAAAATGCGATGCTGCTGCCTTTTGGGTTCTTTTGCTCGCTCTCTCTCTCTCTCTCTCTCTCTTTCTGCTTTCACTTCTGTTGCGCTTTGTCGCCAGGCTTTTTGTAGTTGTAGTTCTTGTTCTTGTTGTTGTCGCTGGTCACAAAGTTCTCGCGTGGCTTACGAAATTGAATGAACATAATCAAATCAGAATGAAAGAGGTTATGTAAATGTTTCTCTGGCCTGGCCCACGTGTGTTGCTCTCCTGCTGCTCCTTGGCTTCCTGTGGCTAACTTGCTTATATATATCTTATATATATATATGCATACTATATATAGACAAATGTGTAGTGGCAAGTTGTCTCTAGCGTTGTTTTGCTGTTGTTGGTATTTGCATAATTTACAGCGCAAGTTAATAGCCAAACACATGTGCTGAAAAACATTTCGCCAGCAACGAGTTTCTGCTTTTTTTTTTATTTTTTATTTTTTTTTTTTTTGGGGCGGGGCTTTTTCTGTAAACGTTTCGGTTTTTGGGGTTTATCTTTTGTGTGTGTGTGTGGACAGCTCACAGAATATACACTGTAGCTGTGGGAATTCAGTTGAAATGCTTTGAACTTTTCAGCACAAAAGTTTTTGCTGTCGCATTTGAAAGACTATTAGCTGGACTTTATGTTGAGTGCTGATAATATGTGGCAAAGCTAGCAAACTTAGTCATCGACTTTATATGCACAACATACAATATTTCAAGTTTATGTGGAACAAAGTTTGCGGAATGTTAGAGACTTCATTTGAATTCTAACATTCAGACCTACGATTTACCATTTTTGATTGAGCTCTTGGAACTAAAGATTACATTTGTACTATGTTTGTACTATTTTTGGACTGTTTTCAATCTACAATTTATAAAGTCAAATGAGAAAACAAATAAAATGTCGACTAAAAACAATTGACAATTGAATAGGAAAATAAATATGCTCACGAACTAAATTAGGAAAAGTATATAACGATTAAAAGTATGTTAATTTAGAATTAATTTTAGTATTTTTCTAGGGCTACTTAAATTACAAAAATGGTCTAATAACAGCAATAAGACCAGAAATGATTGAAAAAATAGCAAGAATTTGTAATAAATAAGTAAGCAAGCAAAATGCTGAAAAATCGAAAATAGAGTCTGTAATATGCACAAACACACATATACACACACACACACACAATGTGACTCAATCTGTGGATTACAAAAAACCAAGTCGTTACAAGTCAGGAATGGCAAATTGCAAAGCATTTCAAGCAAGAATCACCAAAAAGGGAGACCAAAAAAACTAAGAAAATGGAAAACTAAAATTGAAAAACTTAATAAAAAACTGAAAAGTGCAATCACAGCCGAAAATTGCAGCCAGGCGGCGCAATCAAAGACAGACATAGCAAAGGAAACTGAATCTGAAACAGAGACGGAGGCAAATCGGTTGTTTTTTTGCGCTTCTTGCATACCCGAAAACAAGCAGCGAAAAAACCAAAACCAACGCCATCAACCTTTAGCCCAAGACCTTTCCAGACACCCAACTATGCGAGGAGGGCGTGGCAGGGCGGGGGGCGGGGGCGGGGGGCGGCCAGGGGCGCCTAGGAATGGCAATTAGTTTGTTTGTGGAGGGGGTGGTTGGGCGGTTTTGGATTTCTGGAATGAGATGAATAATTGCCTGCTTAGAAATTCCATTCAAAGTGAAGCAGGCTAGAAGGCTAGAAGCAGACACAGAGTATTTGCCAGCTTAGCATTAATATGTAAGCATGTACAATCAGTTAACGAATTTGTACGAAAAGTACAGTATCGCTGCGGAAAGTTGGTTAAGTAGACTTTTGCTGCACTACAGGATGATGGTCTTATTTTCAGTCGGGATGTGTTCAGAGCGTCCTTTCGTTTTATGTATTTGTTTATTTAATGTCCACTGAACTCGGTTGCTACAGCAAAATAAGTTAAAATTCAAAATTACAAAAAAATTCCATCTAAATAACAACAGAAAAATTTAATTTAAATTTTGTTGGCAATTTGTTCTTAATTTTAAAACATTTTGTGCATTTTCTTTAAAGAAAGATTTGTCCTCGATCTAAGAACTTTTTGTACTGAAGTATAATTTTGTTGTGGGTTGGATTTAACAATATTCATATCAACTTTTTTCATTCAATGCAAATGAAATTCCAAATTATTAAGTATTTAACAAAGGCTATGGACAATCTACCAATCAATAATTTATTTACTAACTATAGCTGTACGTAATAAATTACAATTCGCTTATAGCTTGTTGATCGTTTTGTATTGTTTTGTTAATAAATAAATCGCAATTGAAGCTATTAGCGAAAAAAAAAATTGATTAAGCACAAGCGATTATGTAAATGACCGCTGCTAATTAAATGACAAATAATTTATAAAAAATATATTTGAAATTTTCTCAATGTCATTAGGCACTTATTGTGTGTTTTATAATTGCATTACACACAGTATCTATTTATTTTGTCATTTTCTCTCTGGCTTAAATATGTCAGTTTTATAAAAATTTTTTTTTCTTTTGCACTCTGCACTTCACTTGTCACATTTAAAGCACAAATTTAATTATTTTATGTTCAGCTTCACACTATGTGTGTAACTTAAAGGTCTTTGTAATATGTGTATATATATATATATTTTTTTTTTTTAAAGCGCACACCATTATGGAAAATTAACAAAAAGGCGGAAATAAATTAAAATGCCGCTTTATTGTTATTTACTATGCATGAGTTAAATTTGTTAAATTATGTTCACTTTTAAATAAATGAAGCCGAGAATTGCATGCATTCCAAATAGATAACCAGGTGCACTGGCATTCAAGTAATTTGAACTTGAGCCACGTTTGATGAACTTTTCGCACAACTGTCAGGTGTGTGTGTGTGTGTGTGTGTGTGTGTGTGTGTGTGTGTGGGCAATTAGTTGGGCAACCACGTCAGAGCTGTTTGTGCCACTCTTATGTTTGTGCTCCGACTGCTCTGCTCTGCGCTGGCCAAAACAAATTGGCTGGGCAAAGTTCTGTTGGCTGTCTTCTAACTTGTTTACAAGTCGTTTGGCAATTATTCAATTAAATGGCAACGCCAACGGCCATTTTATGTAATTTTGACGCACGAAGCGGCTAAACTTCAAATGCATTTAGAGCTCAACCGGAAATCGCGTAATGCTTGCCGCACGTCACTTTGTGCCGGACAGGGGGGGGGGAGTTGGCTACAGGGCCGGAATCCAGTTATCCGGTTCAGAGTCCACCTGCAATTTGCAATTGCTCTGCGCTGGCGGCCTTAAAGTATGTTCAATTTTCTTTCCTTTCAATTTCCGAGACTGACAGGCACAGACACACACACACACACACACACACAGACAGAGCTCGACCAGAGCCTTTGGCACAAACAACTTCCGCCAGCTATAGCAGTCTAGTTGGGGGCCAGCTTGGATGCTTGGCCAGCTCGTTAGCAATTGCATCACAGACAACGTTGTAAATGCCATGTCCGACTCCGAGCGATATCCCCCCCCAGCCCCCAGCCCCCATTCCCCTCCGCCACTGGCATATGTATGTAGTGTGTGTGTGTGTGTCCTGGTCCGCCTCCAGTTGCGCATCATTTGTGCTTTTTGTTTACCTACCCAGCAGGCGGCTATTTCTACGGTGCAAAAAAATAAATACATATCTCATATAGTATATGGCAGTGGCGTAGGCAGGATTTTGTTAATGTTGATGGGGGCAAATATTTATGAATATTATGTGCTTGATCATTGTTTAATGAACTTGTTTTGCTTAATATAAAAATTGTTTGCCCAAATTCTTAGCCAACGTTAAGTTTTTTCATGCATATTTTCGAATTGTTCAACATTTGACTAAGGCTGAGAACAGGCTGCTTCTTTAGATTGTGATAAAAATGACATATTTCATATAGTACATGACAGTGGCGTAGGCAGGATTTTGTTAGCTGGGGTCTTAGAGTGCAAGCTTTTTGATAAATTTAAAAAATACAAGTTTCTTCGACTTTAAAATGTCTAGAGGGGGTTTGGAGGTGGTTTATCCCCAAGGCCCCACCCCCTTCTGCGTATGCCACTGGTATACACAAATATGTACACAGCAGGCTGCCACAAAGGCCATAAGGCGTGCATTTCTAATGATCCTTGGCGAACGACCAAGGCGAACTGCATTTTGGCTTTTTCGCTTAACGGCTCTCAATTAATTGTGTGGATTAAATTTTATGAGTTTGTTATTTGAAACTTGGGAGTATGTTAATTACAAAATTTAATTCTAAGCTCTTTCAAATGCATAACATTTCAGGTTCAAAAACCAAACAGCGCTGGGAAAGTTGAATGTGTGAAAAATTACATTATCAACTTTCCAATTTGAGAGCCGAAAAATCATTTTAGCTGAAATAAGTAGAAAATAAAACTTGATAAGATTTTATTTCAAACTAAAGTGTAGAAGAGTTGAGAAAGTTATAAGGCAACTTTGAATACCGAAACTATGAGATATATGGGTTAATGGAATAAAACGTTGTTGAAGCTTAGAGTGATATTTTAGTTAGCAAATGTATCTGATATAAACTATATATGCAAAAATTTCTATTCATATGTTTTGAATTGAAAAAAGGTAAACGTTTGAAGGAAAGATAGTTGTGATTGTTATAAAAGCTCATGAATGAAATCGCTTTAAAATAGCTTTAGCTCAGCTATAAAGTTCGGTTTAATTTTTACCACTTAACTCAGTTTTTATACTCTGATACCGAAGGTACTCATAGTATATTGGTTTTGTCGAATGTCCGTCAGGCCGTCCGTCTGTCCGTCTGTCTGTCTGGATGAACGCGCGTATTTCCGAAACGATATTAGATAGACTCTTGAAATCTTTTGCGTTATGATTATAGCTATCTGCTTCAGATCAAGTTTATTCCAAATTTATGCCACGCCCACTGGGAGGCTGGCAAATCGATAACATGTCGATACACCTCAAATCACAAATCGATTAAACGTGAATAACTCCCACAATTTTGAAGCTAGAGTAATCAAATTTGGTAGGTATATTGCTGGTGACCTCCCGAAAAAATTGGATCCTAAGTTAATCGGCCACGCCCATTATTACGCCCACCAGCCCCCCTCCAAAATTAATTTGAAATGCTTATATCTCCCGCAGTTTTAGAGCTAAAGTCACCATATTTGGAATATATATTACTGGTGACGTCCTCTACAGATTACAGAAACAAAATTTCGACCACGCCCACTCCCGCCCCCGTAATCGCGAAAATCGATATACATGAATGCACAATTCGATAACACGTGTATATTTCCCGCAATTTTGAAGCTAGAGTCCCCAAATTTGGAATTTAGACTAGGGCTGACCAGCCCAAAAGATTGCGTCCTGGATTTTCCGGCCACGCCCACTGGAACGCCCCCAGCCACCCCGCCCCCACGAAACACGGAAGCCTATATCTCGCACAGTTTAAGAGCTAGGGCTACCAAAATTGGAGGATAGACTTATTGTCAGCCCCCTAAAGATCGGCAAAAAATTTTGGGGCCCCGCCCCTCCCGCCCCCAAAATACGCGAAAACTTATATCTTCCACAGTTTTAGAGCTAGAGTCACCAAAATTGAAGGATAGACTTATTGTCAGCCCCCCTAAAGATCGGCAAAAAATTTTGGGGCCCCGCCCCCTCCCGCCCCCAAAAATCGCGAAAATTTATATCTTCCACAGTTTCAGAGCTAGAGTCATTAAACTTGGAAGATAGAATTCTGGTCAGCCCCTGTAAATATCGGTAAAAAAAATTTGGGGCCACGCCCCCTACCGCCCCCAAAAATCGCGAAAATGTATATCTTCCACAGTTTTAGAGCTAGAGTCAAGAAATTTGTAAAATAGACTTCTTGTCACTCCCTCTAAAGATCGGCCAAATTTTTGGGGCCACGCCCCTTCCCGCCCCCAAAAATCGCGAAAGCTTATATCTTCCACAGTCTTAGAGCTAGAGTCACAAAAATTGGTAGATAGACTTCTGGTCACCCCCTCTTAAGATCGACCAAAAATTTTCTGTTCACTTGCTTTCAGCTGTTCTTAAAATGGTATCAGAGTATTACGCAGTCGGCTCCGCCCGACTGCAACGTTCTCACTTGTTTTTTCTACAACAATCAGATTTCGAAAATTCCGGAAATTCGCTTTGAGTTAATTTCATGTGCATTTTGTTATTTCGCATTTTATAAAATGCTTAAATGATTAGATTTGGTTTTGACAACAAATCAAGTCTTACAGATATTGCTGTAGAAAGCTGCAAGTTTGTAACTTATGTAATTAGGGCTACAAAATATTGCTTAATAACCCAGTGAAACAGACAAATATCAATATATTGTTATAAATATACTTTTTACAGCTTTTGTTTTTGTAAAAGTTGTGTATTATGTAAATGGGTTTGCATAGGAAAAATGTTACATAATATATGATATGTGAAAATATGTACATTTTCGTTTTAGTGGAATTGGGCTATTAAATATATGTATATATATATATATATATATATATATATATGGATTTTTTGTTAACGTCGACTAGTAAATTTGATGGCTAAGTTTGTGTACAACGAGACAAGGCCCAAGGCGCCTGTTAACTGTGGGCCACATCCGCGGAGAGTTGTTGTTATTGTTGTTGTTGTTGTTGTTGTTGTTGCCTTGTGATGTCCACACGTTGTCAGCGTGCCCCTGGAAGTTCCATCAAAAGTTGCCGCTGATGGTCTTCTTGTTCTTGTTCTTCTTCGTGGTGCTCGTCCTTCCGCATCCGGCATGTCAGTTTGGAACATGGCCATCAAATTTGTCCGCAACTCGTAAAATGGCGAGCGAAATGGAATATGAAAGTGGCAGCAAGCAAGACAACAGATGCACAGAGAGAGTGAAAGAGTGTGAGAGAGAGAGAGAGAGAGAGAGGGAGAAAGACTCGTCCACTTTTATTATTGCGTAATGCAAGTTTTATCTAATTTGTCGTTCAGTTAAATGCTTATGATTTTAGCTGCAGTTGCTGCGTCAGTTTCTAATTACGAATGGGAATTGCGTGCATCAATCATGATTATTGCATTTAATGTTAAGAGCGAGATAGACAATAGCAGCGAGATAGATAGAGAGAGAGAGAGACGCATATGCTATTAGTTTCAATTGCCAATTGAAAGTCAATTAAAGCCTCACGCAAATTTGGCGCAACAAGGACTTCAAAAAGTTGGCCGCACAAAATGTTGCTCGAGAAATTATTAAAATTTTAATTACGCAACTCTGTGGCAAAACTTTTCGTCATGCATCCCATCAGCAAGCTCGACATTGTTGTTGTTACAGCAACCGCAAAGGTAAAGACTACAAGTACGAGTTCTAGAAGGCAGTGCGCAAGTTCAATTCACCTTCAAGTCGCCGACGAAATGCTCTTTTCCCATATACGCACACAACTAGATAACAAATTATTAATATTCGAAAAAGTATTTCAAGCAAAATTATATGGCAAACAAATATGTTACTTTATTTGAAATCAAAAATATTAAGTAATACAGAAATCAGGCAGTTTCAAATATAGACATGTGCTTGTTTTGGTTCAAAAAGTTGTAAAGAGAAAACTTGTTCAAATATGAATGCTGATATTAATTGCTAGTATATTTTTATGGATTCATATACGATCATATTTCAAACTTAAAGCTGTAAAGTAAAACCGAAAGCACAACATTTTATAGCTTCAGATGGTTCTAAAACTGCATGGCTAAAATATGAATGTTGGCATCAATTTCTATTATATTTTATTAAGTTAAAATCAAAGCGAAAACCCTTTGCTTTATGACTAAATACGGTTTGATTTGATTGTAAAAGTATTAAAGTGCCAATAAGCTAACAAATTAATATTGCAACTAATTGTCGCTATTTCAGTAATTTATTACAAATGCATATTAAATGCTGGCAAGTCGAAATGACTAGTCAAACATTTGGCAACGCTCATAATCCAACTAAATATTTATATAACAATGCAGAATATCGCAAAGTTAACTTTTGTTACTGCGCTCAGCTTGTGTCGCGCCAAAGTGAGTGATTTAAATGCATTTGCATTTTAATAAATTTGCAGAGAATGTCAAGTTTTGGTAGAGCAATTTAGGAACCTAACGGAATAATGCGCTGACTGACTGACTGACTGAGGGACTGAGGGACTGAGTTACTGACTGACGGCAGCTCCTTTTGGCAGCGCCTCGGCATTGTGAGATGTCCCTGGATGTCGTTGTTGTCGTCGTCGTTGCTGTGTGTGTGTGTGTGTGTGTGTTATTGTTGGATTTTTGTTTGGGGGCTGCCACACTAAAGCACACACACACACACAGAGACAACACACACACACACATATAGAAAACGGCGCTGACATGCTTAAATATCAAAGTACCTTTTGCTATTCATCAGCGCGACTGACGCCCCGAGGGTAGGCATGAGCGTGGGTGTTGAGGGGGCCACTGGCCGAGGGAGGGGAGAGGGGGTGATGGGTGTGATGGGTGTGGGCTAGTCCTTGTTGGGTTTTTCGACCATGGCAGGTGCATGGCTGCTGCATGATGGATGACGTTTCGCCTTGACAATGTGCCCAGGCTCGCTGCTGATACGCATACGCATATGCATATCTTTAATCTTGGCTCAATTTTGCTTTCAGATCGAACCGCAGCCAAAGTGGGATAAGACACGTGCCTTCAATTACCTGTTAACTACAACAGTAGCCGACTGCCCCGTTGCTTAACCAGTTGAAGCAGTCGAACAGAGCAAACCAATAGCAATACCAATACCAATAACAACGCTTACTCCGCGGCAACACAATGGGCAAGAAGAACTCCAAATTGAAGCAGGACACCATTGATCGTCTAACAACGGACACATACTGTGAGTATATATATATATACATATATATATAGCACTATACCCCCCATACAATACAAATCATGCTTGCCTTGAACTCTATATGAGTTATTGTGGCGCGCATTAAAAACTCTTGAAAGCCATTTTGGCCGCACAAACGTGCGCAAGTCTTTTTTGTTATACTCTTTTCGAAGAAAATAGTATATTAAGTTTGTCCTGAAGTTTGTAACGCATAGAAGGAAGCGTCTGAGACCCCCAAAAGTTACTGCCAATATGCTTATAAAAACAAAACAAATTGATCTAGCCATGTCCGTCTGTCTGTCTGTCTGTCTGTCTGTCTGTCTGTCTGTCTGTCTGTCTGTCTGTCTGTCTGTCTGTCTGTCTGTCTGTCTGTCTGTCTGTATGTATGCAAACTAGTCCCTCAGTTTTTGAGCTATCGCGATGCAACTTTGCACAGACACTTATTATTCAAGGGGACAGCACATTGGTCGGAGCCGGCGGATCGGACCACTATATCTTATAGCTGCCATACACCTCAAAGTCGGTTTTGGCCATAAATCCGATGTTTTCAAAGCAATTGCCTTAAATTTCCTTGTACACTTGAACATCCTTATAACTCATCAATGGGTAAAATCGCAAATCGATTGAGTCATAAACAGCGAAGATATGCGTCATTAAATATTTTGAAAAAACAGGTGCATATGAGCAAACAAAGTCAAGCGCAAGAAAGCTTTTGATAGTCTGCTCTTCAAGGTATTTTGTCATCGATCATCAAAACGGTTTGTGGCGTAAGGCGTAAAGAGCCGCGCTAACGAACGCGAACGCAGGTTTCGCAAGTTCGAGCCTCGGCGGCGACTGGTTGTTAATTTAAT
The DNA here is from genome assembly GCA_035042425.1 of Drosophila flavopinicola. Classification (NCBI taxonomy): domain Eukaryota; kingdom Metazoa; phylum Arthropoda; class Insecta; order Diptera; family Drosophilidae; genus Drosophila; species Drosophila flavopinicola. Next base: position 332,837 of record JAWNLL010000272.1, on the reverse strand, counting down.
ACTTTTTTCTTTTTTCTTCCTTTCAAATATATAACTGTAATCAAATTAATTTGCTTCCAATGGCTTAGAACAAAAACAATGCCACGCGAAAAAACAAATGCTGACGAACGCGAGTTGTGTGCAGGTTGCAGGAAAACAAAACAAGGAAATTTGTAACAGTCGGCTCTTTAAGCGATTTTTGTCAGCGATCATCAAAACGGCTTGTGGCGTAAGGGGTAAAGTTGCGAACTGGGGAGCGAGAGGTCCTGGGTTCAAGACCAGCGGCGACTTGGTCATTTATTTTCATTTTTTCTTGTTCTTCTTTTCAAATATATAATAACTGTAATCAAATTCATTTGCTTTCAATGGCTTAGAACAAAAACAATGCCACGCGAAAAACCAAAGCTCAGTATAAATCGAGCTTTTTAGCGATTTTAAAACTGCTTGGTGTAAGCAGTAAAAAGCAAAACAAGAAAGCTTTTGACAGTCTGCTCTTCAAGGGATTTTGTCAGCGATCATCAAAACGGCTTGTGGCGTAAGGGGTAAAGTTGCGAACTGGTGAGCGAGAGGTCCTGGGTTCAAGACCAGCGGTTGACTGGTCATTAATTTTCATTTTTTCTTATTCTTCTTTTCAAATATATAATAGCTGTAATTAAATTCATTTATTTTCAATATCCTAAATTGTTTCTAATTTTTTTTTTATACATAAAGTAGCTTTAATAGAATAATTCAAAAGAAAAATTTAAATTCATTGGCAAAACCAATGCCACGCGAAAAAAAATATGGATCGCAAATTCTGTATATTAGCTCTCGTATGTTCAGATTAAGTTTTATGACAATTCAATTTCCGACAGCGGCCTTGAAAGGTATAAGAGCAACAGGCACAAAATTTGGTATGTATATTGTAGTATACATATGTAATGTAGTTTTGACTTTTTGGAAAAACTGAAACTTGTTTATTGTTCAATTCGGTAGCACTTATGAATGCTAAGGGCCGCGTCCACGAGCTGCGGATAGTGAAACGTCCCTGTTTACATGAATACCTTTATATATTTTATTTTATATGTAGGGGTATATGTATGCGACATTAATATCTGCGAATTAAATAAGCAGTCACGGAAAAATAGTGAAAATGGCTTAAAGGTTCGAAAGAGTATAAAATCTTCGGCACGCCGAAGATAATCCTTTCCCACTTGTTTTTTTTTGTCATAGTCGAACTGTTTATTAAAAGCATTTTCTTTTGCTTATACTTTGATCTCTAGGTTAAATTTTTCCATTTGAGCAGACATTTTATGCTCAAGTGCATATTAAAGTTTAAGCCAAAAAGATCGCCTTGTGGCCCCTTTTTATTGCCATAAATTTGTCGAGTTACTTTACAACATTGGCTGTTCAATTGGTCATAAGCATGATATAGTAAATCAGTTGCTCTCAATTTTGTAATAATATCTAAAACTACTACAGAAACTCTGCGCTGAAAGTTTTTCATTACTGTGACAAATGCGGCTATGTTTGTGAGTTTATTTGTATTTATTTATTTTATTTTTACTTTTTTGTTGCCTGGTGAATAGTTACTTCATGCTCCATAGCCATATGGCAGCGATGAGGGTCCCTTTTATTGGTTTTGCTGTAGTTTTGTTGGCTGCCGTTGGGCTTTGCGCTTTGTGGCAGAAATAAGTTTATACGAGCATAAGTACAATTTTCGATACACATACTTTCAAACCGTTGCACACAAGGCAAAAGTTCCTGAGTGCAATCGCATAACAACAACTATGTCGCATTGCATTCTAGTAGTAGTATAAGTAGAAGCCTACGGATTCATAGTCGTCGGTTCATGGACTTTAAGAGCTTAAGGAGGGTGGAAATATTATTGACAATGTTTGTGGCCTGTATCCAATTTACTTGACTTTATTCATATTTGTATGATATCGATTTCAATAGACCAGAAGGAAGGAAATCTCGAAACTACTTGTGATACTTGCTAGAAAAAGATCTATAATTCTATAAGTTCTACTAATTATTTTGCTATAATTATTAATTTTATATGCGATAATAAATAAACTATGGACTATCAAAATAATTTTGAAATATAACTAACATATAGATACTATACATTCTGGCATGCGGTCGGTCAGTTGCCCAAATGACTCTAAATAACTTATTGCCAATGAATAATTGAATAAATAAATTGAACTTTCTTGCCCTAAGGAATATTGAATTAATTACTAGCTATGTATATATATATATATATTGATTAGTAGTTATAGTAAAAGTTCATTTCAACATTCCTAATACAAATTTGCTCTTGAGTATTCTGAAAATACTGTAAGTCGATACGCATACGCAGTGTTGTACCAACAAAAATACGTTTAATATAAATAAATTTCGCATTAAAAATAATAGTTTCGGGATTACTCTAATCGATCTTGAAATATGAATTGTGCTCTCAAATATAGAAATTATTACTTTGGCAACAATCGTAATTGATTTGAGTACAAGAAATCATATATATTTTTTTTCGAGTGTGCTAGATATAGAATGAATTTTCCTCAAATGTTTTTCAAGTCGTTGCTTTTCTCTAGTAAGTTAACCATATTGAATATAGCATTGTATGCATTCCATTTAGAGAAATGTGACAGTGTTGATTAACGATTGTATTTCAGATCAACAGTTGTCGATTATACTATTATGATGTTATTATGATATTATCATAATAGATAGTTCGATCACGATGCACAGAAGCAGTCAATTTACTGTCGCTAGTCATTTGCTTAGTCAATAAGGGTGCATTAGAATGTAGCCAAGGGAAAAACATGCTGAAATGTGACCAACATTTGATTACATATCACCCAGTGCAAGTTTCTCTCGCAGTTCTACTTACACGTTTGTGTGTGTGTGTCGCACTTTTATGTCAAATTCTGTTTGTGCTACGCTTCGACAAACAGTCGCTGCAAGGCGGCGACAAATCGCTTATAAAACTAAAATGCAGACAGCATCCATGCAGACCAGAACTGACAGACCAACAGACTCGCAGCCAGGACGAGCACCAAGACCAAGACTAGACGTTCTTCCTGCCTGTCGCAATGTCACATTTCAACTGCATTCACTTGGCACATGCTCTTTGCTATGCAAACACACACACACACATATGGCAAATAGTGATAGTGGTACTCTTGGGTGCCCCCAATGCTATGTCCTGTGCCCTCTGTGCTCTGATCCGTCTGCCAGTTCATTTCGCACGCATTCCAGTCAGTGCTGGCACTCAAATTTCAATTCAATGTTGAAATAATTATTGCACTTGTTGTATTTGTGTTCAATATGCGCTCCTTTGGGGCCCCATTGCCACGTTCTGTGGGTGTATGAGTGTGACTGGGTGTGTGTGGGAGTGTGAGTGTGAGTGTGAGTGTGAGTGGGCACTCAGCTTGTCTCGTCGTGACAGTTTGTTTGCCATTTAGCAGTGGAAATCAAACGTGTAAAAGCAACAAGCAACCAGAGCAGTAAAAACACACACACAAATACACACACACTCACACTCATACACTAGCTGCTGCCAATGACGTCTCAAGCGCGGGTGGGTCTACCCACCTCCCAGCTGTTCCTGCACACTGTGTCCTGATAGGGATAGGCAAGCTGTCAGGGCTAATTGTTGATGTAATAAATCATGAATCGCATTATATTAATCAATTATTACATTCCATGTCAATCTACAGTTATTTCATGTGTGTATCATCATTAACATTATTTTGCATATTTATTACGCACTTTGAGTGAGTGCGTGCTTATAATTTTTTTCTATTTGTTGTCACGAAATGCGTCCAGCAAACAATGAATACTCTGTTCGTCGAATTTTATGAAGACTGCTCAATGTGATGCGTGTAAATAGTTGTCATAGTTGATAGTTTCGTTCATTATCACATACAGTCCTTTCAAGCACGAACATCCCCATCTGGCACCAGAAAGTTCGAGTTATAGAAAGAACTCAATTTGGTTCAACTTCGAGCTATATAGGAGTTCGAGGTAATTATTATATATAAATATAACATTCATATAGAAACTTGCTTATTAAACTACAAATAATTTCAAAACAAATCTTGAAAGTGAACAAATACGACATTACGACAATAGCCGAGGCTTACATATATTAGTTCACTGTATGGAGCGTGCACTGTATATATATATTCTTCATATCTATATCATCTATACATCCAGGCTAATGTTCTCTCAAGTTGCTTGTTCAGTTTATTATAGTTGCATGAATGATACATTTTCCATGTGTCGTACAAATTTATGTTGCACAACACTGAAAATTAATGTTCCTTATAGCTGTTAAGCAAGATAAGCTACACTAGACTACTATATCAGAGCTGTATCCCATACACACGCAAAGCGTTGAAAATGCGGTTCATTTACTTGTCTTTCTGTAGTCGAAAATCAGTCATCAATGTTCAGATCATTTTTAAAAATATATTTGTGATAACATTAGCCGCAAAATAGGCTGCAGTGTTGAAAAACGCTGGCAATTCAAGTCAAGTGCAACCTGTTGTTTATTTACACTTTTATTTCTACATATTTATTTTGAATTTGACCATTAAGTTTGGGCTCTTTCCCATTTTTAGATTTATATATTTTATGCACAGGAATTGAAATTTGAAATATGAAGATTAATCGACTTTAAATTGAAGAATGAGTGAAAATTTTGTAAAAAAGTTTGGGGAAAGCCCTATCATCAGTTTTATTCGGTTGCACGCTCAACTTGTGACACTGTTAGAGACTGTTTCGCAAAATTCCCTGTCCCTGTCGCTATCGCAATCGCTGTCGCTGTCCTAGTGCCGATAGCAATCCCGGTCGAAAACATGATGCACATGTTGTAAATAATTTGCTAATGGCGCCAGTGAAGCTTCCACAGGACGAGGAGCAGCAACTGGGCAGGCTCTCAGGCGTGCCAGCTTGATAGTTTTGAGAGTAGCATGTGGGTGTACATATGTGTATAGTCAGTCAGTCAGTGGAATTTTCCGTTGCTCATTTAGAGAAAAAGCTAAAAGGACCGAGAGAGAGAAAGAAAGAGAGAGTCCAATGGAAATTGACTAGCAAAAGGAAATAACCAAATTACTCACTTAGACTCATTGACGTTAAATTATGCTCAGCAAAGTTTTTTAGCATAAGGGCAAGAAGAAGAAGAACAACAACAACCACAACTGCAGTCCAGCAGGACTCCATGATGAACACTGGGCAGGACAAAGTTGCTCCTTGCCCACTTTATCGCAGCGAACCAATTTCAGATATGGTCAGTGTCAATGTCTCATACAATAAGCACTGCTCTCGCTTTATTCCTGTTATCCTTGTTGTAGTTGGAAGCGATTGGTTGCTTGTTTCATGTTTCTCCAATCGTGACATTTACCAACCGCAACCGCACACAAAATTTAAATTCAAAATCGCCTGAGAAATGTGCCAAGGCGAATCGAGAAAATTTTATAGCATTGCTGGGTCTTAATTAATTGGTGCATTGTGAAGTGTTTGCCCAGTTAACGTGAACATGCAATAAGGCAGCAGCTCAACAGTACAACAGTAAAACAGTGCAAGCGTCGGTTCTCATGTAATTAGGTACGAGCTAAGCGGACGATAGTATCGTTCAGTCAGCCGATTGGTAAATACTACACGAATATGACAGGCCTTATTTCAATCCAAAGCTACAAAAGAGTATTCAAGATTAAGAAAATAAAACTCAAGTTTATAACAGATCCGGAATAGCATTTGAAAGTAACAAAAATGAGACAGCAAACTGGCGAAAGTAAAAAATCTTTAAGATGATATACATCAAGTATTCCAATCGATAAATATGTCTACCAATAACTGCTACTGTATTCATATATTGATATCGATAGCATTTATTATTTGCAGCTGGCGATATTTTAAGATTAAAGATTTGTGCAGAGTAAAGAGTAATAATTTTGGTTTCTTTATATTTTATAGTATTAAAAATTTCTTTTAAAATAGTTCAATTTCAATTGATTGAAATACGAACTGGATTTAATTCTTAACTATTGGCATATTTAACTCCGTTGATTTTTAAAAAGTGGCCAATTTTGAAGTGTTGAAGTGAAATTCTCAAAATTATATCTTGTTTGGATTATTTTTCTCATTTAATAACAATATTCAATCGATAGCTATGGGTGGGTGAAATTATATCAGCTATCATTTGTATGGCACTTATCTCAGTGCTAGACAGAATCGCAACTAGTTGTTGGTTAAGTGGTACATTTGTTGCGCCGCTAGGTGGCGTGTTAGTGCCAAATTTGAGCCTGCCTTGCTTACAGGGTATTCTTAATGAGCTTCAAGGCGGGCACATCACACAGAAGTTGTGAGGCCACGGCAAACAGCTACAAAAAGTTTCCCGTTACACGCACGTAGAGCACACGCACGCACACACACAAACACACACACACGCACACACACACACACATACACCTAGGCACACACACATACAGAGACATATGCGCCCGCATGCAAATCGCAGCTGGTTTTTATTTTGCCTTGCTCTTTATTTGCTGAATGTGTGGATGGATGATGGCGAAGGCCTTTGGCAGCCATTCATTAATTAGCATGTGGCCACTCCCAGGCGGCGGCGTAGTCCTTGCTGCTTGCGAGGTGTGTGTATGCTTATAAAAAAGTTAAATTAAATTAGTTTCAAATTAAATTATATACAGCAAAGTCGAAATGACGCTGATTCGTTGCCCTTTTTTTTTTTGTGGCTGGCTCCACTTGGACCAAAAATGATTAAATAAACACTGCCAGCCACAAATAACTTTGAGCAGAGAGAAAGAGAGAGCGAGAAAGAGACAGAGACAGAGAGAGAGAGAGAGAGAGAGTGAGACAGAGACAGAGACAAAATATCAACAAAAAAGTGCCGTCTTGTGCAAACAAACATTTAAATCGAAATAATTTTTTCTCATTTTTTTTTTTTGTCTGCCTTAAGCATTTTGGGTGAGGGAATTGGATCCTTGAGTGGCGCACTCAATGCTCCTGGCTATGAACTAATTTGCTTTACTGCTGCCGTCGCTACACACGCACACACGCACACACACACACACAGAGATACCCATCCATATGTATTATTCATGTAACCGCAGTAAAAGTCCTCCAACGAGGACATCAACATGCCCAGGAGCTAAGTTAGCCGACGCGTTGGCGTGCGTAGACTTTTAAAAAGGGGGCGCCAGTGGTTCGATGGGGTGTGGGGCAAAAGGGGTGGGGTGGCCGTTCGCTGCTTGTGCGGCTTATAATGAGTTATATTTTGATGCCAGGCAACTGGGGAGCTTTTCAATTTGTGCTCAATGGCTGCGCCTGACTTGCATTGCGTGCAAAGATCCTACCCCAAAGTACCCAGTGCCCAGTCCCCAGTCCCAAGGACCCGAGCACCCAAGCCGTAAGTCGCAGCACACGCGAAGGATGTGTGCTGGGCGTACCCAACTCAACGTCCAAGAGCTCAACTCTCCAATTAATACTGCAAATCGCATATGTATTCCGCACTTTCAATTGATTTCACTTCGTATTGCATTTTAAAAGGAAATTGTAAAACAAGCTTAAATGGAAGTTTGCAGCAAATCCGACTCGCAAAGCTCTCAAAGGGGCATTTATGTTTGTAGTATGTTTATTGTATGCGGCTCCAATTTGAAAACAATTAAGGGTACCTCAGTTGAGTGCCGAGGTACTTCTGAGCCATAAACATTATGTTCGCGAGTACGCACAAATGCCAATTAGGAGTCTGGTCGGCACTTGCACTTGCGGTGGCCTGCAGGCATTTAATTCGGCTTAAATATTTAGTATGAATAAATGATAGCATTTGAGGTTAAGTCTGTACTGCATACTTAAAGTATACTTTATATTATACAAACAAGCGGATTTTTTTTTCGTGGCAACTTACTCCAATTTCCTGTTCCATGCGTATCGCATTTTGCTTACAAGTACTTTGCTTAAGACAGCTAGCACAAGTTTGTAATTGTTAGCATTTTAGCTCAAACACTTTCTAGATACTTTTTTATTACGCCTGCGTACTTGACGTATACGTTATACACCTCATACGCAAACATAAGATGCCAACTATATGCAATTTCCTGCTCCATTCGTATCGCGACTTGCTTTCTTTACTTAAGACAGATATAAGCTTCTTAAATAATATGAAAAAATTATTATTTTCTTTTCACGAAATTGTGTAAATAAATATTTTGTATAGACAATAAATAAATACAATTTGGAAATATTACTTGATTTATATGAATTAAAGATTTGAAAATAAAGTAAACCAATTTGTTTTCATTATCATGTTGATTGTTCCTTTTGAAACAAAGGGGATTTTAATTTCAGAAATAAATATGAGAGCTGTAAGATGTAAGCTTAAACATTTCCAGAACACAGCAAATTGTTTAGACAAAGAAAAAATAAAACCTTTTTAAATTTCTTTTACATAAAAAAAGTACTTTTCGTTGTAGATACAACATGAATGAATATAGGATTTTTTTTTAAATAATTGTAATTGAAGTACGTTATGTAAGTTCTTTTACATTTTTTTCTATATTTAATAATGATTTCAATGAAATAGTTAAGCAATAAAATAAACAACATTTTTATAAGTAAAAATATATTAAATAAAGGGACTTTTTTTGCATTACGAAAGTTTTTGGAAAATCTTGTTGCTCTAAGTTGTTTTTTTTTTTTTAGATATTACAAACGCAACTTGTGTTAATATTTAATTGCGAATTCAATTGAAACAAGTGGGGACGATTATCTTCGGCGTACCGAAGATCTTATACTCTTTTCGAACCTATTGGCAATTTTCACTCTGCCAACTGCACCACTGAAATTTCATAAGCTGTACAAAATCGTTTTGTCGCGTAACATTTTTATACTCTGATACCGAAGGTACTCATAGTATATTGGTTTTGTCGAATGTCCGTCAGGCCGTCCGTCTGTCCGTCTGTCCGTCTGTCTGTCTGGATGAACGCGCGTATTTCCGAAACGATATTAGATAGACTCTTGAAATCTTTTGCGTTATGATTATAGCTATCTGCTTCAGATCAAGTTTATTCCAAATTTATGCCACGCCCACTGGGAGGCTGGCAAATCGATAACATGTCGATACACCTCAAATCACAAATCGATTAAACGTGAATAACTCCCACAATTTTGAAGCTAGAGTAATCAAATTTGGTAGGTATATTGCTGGTGACCTCCCGAAAAAATTGGATCCTAGGTTAATCGGCCACGCCCATTATTACGCCCACCAGCCCCCCTCCAAAATTAATTTGAAATGCTTATATCTCCCGCAGTTTTAGAGCTAAAGTCACCATATTTGGAATATATATTACTGGTGACGTCCTCTACAGATTACAGAAACAAAATTTCGACCACGCCCACTCCCGCCCCCGTAATCGCGAAAATCGATATACATGAATGCACAATTCGATAACACGTGTATATTTCCCGCAATTTTGAAGCTAGAGTCCCAAAATTTGGAATTTAGACTAGGGCTGACCAGCCCAAAAGATTGCGTCCTGGATTTTCCGGCCACGCCCACTAGAACGCCCCCCAGCTACCCCGACCCCACGAAACACGGAAGCCTATATCTCGCACAGTTTAAGAGCTAGGGCCACCAAACTTTGAGGGTAGACTTCTGGCCAAGTCCTCTAAAGATCGGACAAAAAATTTTGGGGCCACGCCCCCTCCCGCCCCCAAAAATCGCGAAAATGTATATCTTCCACAGTTTTAGAGCTAGAGTCAAGAAATTTGTAAGATAGACTTCTTGTCACTCCCTCTAAAGATCGGCCAAATTTTTTGGGGCCACGCCCCCTCCCGCCCCCAAAAATCGCGAAAGCTTATATCTTCCACAGTTTTAGAGCTAGAGTCACCAAAATTGGTAGATAGACTTCTGGTCACCCCCTCTTAAGATCGACCATGCCCCTCCCGTTCCCAAAAACTTGGAATGCCGATTTCGGGTCACCCAAACACCAGCAAAAATTTTCTGTTCACTTGCTTTCAGCTGTTCTTAAAATGGTATCAGAGTATTACGCAGTCGGCTCCGCCCGACTGCAACGTTCTCACTTGTTTTTTTATTTGTTCTGAAAATATTTAATTTATTGCCAGTTGTATAGCAGCTATAAGATATAGTGATCCGTTCCGGCCGGCTCCAACCAATGTGATGTCTCTTTGAATAATAAGTATCAGTGCAAAGTTTCATAGCGATAGATTCAAAACATGGGATATATGGTTAAAGCCGACTTCGAGTTGTATGTCAGCTATATGATATAGTGGTCCGATCCGGCCGGCTCCGACCAATGTGCTGTCCCCTGGAATAATAAGTGTCTGTGCAAAGTTTTATCGCGATAGCTAAAAAACTGAGGGACTAGTTTGCATACATACAGACAGACAGACAGACAGACGGACATGGCTAGATCAATTTGTATTGTCATTCTAAGCGTCGGAGACCCCTAAAAGTTACTGCCAGTAGTAACTTTTAGGGGTCTCCGACGCTTCCTTCTATGCGTTACAAACTTCAGGACAAACTTAATATACTATTTTCTTCGAAAAGAGTATAATGAAAGTTTTTTTTTTTTTAATATTTCGCGAATTAAATAATGATTTCTTATTACTAGTTTAATAATTAAAGCAACGTGATCGATTGCTTTCAGCCATGGTTTGAAGTAGTAAATAACGTTATCACAAAAGTGCTTTGATAACAATTGTGAATGATATTGCTATACGCAGCTGAGCCGATCCAGTTTAATGCTCAGTCTCACAATGGATCTGCTTAATCTATCTGCTGCTTCATTCCATATAGTACGTAGTACGTATTTGTGTCATTGTTTCATTCCATATAGCAATCACTCTTGTTTTGCAATGTTTTTCATTTGTAAAGTGGCGGACACAAAACGCGCTCGCTTCGCCTTCTAAGTGCAGAAGTGAATTGCATACGCGCCACAAAATATGCTATACATACACACACATATGCTATGCACACACATGCATAAAAGCATACTTATGTGTACCTGTGTGTGTGTCTGTATGTGTTGGATATGCGACTGTCTCTGACTGCTACCTGGTTATAAATTAAATGATTTATTAAATGATATGCACTTTATGCAACTGCACACACACATATACACACACACACACACACACATGTATACAATGGCCGTTATGTTGCTATGGGGGCGAAGATGCCTAAGCCTGTCAATGGCACGTCATCAATTTTTGTGGCAAGCCGAGCTAAGCCGTCATAACTCAGCGGCTGAGCAAAATTACTTGAGTTGAACCAATGAATTCGCTGTGGCATGTGGGCAATAAAGCAAGAGGTAAGTAGCTCAGAGTCCTGGGGATCACTGAGTACTCAACGGCCGGCAGGAAACTAAGTCGAACTAATGAGTCATGCGATTAAATTCGTATTATAATGATATGATATGCAGCGCAAATAATTTTGATGGCTCATAATGTGATTTATGCAGCAAGCACTTGAGTTGGCGGATTATTATACACTTGTCGAGGGCATTCAAATTGAAGCAGACATCTGCGACTCCATAAAGTATATGGTATATTGTTGAAAATACACTCAAGCTTTTTGTTTTCTGTGGTATTCTGCGGTAGCATTTTTTCTACTATTATTCATATTTATATTTATACTCTTTTCGAAGAAACAACTTTGTACTGAAGTCTGTAATGAATAGAAGGAAGCGTCGGAACCCCTTAAATTTCCCCCAGTATGTTTAGGATGACAAAACTAATTGATCTGGCTGAGTCCGTCAGTCTGTCTGTCTGTATGTATGCAAACTAGTCCCTCCGTTTTTGAGCTATCGCGATGAAACTTTGCGCAGTTACTTATTATTCAAAGGGACAGCACATTGGTCGGAATCGGTCGGATCGGCACACTATATCTTATAGCTGCCATACAACAGGAAGTCGGTTTTAGTAATATATTGCATGTTTTTAAAGCTATCGCCTTAAATTTCCTTCTACACTTGAATAACTATAACCCTCGTCAATGCCTAAAATTGCAAAACGATTCAGTCTTAAATAGCGAAAATATGCGTCAATAAATATTTAGAAAGAACAGGTAGTTTTGAATATACTGCTCTTTCAGCGAGTTTGTCATCGAACATCAAAACGGTTCGGTGGTATAAATAGTAGAGTGATGCGCTGTGCTAACGTATACGGGCTCAAATCGCGCCTGTGACATCATATATTATATTTATTAATTTATTTGTGCATAGTCGCGAACTATAATACCGCATATGCATACGCGTAAAGTGTTAGCTAGTGAAATCTATTCACAGGCTCGAAAAGAGTATACAATGTTCGGCATGCCACTTGTTTTTATACATTTTCTAAGAAATTTGTGGAATTAAAATGTTCTATGCAATCCACTCGTTACGTGAGATATTAAGCTACCTATATATTCGCAATAAATAATCAATATCGGACTATAATCTGTTCTTTCTAGTACTCAGTATGTTTCTTACCCGAATCGCATTAATGTTGTTTGTTTGTTTTTCTCTTTTATTTATCTGCTTACAGTTACCGAAAAGGAAATACGTCAATGGTAAGCACTTTGCGGTTTTGGTTGCAGTCAGTAACAATTATCCCTAGCGTACGTATTCACTTGAATGGCCGCCCATTTTATATTTAAATGATATGTAATCATTTTGCTCAACTGTCGTTCTGAGCTGTGCGTGCGTTCATTACGAAATTGGAAATTACTTTGAACTTATCATATTATTTTGGTCGCTGTCAAAATGCTGCATTTTATATGAATAATGCAATAAATGGGACTCGAATGCGACATGTAAATAAGCTTTTGCATTCTTGGAGCGACGCTGCACCATTTAATTAGCATTAAATAATGCACAAAACTGTTGACATCCAATTACGATATTTACATTAAACGACTCATGTGTAAATTTATCTCATTTGTGTGCAAATGTTTTTTCTTTTTTTTTTTTTGCTCGCAGAATTTGCTGGCACATTATTACATTACATTGTATATATATATATATATATATATATATATATATATATATATATATAAACACATAGGTCGGCATATTTATTTTGACAAGAGGTACTTTAAATTTGCAGTTGCTTTAATGCGCTGGCAAGTTTTTTTCAACTTTAACATAAAAAATCATATTCTCAAATTGTATTTGAATAAAATTTAATTATATATGCCAACCACTGTAATGTGAATATGATAATTCTCTGGCTTTTTCAATCATAATTAAAAATAGCTACATACTTTTTTTTGTTGTTGAATTTTTTTTCTATTTGAAACTTTGCCATGTTAACCTCAAATCGTCTCTCTCTCTCTCTCTCTGTCTTTCTCTCTATCTTTCTCTCTCTCTCTCCCATTGTCTCGCTTGCTGTGGTTTGGTTTAACTTGTTCTCTGTGCCTCACTGAACTGTAAACTGTGCTATATACCAACAAATGCTATGTAATTTTTATCTCTGACTTCTGACTTCCAAAATACAAAAAGGCACAAAGGTTTTCTCAAAGACTGCCCGAATGGTCTGCTGACTGAACAAGTAAGTAGAAGCCGAAAGTCCATCGTCGAATGCTTGCATCATATTTTATTTAAAACTACCTGTACTCACTCAACTAACCGCAACAGAATCCTATTAACAAAAACCATAAAACCATAAAAAAACAACAACTTAAAGTCTGTTCCTTTTCATTTTCACTAGCCTCAACAAAGCAGAAATATAAATTTTTGTTTTGGATTTTTTCGCCAATACTATTTGAAACAGAAAACCGAAAACCGAAAAGACCAACACAAAAACAAAACTGCAAAACTAAGTATACTTAGCGATTTTTTATTTACATACTTTATCTTTTATAGTTAGTTCTCGTAATTTTATGTTTTGGTTTTATGTTTGTTTGGCCTTCCACATTCTCATCGCCATCGCCATCGCCATCGCCATCATTAGTGGCGCAGTTTTGTGGCTTTGTTTTTGGCTTGTTCGTTGCTGCCACTTAAACTGCTCGAAATTTTTACTGATATGCCAAATGTGGTTTTCAGCTCTCTCTCTCTCCCTCTTCTTTTTTTTTTGGGGCGTTGTTTAGTTAGTTCTTTCTGTTTTCCTTTTAGTCTCTGCGGTACATTTCGTGTTTAAGACCCGTCAATATTTCGTCCAAATTAAAGTCATAAATGTAGTCACAATTACTAAATATATCTCCAAAAAGTAGATTCGAGTAACAAATAAACAAACAATTTGATGACGAAACGCTTTTAATGTCAATTGAAGTCAACATGAACAAGTATATAATATAGCATAGACTCTGGACAATTCTAACACGATGATTGTAAGGTTCAGATAGAATAAACTGCTTGTGCTTTTTGCATATTCATTGCCATAGAACTTAAGTACATATTTTTATACTCTTTTCGAAGAAAATAGTATATTAAGTTTGTCCTGAAGTTTGTAACGCATAGAAGGAAGCGTCGGAGACCCCCAAAAGTTACTGCCAGTATGCTTAGAATGACAATATAAATTGATCTAGCCATGTCCGTCTGTCTGTCTGTCTGTCTGTCTGTCTGTCTGTCTGTCTGTCTGTCTGTATGTATGCAAACTAGTCCCTCAGTTTTTGAGCTATCGCGATAAAACTTTGCACAGACAATTATTATTTAAGGGGACAGCACATTGGTCGGAGCCGGCCGGATCGGACCACTATATCTTATAGCTGCCATACAACTCGAAGTCGGTTTTGGCCATATATCCCACGTTTTTCAATCTATTGCGATGAAACTTTGCGATGATATTTATTATTCAAAGAGACATCACATTGGTTTGGAGCCGGCTGGATCGGATCACTATATCTTATAGCTGCCATACAACTCGAAGTCGGTTTTGGCCATATATCCCATGTTTTTAAAGCTATCGCGATACAAGTTTGCACAGATACTTATTATTCAAAGAGACATCACATTGGTTGGAGCCGGCCGGATCGGATCACTATATCTTATAGCAGCTGGCAATGAATTAAATATTCTTAGAACAAAAAAAAAATGTTACGCGACAAAACGATTTTGTACAGCTTATGAAATTTCAGTGGTGCAGTTGGCAGAGTGAAAATTGCCTATAGGTTCGAAAAGAGTATAAAATCTTCGGCACGCCGAAGATAATCCTTCCCCACTTGTTTATTATTCTTTTAACTCACAATCAACGGCAGATACTTACTCGAAACGATATTATTATTGCCTTGTCACTTTTACCAATTAACATCCAAAAGAAAATCATGTTATGTTATGTATTATATAAATTTACAATTAGCATGAGAAACTAAACTTTATCATTTGGTATTTCAATAATTAATTTCAATATTAATTCATTAATGGAATGTTAATTTTGATATAGTATTTATTAATTAGCTCCCAATAAACTTTTTATATACAACAAATTATCTCTCAATACATCTCAGCCAACTAATCCGATATGTTTAATATTCAATTAAATTGTACAATTACTTACTAAGTAAAATTAAGAATATTCGAATTAATCGAAAATAAATAATAAATTTATGCTTAAATATTGGGAATATTATTGCTTATATGAAGTATGCATATTTGTTTTAACTTTTTCGATTAATTCTATCATCTTTGGACAATCTTTGCAAACAGGGATTCATCAAGATTTATAAGCAATTTTTCCCCGATGGAGATCCCAGTAAATTTGCCTCTTTGGTATTTCGAGTATTCGATGAGAATAATGTGAGTATTTGTATCTTTTGTATATCTCAATATATATATTGTCTTCAATACCGACAGGATGGAGCTATTGAGTTTGAGGAATTCATACGAGCACTCTCCATTACATCACGTGGAAATCTAGATGAGAAACTACATTGTGAGCTACACAAATGACTGTTTAGCAATATCAACAGTATCTAATATGGTTTTTTCCCTACAGGGGCCTTCCGTCTCTATGATGTGGACAATGATGGGTACATTACTCGAGAGGAAATGTACAATATTGTCGATGCCATTTATCAGATGGTGGTAAGTTTGTGGAGTTCAAAGTGGAGCTATTCACATCACTTTCTAGGCGCAATACAAGAAACGCTGCTCTAAAGCTTTTTATAATATAACTGAAACACAATTCCATTCTATAAAGCAGTTTAATGTCAATGTCCAAAATAGTATCAAAAAGGAAAAATTACCAAGATTATCGAAAAAAATGCTTTATTCTAGAAATTACCTTCCAAGATTTTAAGCTCCCATAACATTTTCAAAACTTATTAGATTTTCAATTCCAAAGCAGTTTTGATCATGATTTTAGCTCTACATCCATTCTGGATATAAATCCGAAACATTTAATCATTTTAGATATTTTGTAAAAGTCAAGTATCTATAAATGCTATTCATAGATTAAAAACTTCTTTATCTTTGTTTCGATCAAAGTTTGACTTCTCTATTAACTGTGCATTTAAATCTGAAGTATTCCAGCTTATTGGATATTGTATAGAAATCAAAATATTATACATTAAAATGCGTCTCCAAGATTTAAAAGTCCCATTACTTTGTCGAAATATATTCGATTGTTCATCACTAGGCTAGATCTCAGATTAGTTTTCCGTATTATTGAGGTATTATTACTTCTGCACAGTGTTTGATAGCTCTAACCTTTAATATAAAGTAATTATGCCAATTAATATTGTTTTTTACTTAATATTAGAATATAAATAATTCGCAAATGGAATATATGACTAATAACGACTTATCCACCTTTCGAGCAGGGCCAACAGCCACAAACCGAGGATGAGAACACGCCGCAGAAGCGTGTTGATAAGATCTTCGATCAAATGGACAAGAATCACGATGATCGGCTGACCTTAGAGGAGTTTCGCGAGGGTAGTAAAGCTGATCCACGTATAGTGCAGGCGTTAAGTTTAGGTGGTGATTAACCGCAAGAGTTATCGTTGCGCTGAGAATTCGAGATTGTCAAAGAGTTGGAAGCATGCAGCAGAGACAACGAGTTCGTGCATAATACAAATAAATATGGTTTGATCTTAATGGTTAAGAGAATTTGCAAGAAGTTTATTCCTACACGCACACACACACACACACACCAAACACACACTCAAGTATATATACAAACACACCCACACACACCCACACACACATGTATTATATGCCATTTGCCTGGTGGCAGCTTGTTAGCCCCAAAGCCGCGGCCAATAGATATCGAAAAACCAATTTGGAAAACAAAAGATACACAAGCCGAAACTTGAATTTGTTTAAGTACGGCTCCAACTAATTGCAGAACTATAATATCTACCATATATACTACAACGATACAAATTATAAATACAATTAACAATGCAACCCGCAGTGGAATGTTATGCAAAAATTCGTCAAAACAAAAAACCAAACACCAATTTAAAGAATAGAAACGCTTTTTTTTAAATTACTTACATATACATATATGTATATATATGTATAGACATACATATAACAAACATAAAAGCAAAGTATACACCATATACATACATATATATACATATACATTTGGCATTTGTTCTATTGTAAAGGCATTTTTATTGAAATGCTTGCGAAGAGAAAAAACCGAGAAAGCAAAAACAAGAAGAAAAAAAAAAAACGTTTATAAAATAAATAACGAAAACCAACCGAAAGCAAAACTAAATAAATGATATTTATAGTTGGAATTTTTTTTTTAAATTACTTACGTATATATATATATATATATATGTATATATATATATATATTTATGCAAAATAAATGAGATGAATTGTAGATTAATTGAAACGCCATGCAACCGCGCCAAGGGCATAATTTAAATATATAATATAATATACAAATATACATATGCCTAAATAATATGCTACTGCTTTTAATAACTACATATACAAAAACCTAACATATGCAAATACAAGTACTCGTATTTGTTAGCTATAGTAGTTTAAGGCGTACCCCGCAAATGTTAAATGCTAAATGCTAATTGATAATGCTTTCTCATCTCGATTGTTTTGCCTTCTCGCTCAGCCAGCTGCAGCAGCAACAACTGTTGATATTCGAAATTAATTATAAAAATTTGCTTACTAATTATATACAATTTCTATATACATATACACACAGAATGTCTGGCAACGTTTGATGTGCTCAAACAACACACAAATCTACACTCGCAAAACACTTGGTACACACATTAAGCCTATTGCATGGGGCATGAACTTATATCAGATGTACTTATATATATATATATATATATATATATATATGTGTATATATGTATATGTATATATGTATATATGTGTGCATCGTACTCGCGCTCCTTTCGTTTAGCTTGAGCTGGACTCGTGTCCATGAGAGCTAGTCTGTGTATGTGTGCGTTAGCCCAAAAGTATATATCTATATCAAGTAGATCTAGATCTATGATTTTTTTGATATAATAGGCGAAATTTCCATTGCACTGCAGCTACCTACTGCGCAGACAATCAATTTGGTTCTGAACTATACACTTTGCTCCGATAATGTACAAGCTTATCATTCTATTCGAATTAAAAAAGAAACATATACATATATATATATATATATATATATATCTACAAATCGTTTGTGTTATTGTTGAGCTGAAATCGTTAGCTTAGGTCAGTTCTTTTTTGTCCATCGGTTTATTGAGTGAAACAGTTCAATTGGTCAACTATGAATTATACTATTAGATTATAAATTATTTACGCACATACACACATGTAGTCGGCTCATGGGTATTCGGAGTTCACTTTTAAAGTGGCATAGCCTGCATGCAAAACATTTTTTTTAAATATACTATTTAGCCAGTAAACTACAATACATATACTACTTATATATATATATATATAAATTTCTGCATGCCTTACTAAACGATATCAAATTTTTCGATTACATTTATTTTCGGCATTCTTTACTATAACTACTCAGAGCTTGCAAACTTTCTAAAACATATTCAATGAAAATTACAAAACACTTTACGATATATTTACATACAATATCTGTGTATACAGTTATGTATATATGTATATTGAATGCCTTATGAACTATCGCATTTTACAATCATCGTCGCGCAAACCTCTCTGGAAACTCTCTGGTAAACAACAACAAAAAAAATAAAAATAAAACACTCTTTACACTCTACACACAACTCTATACCCACTGTACACTCTATACTCTATACATCTATATACTACATAATATTTTATACTCTTTGGTTAACTTTCTGCTTTCGTATAGTTTCTTCTCTACAACAATCTAATCACCATGCTAAAATAATTTCTATTTTATATGTGGTTCAGCTTTATTAAACAAAAAAATAAAAAAATAAACAAACTCTAAACTCTACAAACTATACTTACATATGTAAACATATGAAAATATCAATAAAATCTAAGTTTAAAAATAAAATCACAAGTCTATAATATAAATACAAATGTTATAACCAAACACAATATCTATAAACAACAAAATGAAAACAGAAAAAAATACTACAACTCCGAACTATTGCAATGTGCTTTATTACATACTTACCTATATCTTACTTTTCACCCATTTTCTCTATTCGCCTTGTGTTTTGATCCATCTCTTAGTGTTATTCTATATGGCACCCAAAGCTAAATTGATATTCTTAATTTTCAATGAGCAATTGAAAACGCTTTTCTAAATTGCTTGCATTCAAATTCGTAGTTATGATTTCAGATAATAGTTTTTTTTTTTGTTTGCTCAGTGATCGTTCCATATGGTAAATAGTGAATTATATATTATCTCACATACATAAAATTAAGATGCTTTCTAAATATGATTTAAATATATATGTATATAGATATATATGTACATTGGTAGCTACTGAAGAGCTAGTTAACTAGTACCTTGTATTGAATGCTCACTGTTTGCTAGTAAGTTTCGTTAACATTTATGTTATGCTCAACAAATACAACAGTTTATATAGTCACAATGCTTACAGACTTTATATATGTTTTTTCTTCTTCTTTTATTAACTTAAGTGTATTTGTTGGATACGAAATGAAATTAATTGTGAAAATTGTTCAATGCCTTACACTGAACTCAACAGCAATGGAAAGCAATTGTAAAAGCTAATAATTATGTATTATTCTCATGTGGCAAATGAAGTTGTGAGCATACAAAAAAAAAAGAGAAAAAAAATCACACTAAGAAATTGACTAAAAAATGTGTATTCTGTGCTAAAATGTACTTCCTCTAAAATTCCTGAAAAACTGCTCCAATATTAAACTGAATTAGCATAATGATGATGATGATGATGAGGTTTCCGATATTAAATACTATTACTTATCACTTTACCACTCGATTAATTGCCCAGCACCATAATTATTATACTTATATTGTAATGGCCAAATTATATGTATTTTACTTAACACTTCAATTCTCGATCGATGTATGTATGTAATTTGCAATTGTTTTTTGCATAGAGTTGTTGTTCGAAACTATTTGAATTTAATTGCTTACTAAAGCAGCCCAATATGAAGTTAGTTATACTAACTATTAAATGCATAATGCACATAATGTTTGCATGCCTTTTTATCCTCACCGAAATGCTTCAGCAAATACTATATATATATATTACAAATATATATAAATTTATTCTATATTATTAGCTAGCGAATAAGCTGCTTACACGAGGAAATCCGATTGAACCAGTTAAAATTAAAATGATATTAACATAGATATTAAATTAATAATGAACACAAAAACAAAACATACATGCAGCAAATGTAGCTTAAAAATTCTGTACGATCCGGATCCGAAGGGCAAAAAACAAAAGTTATAAAAACGAGGAAAAACAAAATGAGAAAAATGCAGCAACAATCAATTTTTTGGCGCTTCTTCCACATGACAATGAATTTTAAATAAATTGTACATAGAAACAATTTAGTAGCTAAGTTAAAGAGAACAACAACAAGAAATACAAACACAATTAAACACAGCTAATATCCAAGAATCTATTATTATACTACATACATACTCTTATACTTATGATAATTCAAAGAGATGAATTTTTTTCAATCAATAACTAAGTGTTAACTAAATGCAACTACTATTTTCTTTCTTTGTGCGATAAATTCAAACGTAAGCAATATTTTTTAGCATTAAAATGAATTAAGCAAATGTTTATTAATAATTAATTAAAGCCCAACGCGCTGTTATCTACAATTAAAAATGCAAAAATGATTTACTCTGAAATTGGTTAAAATAATAATAAAAAATACAAAAAAACTGCACACGAATCAAAACACAAACGTAAAACACAGAAAAGAAAGGGAAATAAATGTTTTTTGAGATTATTTCCATGAGGAAAATGCATATACATACATATTTTGGTATATGAACAGTTTTATTTATAGCCGGAGATTAACAATTCAATTAGCACTAAAACTTAATGAAGATATTACTAAAAAACAAGTGGGATAATCCTTATCTTCGGCGTGCCGAAGATTCTATACTCTTTTCGAACCTTTAGGCCATTTTCACTCTGCCAACTGCACCACTGAAATTTCAAAAGAAGTAAAAGAATTGGTATCAAATGAATTTAAATATTTCTTCTAAATTATTGAATTCAAGCTATTTAATATATATTTGAAAAAAATAATTAGAAAAAAAATAAAAAGCCGTTCTTCAGCGCAGCACTCTACTACTTACGCCACCAAGCAGTTTTGAAATGCGCTGACAAACTCGATAATACTATTCTTTTCTTTTGCGTTGTATGTGTAATGACCAGTCGACACAAGCAGTTTTGATGATCTATGACAAAATCCCTTGAAGAGCAGACTTTCAAAAGCTTACTTGTTTTGTTTTCTTTGCAACCTGCAACTCGCGTTTGTCAGCTTACACCAAGCAGTTTTAAAAATCGCTGACAAACTCGATTATACTGAGCATTTGTTCTTTCGCGTGGCATTGTTTTTGTTCTAAGACGTTGGTAGCAAATGAATTTGATTACAGTTATTTTACATTTGAAAAGCAGAATAAGAAAAAATTAAAATAATTATTGGTCGCCGCTAGGAATTGAACCAGCACCTTTCGTTTGCCATGGCGCCTCTTTATCCCTTACGCCACAAGCAGTTTTAATGATCGATGACCAAATCCCTTGAAGAGCAGACTGTCAAAAGCTTTCTTGCGCTTGGGTTTGTTTGCTCATATGCACCTGTTTTTCAAAATATTTAATGACGCAATCGTTTTGGAATTTTACACATTGATGAGCTATAAGGATGTTCAAGTGTGCAAGGAAGTTGAAAGCAATTGTTTTGAAAACATCGGATTTATGGCCAAAACCGACTTAGAGTTGTATGGCAGCTATAAGATATAGTGGTATAGTGATATAGTGGCTGTTGACGTTGGAATACCCTTGTTATTTTCATATATTTGATTGCTTGCTGGCTGCTTGAAACAGTAGTATAGTGAAATCTTCTGAAGAACAGTGCATGTTCAGCTGATTTTTGCTTAATTGTCGAAAGATATTTGTCTAGCTGATTTTTACTCAATTGTTGATAGATATTTAAAAAACAAAGACAACGAAAAGTGGCAACTTCATAACGATCTATAGTTTTTATGCCAGTTATTTGAAATATGAATTAGATGTGAAGGCTTTCGACATAATATACACCTCCAATAGAAGATCAAAGTGTTCTAGTTGAGAGTGGATTAAAGCCATAGCATATATTTCCACAACTACACAATGTAAGATAATTAAAAGTGTTAGCTAAATTGCTAATGCTACTTGATATTGGATGTCTTCTTACATTATTTTGATTCTAGTGCATTTAATACATATATCAAGCTTATATGTACTTTTTATAAGAAAAAACTCATATTTTCCGACTACAGCTCTGACCATCTCTGAGATTTCGCTTAAACAAAAGGAAGAAAAATCCATATTTATCGATTTAAGGGCAAAAACACGAAAATTGCTCCCATTTTCGAAACCAACAGCATTTTGTGGATTCAATCCACACACAAATACAATGTGGATTGAAAAGTTATGGAAAGTCCACTTTTTTTGTACACATTCGATAATATTTGCAAAAGATTTCAACAAATTTGTTTTACAATTGTGTTTTAAAGCAACGAATACACTCTTTATTTTCAATCCAAATGCACATTTGTGGTTTCGAAAATGGGAACATGACTGATTGTCTTCCTTCTAGTTTTGAAAATTCAGCTCTACTGTTATATTAAGTAAATTCTGTGCACGCTACTGCATACAAATATAGGTATTTACCTTATGGAGATTACTTCTTTTGCCATTCTGCAACTTTCATACACACATTTTTACATTTTTAATAGGCAAAGGAAACCAAATTAGGACCAGCACCGAAACTCAAACTGCTAAATGCAAAAAATGCAAAACTACAAATTAGGAATAGCAGCAACTGATTTGAAGCACTTCGCGTTTGTTTCACTGTGATAACTTAATAAAAGATTGATCTTCGAGATCAGCCAAAGCTGACAAAAGTTACGAGGCGAATCCGGTTGGGTTTGACCAGCACTATTAGCTCCCAGGGTCTTCAAAATCTTGCCGTTTGTCTGACTGACTGGCAACAGCTGCTGCATGGCACTTAGCTGCATGTCCTGGCCTGAGATCTCCAGGATGCACTGCTGAAAGCTGAGCGGATTACATCAGCAATCTTGGACTCGTCGACTGCACAACGCTGCCAGTGCAAATGATGCACTGTGAGTTCTTATAAATTCTTATAAGTTTCAAATTGCAAATTTAATTAAACTCATTTCTATTGACCACAAAAATATGAATAATATGCATATTTATTTCAGAAATGCTTTATTAAAACCGTCTGTAAGCAGTAATAAGCCAATCAATGTGAAATATTTGATTTCTGTGTATTGCAATGCAGTATAAAATATGTATGTATTTATTTCTGGATATTGAATGCAAGATGCCAAGGCAAAATGCAAAATGCAACATGCAACATGAAATTGAGCAGCGGCAAACCTAAACGGCAAGGGTATATGTAAATGTGTATATGTGTATATGTGTGTATGTGTATGTGTGTATGTGTGTATGTGTATGCGTATTGCATTGCTTGCAATCAACAGCGAGCTGTCCTCGAGTCCTTGCAACAAGTTGTTACCATGGTGCCACCACCCACAAAGGCTGCTCCATTCTATCATGGCGCTCATCTGATACCTGATATCTTTATCTTTGGTTGCAGCAGTCCGACAAACTAGTTTCCATAGGAACAGGCAAAGGGCGAAACGTAATTAAAAATACTTTTGCACAGAGCATAAAATGCGTGAATTTAGTAAGATATGTAATTTTTTAATGCAATAAATAATGCTGCACATGCAGTTTTGAGTCATAAAGAAGATTAAGATTTGAATTTAAGAACATTTATAGTTATAATGAAGACAACAGTCTTCGACATTCTTCAAACCACAGCAACTTTGTTAACGCTTCGGTTTACGGTTCGAACCAGTGTCGAACTTTTGGTGCTGGTTTCATTGAGCCCGGAATTTGGTTCCAGCTTTGGTTCATACGATTCTATCTATCCAATTTTGAAATTTATTATTAAGTTGGATGTTTTCCAGCACATTTTCTCTAATGTCTTGTTTAATTCGTGGGATCCACTAATTTGCTAATAATCAGGTTCAGGTTCGGGTGCGGTTAAATTTTCATCGCTGGTTCGGTTCAAGGTTCAAGGTTCAATGTTCAAGTGTTACTGAAATATATTCAAATTAATACAAGCTAAGAAATATTAAGTCTTATAATATGTTGTCATAAAAAGAATGTTGTCCAAAGAATAATATTATTAATAATTTGGTCAGACAGGTTGTCGAAATTGAAATTCGTTCCACAAAGGACACTTTTGAAGCGATGTGATATGCTTATAATAATAATAAAGTAGATCAAACTGTTCTTTTAAAGTCTCAATACTATCCAAGCAGGGCATCTTTAGCACATATCTTCAGTTAATTGCACGCTTAAAGCGTAATATTTTGGGCACGAGTAAAAGAGAGCAGTGAAGCGGCAGAAAGAGAGAGAGAGAGAGATATATATATATATATAGATAGATATCTTTGAATAAGAGACATGTGAGCAGAGACACTGCAGCAGAGCCCTTCTTAACTCAATTCTGGCCACCCAGTTGCCGCAGACAATGGCAATGGCAAAAGCCATTTGAGTGTCATGTGTTTGGGGGCAGAGGCGCATTTAAAAGCTGCCCCAGCAACAACAAGACAACACAAGTCCAAGTGGCAAGAGTTTTGCTAGCGTCGCGTGCAACATTGGCGATCGTGGGAAAGTCGACTTTGCCGCAATCTCAAAAAGCCATTGCCCGATGAAAGATCAACAGCAGCAGCAGCATCCGCAACAAGAAGAAAACGAATGAACAACAATAGCGACAGCTGTCCCACTGTAATTTCAACAGTGCAACGCTTGTTGCGCTTCATTGCCGCACAGCAATGGGCAACAGCAACAGAATTGCAGCAGACAACTTGCAGCAGACAACTTGCAGCAGACAACTTGCAGCAGACAACTTGCAACTGTCAATGGCAGAGATATCGACAGCAGCTGCGGCACGCGACTTTGTTTGATAAGAAGTTCAGTGACGGATTGCAAATTGATTACAGAAGCAATTGTCTAAGCCGACTCATTCATAATACACTCTCGTTACAAAATATACATACACATACATATGGTATTTTTGACCATTAAATTTAAAGGAAATAAATAAATAAATATATAACAAGTAAGAGTGCTCTAGTCGGGAGTGCCCGACTACGAGATACCCTGAACCCAGTCCTTACAATCATTCATACTAATATAAACACACACATGCTGCACTACAAGCAGTACAAGCAGTGCAAGCGGTTTAAGCAGTTAGCTTGCTTTTTTACTGAGCCCCACACATTGGAAAGTTCGATCTTAAATAACTTCTGTGTTTATTGTCCGATCTTATTGGGGCAAACCATTGTCATCAATATGTGTGACCAAACCAAATTGCAAGGTCGTACCCTCAAAAATGCATTTTTTTTAACTTTTGGGGGGTTTGGGGGGTGGTATCCAAAAAGTGAAACATTTGTTACATGTGTATGCTATTCGAGATTATACATGCCAAATTAGGGGCCTCTAGCTCTTATAACTTTGAAGTTATGTCCCAAAAACTCTAGTCTGAAATCTAAATTTATCGATAACTTTTAAACGGTACGAGTTATCGATAAAATGAAATAAACTTGATCTATCCCGGGATTAGGAGAACTTATGTTCCAAATATGAAGTCTCTAGCTTTTGTAGTCTCTGATATCTGTGTGTTCATACTGACGGACAGACAGACGGACAGACAGACGGACATGGCTAGATCGACTCGGCTGTTGATACTGATCAATAATATATATGCTTTATATGGTCGGAGATGCTTCCTTATGCCTGTTACATACTTTTGCACAACTTCATTATACCCTTTTTACCCATTTTTAATGCTCTGAAATATTTCACAATTGTTTATGTTGGTAAGTTTTTATATGGCATTCATTTATAGTTTGTAACAAAGCATTTATTCCTGCAAAAACATTTTTTTTGCCAATTGAAAAGGATTTCATATCATTTGTATACCCTTGATGAGTTGGGATTGCCATTTTGATACAGAATATGTAACGCATTGATAAACTATATATATATATATTATTCACCAGCATCCAAGGTCAATTCGATGTATTTTCATCTTTCCATTATACTTAAATATTAAATATAATATATATTATATTATTAAAAATAAATCATTCCGACTTGAGCTTTCATCTTTTGTAGTATTTACTGTCAATCAAAGTATTTAAAAAGGTTTTTTTGTTTCAACGAAAACAAATGGAATATTTATTGATATTTTCTCGTTATGAAAAATATTTCATAACAATTTTATTCCTTTACAGACGTATTTTGATGAAAATGTGTTTCAATTAGCAATCGGCGACACAGTTCTGTTCATCTATACAGAAATGCAGAAATTGTGCTGCACTACGTACAAAGGGGAAAGAAAATGTAATTAATAATACCATGCAATAACCAAATGTATTCCGAACATCTGATACAATTTTTGTTTGTAAAATCAGCCACTAAGCTAAAAAACATTGTAAACTAGTGGGGAAGGATTATCTTCGGCGTTCCGAAGATTTTATACTCTTTTCGAACCTTTAGACAATTCGGTAGCCGACATAACATACAAAATTTATATCAGATGCTTGGAATAGTACTATCATTGTTAATTGTTGCATTGTGTAATCAAGTTGTTAGAGTCTGAAATTAAAATAAATCCAGGCTGTAAGCCGAACCAATTCGAACCGTATTTTCTGTGCTCTGAGCCAAGCCAAGTCCAAATGTTATCAGAAAAACAGCCGAGCGTAAACCTGAAACAAACCATTTTGTTTTTGAAATTAGAAAAATTATTGTACTAACTAATAAAAATATATTTATAAAAAAAAATGTTCCTGAAAACATTATTTGAAAACTAGAAGATGTGTTTTTGTTTTAAAATTGGATACTAAATCGAATGAGCTCAAATTTGAACTAAAACCAGGGCTTAGGGATACCAAAAACCAGATCAACGAGCCGAACCCAAGGGTTAGACACCGAACCGATCCGGTTGTTAAAATAAATCATAGAAGCTTTGTAGCCAAAATCTTTGCTCCGAGCTCTGAGCTCTTGAAATGCTCTTAATCCGCAGCACTTTGCGGCTTACTCAATTGCGTAGAGTCGGAAACACCAAGTTGGATTGTGTTTCACCCTACTACACGCGGCTCATTAACACCGCTGCCGACAACTTGTCAGACGCTGTCTGTCTGTCTGTCTGTTTGTCCGCGATCCCCCGGCGATCCCCAGCCCTCGGAAGTTTGGCAAAGCGTGAGAAATTGTTTGCGCCGAGGATATTTATGTACATATATCAAGTTGTCATTGCGCCAATCTGCGGAACAGCCGGTGGCCATGGCCCCCACCGAGTGACGTCTTCCTCTACAGCCCCACAATCGCGATCATGATCATGATCATGTGTATGATATGGGGGCCAACGCGTAGGGCGTCGCGCAGGCGCCTTGAGAATCACAGCTTCACCTTACATACCTTACTGCCCCCTCCGACTGTGCTAGGGCTATTAATGGGTCAGCTAAGCACTGGGCTAATTACACACGATCGAATGGATCATGATGTGCGGAATGTGCGCAGCTTTCAGGCCTCATTTGTTTACGCCAGGGCCAAAAATACATTTAAGCGGAAGTACTGAAATAGAGCACAAGTAATACACAAATTATGAAAAGCCAAGAAGAAGGCATTTGTATTCCCAATGCATATCGATTAGCTGCACAACTCACAGATGCAGACCAAGAACCAAACTCGGAGCAGGCAGTGCATATTTTTATTACCCACACTCAGCGGGGAGAATGTTCAACTGCACTTGTTCGAAGAAGAAGAAGAGGGCAGCTCTCTCTCTCTCTCCCTCTCTCTCGGCACAGTTATGGGAACACATATACACACACAGCTAATTGTCACTTAGGGTTGTCCCAAAACCACCGACAACGACGGGGACCCAAGAGTGAAATATTGAAATTACATTTATAACAGACATTGTAACCGAGCAGCCACGACTCATGTCGAATGCACCACTAAATGCAGCCCAAGCGCAGACACACTCAATACTCAATACTCACACTCACACATCCATTCACATAGACCCTCAAAATACACATTCTTATAGACAGACCGACGGGAGCACACGCGCATTGAAAACCGAGCAGCTTCGTGGCCTTGCCCCCATACGCGATCGTCCCACAACAGTGGTGCAATGCTCGCAGAAAGCCAACGAAATATTAGGGCATCATTTTTGTGGCATTAATGGATTCAGTGGATGATCGTCAAGCAAACTAGCGTAAATAAATAAAACTTAGACATATTTTCTGCTCTATTTGTTAATTCCAGCGTTACCTTTTATTACATATACATATATAAACTATATTTTTTTAGTTTACACTCCATTTCACGCTTTCGTGTCGATTTCTGATTTTAAAGAATTCCAGCGTTATCTTTTATTCCATATTTATAAACAATATATAGTTTACACTCCGTTTCACACTTTTGTTTTGAAATTCTGACTTTATTACATGACACATTTTTTTGGAACTGGAAAACATTTTTAATTGTTGGAAAAAAATAAGATTGTTGACTTGCGTTTCTAATTTTAAGAAATATATTTCTTCATGTTAGAAAAAATATGTGAAAAATGAGATTATTTCTGATTTTTGGGTCAGCTTATAGTTGAGTTGCGATTTTGACAAATTATAGGTATTTTTTTCCGGAAATAAAAAAAAATATATATAATTTTTTTAAATACGAGAAAATGGAAAAATAGTTTGATACTTATGCATAGCCTTGTTAATAAATGCATTTAATGAATTTTTAAAACAAGAACATCCCAAATTTTAAAATACTTATCGATTATGTCATGGACACAGAACCTTATCCCAATACCATCAATACAATACAATATTTAAACTTATTATTTCAATTGAATGTTGTTTTGAAATGTGATACGATGTTAATGCTCATTATATTAAAGCGTAATATTTCGATCAACTGGCATAGAAACTTACTGACATACTCAAATCCTACAGTTGATATTAACTTTAGAATTGCATTGTATTTTTCGTCAACTAAATGAGCGTTTGCCACCACTGTGCAGGGAGCGTCAATTACATGTGCGAGTATCGAGTCGAGCTGATCTGAGCACAAGTAGTTCACAATAGAGCGTGTACCGCTAGTCTCGCTCATTAAGCGTTATTTAATTTGCCCTTTCAAGGGTTTCGGCGCTATGATTTACATATCGTACATGCAGCATGACAACAACAACAACAACAACAAGAAGATGAAAATGCTTGAAGGGACCGCCTTATGCCTTATGCCTTATGCCTGCTGGCCTTCTTATCTGTCCTATTCCCAAGCACCTAAAAATAGACACAAATTGTAACGCACTTGAAGTGCACTTTGAAACATCTTGACGCTGAAATAAAACAACAACAACAACAGCAACAATTGTAATAATAATAACAAAGAAGAAACAAGAAACTGAGAGAAGATGAAGAGGCACGACAGACATGTGATAATATGTATATATATATATGCATATATATATATATAAGTCGCCCGACTGGGCTAGCAAAAGGACAAGGCCTGAGCATGTGTGGCCGGCAGTGTGAAAGAGAGAGCAACAGCCGCACATACAGAATATGTGAATGTGGATGTGAATGCGGAGTTCAAGTGCAAGGCAAGGCAAGGAAGAAGTGTGTGTCCCTCTCTCTCTCTATCTCTCTCCCTCTCCCTCTCCGTCTCTCTCTCTCTCTCTTTCTCTCTGTGGCAGTGTGTGAGTGCGCCTGCCGCAAAGTGTTTTTTCCCAGGCGCTATTTATAGCGAGCCAAACATGCACTCAGATTATGTCGTTATGTTGGTTATGCTAAAAAAAAAAAACAAAACAAAACAATGTAATAAATGTAAAAAGAAATAAATATATTTTCAAATATATATAGCTATAAGGTGTATATCCACTACTATATCAACTGACTATAGTTAGTCGAAAAAATGTTATTTATGTTTTTTAGAAATTCAATATGAAATAATAAACTATTATAATGCAATTATGAAACTGCAACTTTTTTAAATATGCCTTACAAAAACCAGATTAGATTTATATTAATGAATTTATAGTTAACATTTATCAAAACAGGATGTAAAATCAAGAATTATCAATATTTTATAAATTTTAAATAGTTAATTGTTGTTCTGTGAAAGTCATTTAAAATTGCTTTTAAAATGCTGTTGAAAGCAATTAACAACTTTTATGAAAATCTTTGAGACACTGAATGAAATTTCACTTAGTTGAGCAATTTTGGTTTTTCGTTTCGATTTGAGGCTGTTAAACAACAAATTGAATTTAAAGTTACAAGAATTATATTTATTTCAAAATGCAAATATAACAAGTAAGAGTGCTCTAGTCGGGAGTGGCCGACTAGAAGATACCCTGAACCCAGTCCTTACAACAATTCATACTTACCAATCAATGCACATCCATACAAACACACACATGCTGCAAACAGTGCAAGCAGGCTAACTTCTTCACAAGGCCCCAAACTATGGAAATGTTAATCATAAATAACTTCAGTGTTTTGAGACAGATCTTTGTGAAATTTTCAGGACATAACATTGGCTATAAAATGGATTATCAAACCAAATTGCAAGGGGTACGGTACCAAAAAAGTGAAATATTTGATAGATGTGTATGATATTCGAGACTACACATACCTCTAGCTCTTATGACTTTTAAGTTATGGCCAAAAAACACTGGTCTGAAATCGAAATTTATCGATAACTTTTGAACGGGACGAGTTATCGATGAGTTATTGACTACGAGAACTTATATTCCAAATATGAAGTCACTAGCTCTAATAGTCTCTGATATCTGCGTGTTCATACAGACGGACAGACAGACGGACAGACGGACATGGCTAGATCGACGCGGCTGTTGATACTGATCAAGAATATGTATACTTTATATGGTCGGAGATGCTTCCTTATGCCTGTTACATGCTTCTGCACAAAACCAATATAGCCTTTTTACCCATTTTTGATGGGTTCAGGGTATAAGAATATTGGAAATTAAAGAAACTGATGTACATTTGAGCAACATTAGCGTTAAGCAGGGTATAGTATAGGTCTACTATATCTCTCTCTAGCTGAAAGTTTGAATAGACGTAAGCTTTGATTGAAACTTTCTTACCTACAGATAGCAACAAATTGATCAAGTTTCCTTAGAACATGCCCTATAGACACATTGTAACCTTCTATGGAGCAGAGCAGTCGGGAAAAATGCGGGCTCAGCAGTTGACACTTGGAATGGGCGCCAAAACATGCGATGGCGTGGAGGGTGGGGGTGGGGGTGGGGGTGTTGGATGCGGATTGGGCAGGGGGTGCCAGGCGTAGGGAGCGGGTAGGGGCCACATGCGCTGCCAGTGCAGCGAAAGTGTTGCGGCTGTATGCATGTGTGTGTGTGTGTGTGTGTGTGTACATGTGTGTGCTATAATTAGCTATCTTGGGCTCACCACATGTGTTGTTGCTAAAGGCATTGTAATGAGCAGCGGCAGCAGCAGCGAAACCAAATAGTGTACGCTACTTGAGCAATGGCTCAGATGCAGCAGTAGCGAAGTTGCAGTTTGGCGCGCAATGTGCCACACACACACACACACGCACACACACACGCACGCACAGTGAGATATGTTTTATTTTTATGTGTAATTCTTTTTTTGGTATGCATTTTCCAAAAAAGAAATGAAACGTTCTCACACCCGCTGTCGCTCTCAACTCTCTCTCTCTCTCTCTGTCTGCCTCTCTTTGTTTTAGGGCCCAGGAGCAGCAGCTCATATAAGATGCCGCTTGTGGCAGCAATTTTGGACAGTCTTTGGCTGCAGCTCGGCGCGAGTACAATACAATATACAACATAGATAGTAGAGCCATGGGTGTCATATATAAAATACTGAAACAACAGCGCCAGCAGCAGCACAAGAGCATCAACATGGACCTCAACACGGCGACCAAGTGCAAGGTGCAAGCGGCCATCAAGCAGCGACAGTTGCAGCGGATTGAGCAACAACAGCAGCAGCAGCAGCAACAAAAACAGGAGCAACAAAAACAGGAGCAGCAGGAAGATTCACTAGCTGAGCAGCAGCTGCAGCAACTTTGCCGTTTTCTTGCCGAGAATGCGGCACGCAAAAAGGTGAGCTTAAATCTGACCAACAGCCCATTAGCCTTGGCTAATCGCATGTTTTATTTGCTAACCATAGCGTCAGCGACATCAATACAATCACAATCACAATCCGAATGGGAATGCGAATGCGGAGCAGCCACTCAGTGAACTGCAGTCGCCATCGATAACGCCCACGCACGACATGGACCTGCTCATGGAGCAGCTGAGCAAGTGCAGCGAGACCAGCTGTCCGGCAACAGGAGCGGCGTCGGCTGCACCACGGGATAGCATTTTGCTAAAGATACGCCATCAGATCTTCGAGCGCAAAAGACAGAGACAGCGCCAACTGGCGGAGCTGGTGGAGCAGCGTCTGGTCGTGTGGCGGCCCTGGTAGCCAGGACTGGACTGGATCGGACTGAACTGGCACTGGAGTGGACTAGAGCGACTAGACTGACCAGTTGTATATTCCTTCACGCTGCGCTTCCATTTGCCTATCAATTATTTTAGAGTATTTTTTTTTTTTTCTTTACTGTTTACTGTTTACCATAGTTTTTAATAAAGCATTTTTGTGACTTTGAATGTGAATATAGGTATGTATTTAATTTATTGCAGTGGTGATTATCATCTTGCAACTCATCGATGGAAACATATGCGATGAAATGCTGCAGCAATTCCATATATCCTGGTTGTAAGAGTTTTCAATTAAGCATAGTAATAAAGCATTTCTTGAACAACAGATGTGACAGATTTGGATTGATGGAGCCTTATTTGTTGAGCCTTGCAGAGTTTTGATCAGCCCATTGAAGAATACATGTGCGATAACCGATGAATCTGTAGTCGGTGCTAATATTCCGATGTTACAATTACAATCTATTAGTTTTCTATAAGCAACTCGTTTGCACAATTCGCATTTGCATTTTAACGCAATTAAAAAAAAAAGGGCGCTGAGCATGCAATTCATTTTTATTTACCCCTTTGCATTGTCTGCATTGGGGCATCGATTTTTTTTTACATTTAGAATATTTTCAATTGTTATATTTTATTGAATATGTTAAACATGTATATGGGTTACTTTATGCTTCAGAATGTGTGTGTGTCGTGTGCTGTTTCTGGTCGGACTTTATTTTCTATCTCTTGGTGGCATTTATCAATCAATCAACTCTTTGACCAAATTGTTTGTGTTTTCAATTTTTATCATTTGTATCAATCAATTCTTTTAAGAGATTGTTTGTGCATTGAATATTTTCGAATTTTGCACTCATTTGTATTAACTTTCTTACCAAATTGTTGTTGTTTTGAATATATTTGAATTGTGCATTCATTTGTATCAACTCTCTAACTAACCTGTTTGTTTATACCATATATTTGTTCAATTTAGCTTTTCATGCTTCTTTCCACTGGTTGCATTCCGTTTTCTTTCACTTATTCGTCCTAGTATCGGCTAAAAATTTTTAAAGTTGCAGCTCAGTTTAAGCCACAACTTACTTATATGTGTATATTGTGTAAATAAGTCATATTTTTGTAAAACGCTTCGTTATAATTTTTTCTAAAACAAATTCCATTCTATAGTCAGGATTTTGCTCTTACCGCTGATATAAATAATATGCGGCTGTCTAGTGTATATCGAAAGTTTTCTTTGAATTCTCCAGAAATACTGTAGTTCAGTGTGTGTGTTCTGTTTTGTTTTTGTTGTTGTATAATAGTATGTTCTTGTTGCAGGTTGCCTTACATATATGCGCTTGAAGGTACACAACATTTAGCACAGTTATTTTTTTGTTTGTTTTCTGGTTTTTTTTAAATCTTTTTTTTGTGGTATTTTTTTGGAATTTTGTTTATAGTTTTCTAGGTACACACATTATTTTTGAGTTTCTGTTTTCTACGAGTGCTGCAAGTATTTGTGGATTTCTCGTTTACATTATCATTGACTAACTTATTAAAATTGTTGATAACTTAAAGGACATAGTCCCGGGCCGGACAATTTAGAATTGCTGAAGGTATTCTCATAGATTTTGGTTGCTAACCAACTGTTGCATATATTGGCCCTTAATATAAGTTTGTAAATGCACTCAAAGTATTTTTTACATATAATTTTGTAAAAAAATTGATTTTTACGAACTAGACGTAAGTGTAACTTAATGATACAATATTAACATATTATAATTAATTTAACAATTTTTGTAATGCAACAGTTTCGTCTGACGAAAGTTTTCAGTGTGCCAAAAGCTTAAAATCCGAAATCCGCTTGCACGCACTTAAGTTCTACCATCAATAGATACATATACGTTTATACAAATATATTTAAGAGTAAACATATAAAATGGTGTTGGTTTGTTTTCAGAATGATTTCGACTGACATCCAAATGCTTAACGAAAAGTATACATTATGTGTACTTAAACCATATGTATTGTAGTAGTGTTTATGCAGAACAGTTATACATAGATATAACTTAATGAGTACGTAAACTGGTAGTACGTAAAAGTAGTTAGATGACTATTGATCCCTTATCCTGTTCAGCATCTGCTGTCTCCTTGCCTGAGCTTTTCTCCTTCATCTTCATATTGATCTTTTGCTCTACAGGCAACCGGATAGTTTGCTTTATCGTAACTTTCACCTTTGACCTTAGTGTTCATCTTCGTCAATCATGAATTTCGCTACTTCGCTGAACTCTGAACGCTGGGATCGTGAGCGCTTTAGTAACTATGGACAGCAACTTCGTGCTTTTAACTCAATTTTCAATTATCGTCTGATCACTTTACTACTTGACTAGCTAGCTTTTAATGTTTGCTTTGAGCTCACATCGATTTGCTTTTCAGTGTGCTCGCCCGAAATCTCGCAGACTTGGGTCTGCTCTTAAAATATCTCATTCTGTTGCGTCTTTCGGTTCCTTTGCAAACAGCTCAGCGATAAATTCCTAAATTCTTTTGCGTTCAATTATGATACCTGTAGAGAGTACGCTTACATGACTAATGACTAAGTATTTTTGCTTAACGCTTTTTAACCACAATTAACATCAATAATATGCATATTTATTGGAGTATTGAGTATATTAATTGTTACGGTCGTGTTTTGCCAAAAAAAAGCCCACATTCACACAAACATACATTCAAATAAGGAAAAATAAATCAAATATCGTTCATTGTAAGATGGGGAAATGATCAAAGTAGACCGGGCCAATGTAACAGTCAACAAGATCTGGGCTACTACAAGCTAGGCAAGCTATTAGAAAGACCCCAAAATCCTTCCAGGGCGGTACGAGAACTTTTGGTGCCCAACCCCACAAGATGCGCCTATTCCCCTAACATAGAGTACATAACGCTGCCTCTCAATGGGGGATGATGACGAGACCACAAACCACATTATGTGCGACTGCCCCAGTCATAATTTGGATTGGGGATTGTGGATTGGGGATTGGGCGATGTATCTGTGCAGAGAACGCTTTTCTCCAGCACAGATGAGAAGAGCCTGAACAGGAGATTCGCTCTCCTTCAGTAAGGAGGTAGAACATCTCTTGTCCTCATAGGAAGTCACATGTATGTACTCCCATCTCTGTTCTGAGACTCCCTTACGAATCATGATAATTATAATGGTATTAATAAAATGAGTATTATATCCAAGAGCTGTACGCTTGTGTAGAGGGTATGTATGTGTGTGTGTGTGTGTGCGTGTGTGTGTGTGTGTGTGTGTGTGTGTGTGTGTGTGTCTGTGTGCTTGTGGTTATTCCGTAGTTTTAACTGCTATAAGAAGTTAGACACATATCTTATCGACTAATTAGTTATTGGAAATGTTAGTTTGAAATAGTTGCTTCGCTTTTAATTATTGTTGGCTAACCGCACAAATATTGTTTGCTGCTAGTATTGGTAGTAGTTAGACACTTATAATTTTACGTAATTGTTGTTTGAACGTTAGTTGCTTGGAGATTTGGCATATGTTTGGGATATTTCAATTATTGATGATTAACTTGTGCGATGGACATATGCCAGCGGGTGTTCTGATGATGTACAGCTCTGTGAGGAGCAAGTCCTTTTCCAGGAGCAAGTCCTTATCAACTATGGACGCGATTGGAAGCGTGATTTGCCAATTTTTATTTCGGTTGCTAGCTGATGCTGATGCTGATGTAGGATTGTGAAATGTATAAGAATATGCAGCATCGGCTGCGTTCTTATATCGTATGATGATTATGTTGTGGAATTCTGGCTATTCCAGTGAATGATGCACCTGCCAACCATCTGATCAGGGAATGAAGCTGGAAGTTTGTAATTTCGTTGATGATAATGATAATGTGTGATCACAATCCCACAGGATGCTGCGATTTTATATCGATTTTATAAGGAGTTGTCAACGCAACATTTAAGGAACATCTCCATATTAACTAGTACTGAAGTGCAGCTTGGATTGGCATGAGTTTTGATTTTGATTCCGGTTGATATTTTAGATATGATTATACTGATGTAGGATTGTGGAATGTACTTAAATATCCCACTAGTTGCTTGCTGGAATATTCTATTGCGGTCGAGTAAGCATTTATAGAGCATCTCCAAATGTTTAGATTTTGGAGAACTTGCACAGACGATGATAATCCCAAAGGATGCATACGAATGATCCAGAGTCTTCTGGGTCCATC
Source organism: Drosophila flavopinicola (assembly GCA_035042425.1). Taxonomy (NCBI): domain Eukaryota; kingdom Metazoa; phylum Arthropoda; class Insecta; order Diptera; family Drosophilidae; genus Drosophila; species Drosophila flavopinicola. Next base: position 295,450 of record JAWNLL010000272.1, on the reverse strand, counting down.
GTATGCTGATAATGATGCAGTATTGTGGCGATGTATTAAAGTATCCCACATTGATTGCTGGGACTTATGTTGAATTGAAACTGAGCGGTCGAGGATGTGTGTAGGGAGCATCTCCAAATTTGTCGATTTTTCTGGATTGTTGGCTATTGATTGCATGATAATCCTAATGGATGGCATACGAATATTCCAAAGTGTTTTGGGTTCTTATGTCGTATGATGCTACTGATGCAGGATGGTGGTGATGTATACGAATGTCCAAGCTGCGATTATATTGTGGGTTTGTGTTGATGTATACGAAATTTCGCACTCTCCAGCGATCTGATTAAGTATACTGCAAAAGGAAGTTGCCAACGAAGTAGGTTTGTGCATATTGAGTGGCAAGTAATTTGGGTTATAGTTTGATAGCTGCGGGATTTTTCTGGAACTTGGGATAAGCGATACGCAATCGGGGCTGAGAGTTTAGAATATTGTGGGCATTATTGAGAATGCTGTGTGCTGGGTGCTGGGTGCCTTAGACCTCCTCGAAAATGGCATTTGGAGAGGGAGGGGAAGAAAGCCTGGCCTATAAGCTGCTGGAGCGTCCAATGCCAGATGTGGTGGTGATGTGCTGATTGTTGCGAACGTGGACCTTCTCGAAACGCACCAGTGGAACACCGTTGATGGCTGTCAGTGTGCTCTGTGTGGATGGACGTACGGGCAAAAGAGTGGATTTCGATTGTGAGTGTGTACAGAGGGTCGACGCTGCCTGGTTAGCACTCACCTCATCCGTGGGGCGGAGCAGCTTGCATTTTAGCCACGGCCAGTTGATGGTGCGCAGAAGGGTGCTCCTGAAGTCCTCGCTGAACAGGCAGTAGATGTAGAAGGTGATTGAATAGTTGATCAGCTCCAGCAGGTTGGCCAAGGCTCGGAAAACCTGAAACGGAAAGCTGGGCAGGACCTCCGAGGCGATGGTCATGTGCAAGATCGCCATTGGCGAGACACACAGCAGAAACAAAATCGAGGTGCTTCCCAGCAAAAGAAAAAGCCGACGCTCCTCAGCAAACTTACGTCGATCCTCGTCCTTCAAGAAGCTGGCCCGTGTCAAAACCATCTGGCGACGACGGGCGCAGGTGCGACGATAGACCCACATGATACGCACATTGAGGCCGGCAATCAGGAAAGTGGGGATCAGCTTGAAGATGACCTCCACCATTACCTTGTACACCGAGTAGAAGATGGTGCTCTGGTAGACGTCGTTGTCCCTTCGCAAATACACGTACATGTTGCTCGAGGTCAGCATGCACTTGATAAGCTCACCGCGGAAGATGCTCGGCAGATAGATGATGAAGGTAATCAAGCAGCTGAGAAAGACGACCACTCTGCAACGGGAGCAACACACAGGCAGCACACAAGTTAGCCGAGTTCCCCACCCGCAATGCATCCAATGCAGTGCAGCTGCCTCCAGAGTACTCACCCAGGGGGGCCCATAGCTGGCCGAGAATATCCCGGATGGCAGACGGATACATAACGCTCGATGGTAAGCACAAGGAGCATCATAACGCCAACGCCTGTAAAGTTCATATGTATTCATATATATGTGCAATCTACAGGCATATATTTAAGTCCACAAAATTTCCTGTTTCGTTTAAAATAGCTTACGACGCATATGCTCGATACATATGACTTCATTACTTTGAAATTTGTAATATTGATGAGTAATGTGAATATGCAAGTGTACTATGTAATTGAAAGCGAAAGCTCAAAAAACTTGGAATATATGGCCGAAATCGATTTCTAATTGCATGGCAGCTATATGATATACTGGTCCGATCCGGCCGGTACCGACGAATGTGCAATATCTAGTGACTAGTAAGACACTGTGCCAAGTTTCATAACGACAGCTCACCAACTGAGGAACTACTTTGCGTACATACAGACAGACAAACAGACATGACCAGATTAATATTTTGTTCGAGGTGAATGGGGAGACAGCTACGCTTTCTTTTATGCATTTGAAGCTTCAGGGCCAAATAAATATATAGTATTTTCTTCGAAAAGAGTATAAAAACTAAAATAAATTTGGTAAGGTTTTGATAATATTTTAAAGTTGAACATGGGATCATTAATTATACCCTGAACCCATTAAAAATGGGTAAAAAGGGTATAATGAAGTTGTGCAAAAGTATGTAACAGGCATAAGGAAGCATCTCCGACCATATAAAGTATATATATTATTGATCAGTATCAACAGCCGAGTCGATCTAGCCATGTCCGTCTGTCTGTCCGTCTGTCTGTCCGTCTGTCGTCTGTATGAACACACAGATATCAGAGACTACAAGAGCTAGCGACTTCATATTTGGAACATAAGTTCTCCTTATCCCGGTACAGATCAAATTTATTTAATTTGATCGATAACTCGTACCGTTTAAAAGTTATCGATAAATTTCGATTTCAGACTAGAGTTTTTGGGACATAGCTTCAAAGTTATAAGAGCTAGAGGCCCCAAATTTGGCATGTATAATCTCGAATAGCATACACATGTAACAAATGTTTCACTTTTTGGATACCACCCCCCAAACCCCCCAAAAGTTCGAATTTTTGAAGGCTACGACCTTGCAATTTGGTTTGGTCACACATATTATCGACAATTGTTTGCCCCAAAATTTCAATAAGATCGGACAATAAACACAGAAGTTATTTAAGATTTAACTTTCCATTGTGTGGGGCTCAGCGAAAAAGCAAGCTAACCGCTTGCACTGCTTGTAGTGCAGCATGTGTGTGTGTTTAGATTAGTATGAATGATTGTAAGGACTGGGTTCAAGGTATCTCGTTGTCGGTCACTCCCGACTCAAGCACTCTTACATGTTTTAAAAGTTATTTGTTTGAAATTAGTTGCTTCAGGTAGGTTGATGTTGTCAGCGAGTGATTCGATTCTTATCGAAATAAGCTTCGTATGGAAAAGCTTTTGCGTGCAGCAGTAAGCTCGTATCGAGCATTCACACTAACCTAAACAGCCGTTGCCTAGAAAAAGCTCCAAGTGTGCCGTATAGAATGCCGGTCCGAATTCCTCCCACTGTCCGCGATCCTTGTGCACTAGCATGCGTATGCCGAATGGAATGGCGAACACGATAGCAAGCAGTGCAGCGGTGGAGTAGGCTGCGAATGAGAGCAAGAAACGGAAAATGTGTAAAGTTAACATTAAAGCAGTTTTATGGCTGAGTTTATGGCATAATTATGGCGGCGCTTCCGACTGGCCGCGACAGGAAGCGAGCGAAACTGAGACCGGCAAACACTCGCTACTCCAACGAGAATGAATGGTTCTCTCAGTTCCTGTTCCTTGCTGTGCGTCCCCTTGCTCCTGCTCCTTGCTCCCTGCTCCTTGCGCCTTGCCTTTTGCTTGTTTGCTTAATTTTGCGTTCCGTTTTCGGAATAAATACGTTTTTGTTTTATTTCTTTTTATTACATATTTCTTTTCATTCTGTTGTGATATACGTAATTTGTACTTATTGCTGAATGCGAATGTGCGCGTGTGTGCGTGTGTGTGTGTCTGTGTGTTGTTTATTGATTTACAACTTGTTTATGGCTCTATAATTACGTTATTACTTATATGCCAGCCTCGTGAGCGTTCATCTGACCCGCTCCTGCCTTCCACATCGAAAATTGTCGTGAACACAAAGCTTAATGCTCGATATATGACTTCCTGTGATGCAAACACACACACACACACACACACACACATAGCTAATGTATAATGCTGTTCATCTAATTGGGTACAGGACACATCAATATAAATGTCAGTCTTGTGTGCGCCAAAACTTGACAAGTGTCCATCACAGGATTCGGCCATCAAATTCCACACATGGCCCTAAATTATACAAGATCTGTTCTGTTGGCTGTCAACACAAGAATGAGTTGTTTGTGGCACAAACTAGCTGGCTATGACTGAGAGGGCGAAAGGATTGCCAGCTTTGTAACAAGGTCAATTGATTGAGTGTTCACTTGAGGCCAACAAACAACTTCCCATTGTATGTTAACAACGGCAGCTCTAAGCTTACAAAAAAGGATTGCCACATATTCGCTGTCAGCAGTCAGCAGTTACTCTCACATATTTCTCTTGTGATTTTCAAAAGCCGATTACATTTATGCCAAACACTTTTTCTTATATATTTTGAATATTTACAATTCATAACTTAATTTCTAAAAATATTTTGAATTCAACAAAAAGATGAACAACTTAATTTATTTTTGCGGCCCAATATATAACAGTTTTTACAAATTTGGAAATGTTTCTTAAACAAATATTATTATGTCGTTAAGAAAAAAATACTTGACAATCACTTTTATACTTTTAAATTTATTTATATATACACATATATATCTTCTATTCATAAACAGAATTGTTCATACCTTAGCTAATAAGCTGAAGCTTAATGCACCTGAAAATATTAATGTATATCGGAAATATTGCTTTAGCCCAAATAAAAAAAGGATTTCGAATATGGAAAACTTGGGTATTTTAAATACATATATATATATATTTTTTTGGGTTAAAATAGTAGATTAAAGAACTCATATCAAATATGAAAAATTCTGAAAAGACGCTGAGTGCCAAGCATAGCTAATATATTTTTTAAGTTCGTAATGTTAGCATTTGAAAGTTGTACTCCCTGCTTAGTATACAGTCGATAACTTCGGCCAGCAATTCCCAAGTCGGCCATAAAACATTGCGGGCCCATTGAAAGCGCTCATTGCCCTAGTGCATAAGTTCGGTTGAGCTAACTGGCACCAAATATTAGCTGGGCGCTGTTCCATGTTACACTTGCTGGACACACACACACACGCGCACACACACACACGCACACACGCACACACACATACATATATAGCAGCAGAAGGCTGTCTGACAAATATTCGAAGGCAATGACCGACAAATGGCAGCGGACCGTGTCGTAAAAAGGCTGCTGGCAGCAAAATATTTTTGTTATTTTAATAAAATGACTGCTCTGATTTCGGTCATTAATAGGAGCAGTTCTCAGTAGGTGGGAGAGCTCTTGAGCATTTTATTTACTGCCACGCCACTCGACTTGCCAGCTGAGATGAGATGAGAGCGGTGATATTTCAGGCTCAGGCAACAACAAGCAGCAAGCAACAACAACCAACCAACAACAACGAACAACAACGAACAACCAACAGCCAAAGGGCCACTTTGCATTTTACTCAGCTAGCAGCTATCCAACATTTTCCATTTCCATTTTCCAGTTACCAGCTAACAGCTATCAGCTATCAACTACCAGCTAGCAGCTACTCGCATCTTCTCAGGCAGCTGCCATGCGGTAAGGCTGGCAAAAGGCAATCAATTATGCTGCCATTTGAAGCATTTTACATTTTATACTCGCATTTGCGGATAACTCAAACTGGCTTCACTTTTCCTGCCACACTGCCACACACTGGGGCACGCAAAAAGAATTGGTCACACGCGGCGCCGTTGACAAGTTTCATTTGCTGCTACTTTTTCGGTCAGCTCATTAATCAATTAAAAGGCCATAAAGCAAACGAGCGGCTAATATACTTAGTTGCTTGCTCGTACTTAACATCTTGTCTAATACATTTCACTATTTTTTTTGTTTTGTATTTTTCGTATTGTTGTCCCTTGGTCCTTGCTGCTGGGCCCCAACTCTCCTGACAGCTTAGCTGGCTTTACATAAATTTGCGAGTGCCGCCTAATCAAATACGGTTCCCAAAGGCTGCCTATATATAAACACTCACACATTGTCATATACATATATACATACATACATATATATATCTATATATATATAAAGAAAAAACATTCGTTTAGCTTGCCAGAAGCCATTGTTGCTGCAGTTGGTCAGGTTTGGGTACAGCTCGGCACCGATCTACGGACTTCCTTTTTTTTGTGGCACGAGTGACGTATACTTAATATAAGAAAAATGAATATACTATTTCCTTCGAAATGAAGAATTGCAGTCATTTTAACATATAAATAGAATACTAGCTAGATTCGTGAATATAAAGATAAGATGACTCAAGTATTGCAGTTAGAGCTGTGAGAGGCTAATAACTCTCAATATTGATTGTATTCAGTATTTTCGCATCGTACAAATAAATATAAAATTAATATATATATATAAATATGTATGCATGTACAGTGTCTTCCAGCTTATTTTATGTTTTTTTAATACAGAGATGCAAATTTATAAATGCATACATTCGCGAAATTGTTAAAGTTATCAACAGAAATGTAATTGTTGTTGTTTCAAACAATCTTTGAATATTTACAGGTAAACTCCCTCAAGCGACTATTTTTTTATTGTAAAATTAAAAACAATATTTAAGATATGTACTCAAAAAAAAAAAAAAATAAAAAAAATATTGTCGCTTTAAAATAATTGTTATTAACTCAACACGTAAATAAAAGCCATTGTGGACAATGTTTGTTTTATTTACTTGTTGACACATATAAATTGGCAATTTTACTAAAAGTTGAATTATAGTTATAAAATAGCTTTGTTAAGACGCAAACATAATTAATATAAGTTAACAAACAAATAAATGAAAAGTTGTCATTACAATAGTTGCTATAACTTTGAAATTGGCGCAAATTAGGCGGAATGTAAACAAACTTCTTATTATTATTAATATTAAAATGTTTATATTATTTTAATTTCTTATTGTTTGATTGTGTAACTTTGAAATTGGCGCAAATTAGGCGGAATATAAACATACTTCTTATTATCATTAATATGAAAATGTTTATATTATTTTCCTTTCTTATTGTTTAATTGTATGTATTATCAGCACAATTTTCGTCTCGCAAATAAATATATATAGATATATTTCAAATGCTTATCGAAGTGATAAGTCTGGAAGTGTGCATTATTTGCTGTAAGCTTCTTAATAGAACATTTAATCATTTGTCCGCTTGTCTGCTTGCTTCATTCTTTGGAGCAGTGAGAAGGAGATCTAGCAGTGTAGAAATAGCAATATCGATGCATACAATTTGCGTTTGGCATTTGGTATTTGCAGGGCTTTTAAGTGAATGAAATACTCTCGACACACTAAAATTGGCAATTATTCAGTGGAATGGCCATTTGTAGGCAGTCAATGAAATTGAATTTCCAACGACTGACCCGACGCACACAGAAAAAAGGTTCTCGAGTGCCTTGGCTGGCCGGGGACTAACGGGGGACAGGAGTCGAGTAGTATAGGGATACAAAGGGTACAGGGAGTAGAGAGTGCGACTTACCTCGCATGTAGATGTAGGCAGTGCCTCGCATATTGCGACGGGTGAGAACAATTAGATTGAGAACATTGCCGATGATACCGAGGGCACAGATGATGGGTAGCATTAGACCGTAGCAGTATTCGCGAAGTGCTTCGGTACGCGGATCCTCCATGTCCTGTTTTATACATTAAAAGGATACCGGAAATTTAGCCAAAAGCTGTAAGCGAGACCAATAAAAAGCAATACTAATAGTAAACAGAAATGGCACAGCTCATAAATCATGCAGCGCTTTCTCTTACGTTCTCCTCCCCCCTCTCTCTCTCTCTCACCCACTCTCTATCTCTATCTGTGTCCCCGTCGCTCTTTAGCTCTAGCTCTGACTCTGTCTCTGTCTGGCTTAGTGCAGCTTCCTGCTGTATTTCTTGCTCAGTTGGATGGGCTGCTACAGATAAAAATTCAATAGTCAACTTGACACTTTTATTTGTGACTTGTTATGCCCAAACACGCACACACACACACACACACACACACACACGCACACACACACACACACTATATCACTCTTTTTCAATCTCGCTCGCTCTCTCACTCTCTCTATCTAAATAGCTATTGCTCTCTCTGTCTGCGCCACTCGGCCCACTGAGTGTTTAGGCGTTTTCTCATTGTAAATATGTTTTGCATGCTTTTTAGCATGTTTGCTTTTCTTTACTGTTGTTGCTAGGTTTTTTTTTGAACCTTGTTGCTGTTGTTTTTTTTTTTTACACTTTTATTTTTGTTGTTGCTGGTTTTTTGTGCTCTACACTGAGATAGATAGGCACCTCCAGTTCACTTGAGTTCGCCTTTTCTGCAGCCTTGAGCGAAAGTTGCGCACAAAGCAGCTTTAGCAAGGCACCAGCAGCAACAACAACAACAACAGCAGCAGCAGCAGTAACAACAGCAGCATCAGCAGTAACAACAGCAGCAGCAACATCGCAAGTGGCAGCAAACTTTTTGCACGTGCTGTGCCATGAAATGAGTTATTTCGCTTTTGCCTTGAATGGGACTTTCGTTCCGTTTGCCCACCCTTTCAGCTCCTGCTGTTTAATAAGCTGTGTGAACAAAAAGCCATATTATGAGTGCGCCGCTGAAAAGTAGGCAACAGTTCCTGTGCAGCTGCTCACAGCAGGTGCCTCGCCCTGACCTAACAGATTGTGCCTCAAAGGACATCACAGATCGAAATGCACCCACTAAGAGGGCCCTGCGCTAGGCCCCACATTCAGTTATTGCTAAAAAACATACTCTTGATTTGTAATCACAAGCTCGGAAATAGTAATCAGCTATCTGGAATGAGGAATAGCTATATAAAAAGGCAACTATTTTTCGACCCATGTTTGCTATTTGATTGTTACATATTCGCAAACAAAATTGAGCTTTGAATTTGTAATAATAAAATGATTTAATTTTTAACTAAAGCTTTTTATTTGTGTTAAAAATAGTATTGCTTTTTATTTAGAAATTTTAAAATAAATAAATAATAAATAGATCGAAATTGTATTTCAAAACTGCATATCTACACATGTGAACAAGTTAAAAGAAATAATTAATAAAAAACGATTGAAATTGATGAATTTATGGCATTTATGTTTAAGCACAAAAGAAAAATAGATATATTTAAATGTATATATAAGAAAACAAAAGACTGTAATAGCTATGTGAATGTGTACAACTGATTTTGTGAGACTACAGAGACATATTTGACAACATTTGTGAGACTACACTAATATGAAAATGTGATATGTATATGTATGCTTACAATATTTCGATAGGGTCCTGCAGGCTGTTATTTGTATGATGTCAAAAGCTACTCGCGAGCAATTAAAGCGTCATTTCGCTACTTGATATGCTGGCGGCTTATAAACAGTCCTTTAACCTCAAACAAAACGTATATAGCCACATAAGACCACAAAGTGAATGGAAATGTATGCAGGCTATTAAGCGGCTTACACTGAAGGATAAGCTGCTTGACGCTATACAACACTGCTGTTCGGCAAAAACATATTTTTTAACGTAACTTTAACTGTCGCTTGAAATGGGGCGCATGATTGGAAAAATATAGTGCTGCTTACACCAAAAATGAACAATGAAAGCACTAGCAATAATATTTTGATGTCGCTTAGTTTGATTTGATTTGATTTGATTTGATTTTTGTGATTATGCTAATCTGGCGTCTTATGAGTCATGAGAAAAGCGTGCATATATGTACATGAGAATAGATATGTTTGTGTATATATGTCAACTTACTGTGAACAAGTCGGCTTTCAAATCGTTGACGAATAAGGTCGACGTATTGGTAGCGGCGCCCAGGACTAGGTCATTTCTGTTGGTAAGATTCGCTCCCCAGATAAACGAGCAGTAGGCCGGATCCTCCTCGGTATTGTATAGTCTGGTAATCATCGTTGTTGCCCTCTCTGTGATGGCTGTGATGGTCGCGGCGGTTGTCAAGCCTTCAAGGATCCACAATGAGATTCGAGTTTAATTTGTATAAGTACAGCGATGCGAAACAGTCAAAGAAATTGCGTGTAAAACTAGCTGGGGCGGGACACAAGCTCATGAATGAATTTGCTGGATCCCTCTTTCTGCCACAAGCGAATGCCATGCTATTCAAATGGCAAACTGTCGACGGCCGACTGTTGACTGCTGACTGTTGACTGCTGAGTGCGACAAGGACAATGGCAGCGACACCGACCCACAACACCGGAGGATACAAGAGCGGCAAGTACAGTAAGTGCGATACAAGAGTTGCTGCCAGCGGAAGCGGAAGCGTTCACTTGCACACTGTGCAATAAAAACAAAGCGCACATTGGCAAAAGGGGGAGGGGCTGGGCTGGGCTGGCTGGGCGCCTGAAGGAGAGAACAAAGTCCGTAAGGCGTAACAATTGAGGCATTGATTGCCGCTGGCACAAACAAATTATCGAAAAGACAAAAAGAAACAAGTAAGACTGCTCTAGTTGCGAGTGCCCGACTCGAAGATACCCTGAACCCAGGCCTCACATTCATTCAAACTAACCTATTAGTGGACATACATACAAACACACACACGCTGCAAGCAGTACAAGCAGTGCAAGCGGTGTAAGCAATTAGCTTGATTCTGCACTGAAAAGCTAAATCGTAAGCAACTTATTTTTTTACTGTCCGATCTTATTGAAAATTGTTGGGCATCAAATTGGCAATAAAATTTGTGACCAAACCGAGTTACAAGGTCATTACTTCAAAAATATGTTTTTTTTTTCAACTTTTTAGGTGATTGCGGGGTGGAATCCAAAAAGTGAAATATTTTTTATATGCGTTTGCTATTCAAGATTATATATACCGAATTTGTTGCCTCTAGCTCTTATAATTTTCCAGTTATAGCTCAAAAACACTGATCTAAAATCGAAATTTATCGATACATTTAAATAAACTTGATCTGTACCGGGACTACGAGAGCATATATTCCAAATATGAAGTCTCTAGCTTTTATAGTCTCTGATACCGCGTGTTCACACAAACAGACAGACACACAAACAGACAGGATATGGCTAGATCGTCTCGGCTTTTGACACTGATCAATAATATATATACTTTATATGGTCGGAGATGATTCCTTATGCCTGTTACATACTTTCGCACAACTTCATTATACCCTGTTTACACATTTTTAATGGATTCAGGGTATAAAAAACAAATTGTAAAGCAACTGTCAGCGCCGAGATCTATAAAAATAAAATGCTGGAAATAATTGCGGGCGGTAAATATGTTATTGAAACTGTTGAATGAAATGTTATTCGAGGCACATGCTCGTAAACAATGCCTCAAGCCTGCGGGATGGGCGTTGATGAGAGGTGGTGGTGGTGGTGGTGGTGGTGGTGGTGGGGCTCACAGCTGAACAACAACAGTGTTGACGTCCGAAAACATATTGTGCGCCTTCATGCGACTATAATATTTAATGTTAACTATAATTGTGTCCAGTTCAGTATATAGTATACTTAAACTTCTAGCTTGGATTCGTCGATTAGCCTAACATTCATATCTAAGGTTGGCGCCACATTACAAAAAAAAAAATAACAATTTAATAATGATAAAATAAAATAAAACAAAAATATTACAAATAAAATCTTCAAGTCTAAGAATATTATACAATGACCTAATATATGCAAATAGCAACAGAATAAGCGAACATAGTAATTTTATACAATCATATCAATCAAAAAATATTAAGTAAGATCAAAGTAAGATAAAAACATATTCATTTACCAGATAAAAAAAACAAACGGAAAGAAACTACAATTTTCATTGCCCCAACTGGTATATATTGATACATAAAACAAATAACTAAAAAATCTTGCTGTTGCAAGTATTTATATATGCTATATGTAGAGGAAATCTAATCTATTGATATTTTTTATTTTGGTTATTTATTTATAAATCGGATTTCATTCAGTTGGTTTCTAACTTATTTCAATTCTTAGATAATACTTGTATCATCTGTTAAAGACTTTAAGTAAGTATGTACTAACTGCTTCAATTAGATGAAGTGCACTAAAGCTACTCTCTTGGATTCGCCGATTAGCCTAAGCTACATACATATCTAAGGGGTTCTTAGTTCACAATAAAAGTAACTATACTGAAAAAAAAGAAAAACGAACTAAGCAGCATAACAAAAATGAAAACAATAACCAAAATTATAAAAAAAAATATAAAACAAAAATTCTGCCAGCAGCATCTAAGAAAAATGTTCAAGTATTGAAGAAAATTTAGCTAGTTATGATTTTAAAATCAAAGAATATTAACTTTTGTAAAAGTAAGGTTAGAAATATTAAAATGATACATAAGAAAAAAACCAAAAACCGCATAGCCTTGTCTACTATATAAGCTTTAAGAAAGTTTATACTAAATTTAGAGAATATCTAATCTAATCTATTGCCAAATTGTTGTTATTGTTTGTTTTATTAATAATTTTCAAAAAAAAAAATAGTAATTTTTGTAAAAGTAAGGTTAGTAAAATTAAAATCATGCAAACCAATAGTCGCATTGCCTCGCCTGCTATATATGAAAAAAAGCTTCAAGTATGTATATACTATATTAGAGAGGATATCTAATCTAATCTTTTGTAAAATTATTGTTGTTGTTTGATTTATCAATTTAATTTGATAGTTGATTTACTTCTACTACGACTACTACCTCACTACTACATAGGAAGTATTAAGATTAATAATACAAAAATTTGAAAAAACATACTATAAATATAATTATATAGTATATACTAAAGTATATTATAATTCATAAATACTGTAAATTACGTCTAGTAAAATATAGATTTAACACAACGCTTAAGTCTTTTTGAATAATTGTTAAAGAAATGTACATAGTAACTATATATGTTTTTTTCTCTTGCACTAAATTATGGAATCTTTATACTCATAACTCATACATATAATCTTGCTGCCTCAAAAATTAAAATGGGCATTTCCACTTTTGTATGCCAAATAATCAAAACTATTAACTATTATTATATATTAACTATATATGTACAGGGTATCTTATGTGTTTATAGTTTGCTTTTCCAATTGTTGTTGTCTAAATTGTAATCTGATTGTGTATAGCGCTTCTTTTTGATGTTGATCTAGTTTTCTGCTTGCTAAATTCGAAGTTTTAATTGTGGCATTAGGATTAATTTAGTCATACCTAAATAGTAAGTATGTAAGCATTAGCTTAAGGAGAAGTATGAGCGGGAATAGAAGAAAGAAACAGACGAACAAAGTGATCATTGGTATATTAAAAAAGCAACTTCATTAGTCCTTCAATAATTGCGACTACAAGTGAAACGAACAAACAGCAGAAAAAGACCAACATTATCATTGCCTCGCCGGCTATTAATGGAAACATAATGTATGCTAAGTGTGAACACAAGAAGAATATGAATATACTATATATACAGGGTATTTAACCAATTGACCAGTTAGCTTATTGTTATTTCAATTGTAATAATCTGAGTACTAAACTTGATTTGATTTACAGCTTTGCTGTTCGCGCTGTGAGAACTTCACCTACCTAATAAATACTTAAAGTGAGTACGACATTGGAGGCAATTGGCTTACAATGGATAAAACACAATGTGAGCAATCAACAGGCGATTGACAGTCGTAGTCGACGATGTTGTTTTGCAAAGGACATCCTTGTGAGCGGGATGTTTGTGAGGGTGGCTGAGGAGTCCGAATGAAATGCAATTAATGCATTGCGAATAACAATTGCAAATTGCAAATTGTTGGGCTGTCTTGCTACTTGACTACAAGACGAAGAAAGGACAAATTTGAGAGGATATTTGAGAGGGAAACGCAGAAGTTATTGACAAGTTCACGCCATCTTGTGCTTGACTGATGTGTGATGGAATGAAATGCAATAAGAACATTTGGTTAGTATCAATTATTCGCATTAATTGCTATACGTATATTTGAATGCGGATATCTGTGCAGTTTCGGATGGTCCTTACCAATCGTCCTTTCCGCCCCGCGTGGCCGCACTTTGAAGGCCGTTAGTTGATCGGGGCTCAATTGATCAAGTTAACCGTTGTCCTTGCGGGACAACTCACAAATTATTTGTAGGTATTCGCTGTGTGGTGGCTCTTAGGGCGCTTTCGAACTTTGCCTTAACTTCCACTAGTCTGACCAATACACTTCAATTATTTGCGGGTCTAATCGAAGTGCCACAGCTCGCGTCAAGGCAGTTACCATCAACGTTGTTGTGATTGTTGCTAACACGTGCTGCAGTTGCTGTTCTCGGGCTTGCTGCAAGCACAATGGACAAGAAAATAAAAGTAATGCGTTTAGTGAAAAGTGCTGGCGAAATTTCATTTCATTTGATTGCTGACGAATGCTTTGTGTGTCTTTTATTATGCGACAGGATGAACCAGAGTATACCACCAGCTGATCGACTGGCTATACCGGGTGCTGGCACCTCCTTTCAAACCACCCACCCGCCAGCTGAGCGCATGTGTCATATCATTGACACCGTCGACGGCGCACGTAGTTGTCGAAGGCTCTGGCTGGCAACAGGTGTGTTTTATTTCCACGCGTCATTGGCAGCCAACAACAAACGAAGCCGAAGCCTGCCACGACCACAGCTCTCTCTCACACACACACAGCAGCAGCAGCAGCAGTAGCTAAGCGCTAAAATCAACGCTGACAGGCGACTGAATTTCGTATAAAATATTTTGATAAATTGCCCAACCAGAAGCCCCTGACGGCAGCCCCAGCCAGGCAATAAGGATGGCCGGGCCTTTCAGCATAGCGGGCAAGGACCTTCTAAGCGAATATGAAATATGTGCGAGTGCTTAGTACATTCAGCTTTTTATTGACAGCCAACCGATGAGTTTTCTAGCAAATTCACCAATCAATACGCATAATGTGCTTAAAGGTGGGCCACCCGCCTACCATACCAGACTGACAAATACCCTGCTAATTAACACATATTCAGTATACATTCAACACATATTTATATATATATATAAAAAAAATAAATATAACATATTCAAAGAAAATACAATTTGTATTCTATAGTGGAGAATAAGTAAAATATTAAACTCAGACAACGTTCAAACTGTATTTAAAATTAGCCCCAGAATCAAATCATATAAATAAAGAGTAACATTTTGACATCAAATAAATATTATGCAAGAAATAAAAAAATGTAAGCCAAAAAAATGAAATTAAATCTAAATTCATAACTAACAATTACAATTTATTTCTTGATTCGTATTTCGTTTTTGCAATATCTCGATTTAAAAAATTTTCCTATCGACGACTTTCGTGGGCTAACATTTAGTAAATATAGTACTAAGAAAATAAATGAATAAATAGATACATAAATATACAAGTGAATAAATAATTTAATAAGAAAATAACTAATAAAATAAATAAATGTATTTATATATATATTTTATTGAATGCAATAAATGTTTGTGAATTGATAAATCGCCATTTGTATTGGACTGAGTGGATAAACTGTTGCACAATACATGTAATCCCCAAGGTGAAGCGATATCCCGAAAGCGGACAGCGGGCGCTCTTTCAGCGCACTTGCATTTATCTGTAATCATCTTAAATATCTCCTTTTGCACCACACTTAATCTCACTTAGTGTGCGTATGTGCGTGTGTGTGTGTGTGTGTGAGTGTGTGTGCGTGTGTGTGTGTGTGTGTGTGACCCTCGGCCACATGCTCAGCTTGCACTTGTGCAAATAAGTATGCAACACTTGCTGCCAACTATTTGCATATGGCACGCATCACGCATACGCAGTGTGGTCGCCGTCGCCAATGAAGGCAATGGCTAAACACGTCGCCCGCAGTCTGCCCGTCTGGGGAGATTGAATGACACAAAACATGACACAAACTTAATTTCCCCAAGGCAAACATAAAAGCAGCCGTACCCCACACTAGCCGCCTGACTGACTTACCGACTTACTCACTCGCTGACTGAGTGAAAGAGTGAATGAATCGCGACTAAGCAGCTCGCTGCTGTTGCCAATCCAAGGTGTCGACAAGGCCCAGACTACCGCAATACCTCGCACCCAGAGCATATCGCACGCATCGACGGCTCCTGGGCTCTGTGGCACATTGCGAGTAAACTGTCATATTGCATTGCCAGCTGAGAAGAATGTCGCATAATTTATGCCTGCGATTATCATAATAATTCGCCAGCCAGCACACTCGACACACACACACACACACGAATGATTTGAGCGGGGCGGGCTGGGCGAGTCCTGTGACCGGGCAAGGCCGGCCAGGTACTCAACGTTCTCAACGTAGGCGTCGCTTGTTAGTTTTGGTTTCTGCGGCTCTGTTTGCTGAGCACTTACAGTTATTGCGGTTTAGTTTCGGGCCAAAAGTTTTCATTTGGTAAATAAATAGAGTTCTGTAAACCAAACGCCCCCAAGCCCCCCAACCCCTAGCACAACTATCCACCTGGCTACCTTTCCACCTTTCCACCTTCCCACCTTCGCACCTTCCCACCACGGTAGACGCCACTCAATCCCACGCTTCGTTTTGTCACTTTGTGCCGTGTTGCTGTGCTATTTTTGTATTTGTGTATGATACCCTGTAGCCATTGAAAGTGCATAAGCAGCATATATGCATTGTCTATCTGCCTTTAGTACATAAGTTCTCAGAAGGCGCAATTTGGTAGGCAAGGTGTCCTTTATAAAGCATACAAGTACACTCAGAGAAATTATTTGAAATTTACACTTTTTTCATTGAAAATGTTTCAATTTGCTTTTGAATATTCCAGAGAAAGTATACATAAAAAAATAATTTGTATATTTTTTTAAATGTAAGGATTTCTATATGTCAATTAATCAAAAATTAAAGTATGCACTAAAATTTGCAGCTTAAGCTTATTTATGTGTAAGCAATATATAGAAAAAAAAGGAAAATTTAAATTTTTATCATTTTTTTATATTTTTTAAATAAATAAAAACTCTAGAAATTTACTTCTGACTTTAAATACATTACAATTTGATCTTAGCGAATTCCGACGACGTTTGTGCTTGATTTGAATAGAAGAAGTCGTGATCAATGTCTTCAACTCTGCGCAAAGTGTAGTTATATTCCCCTTGTATGATATTGCATCAGGTATATGCAAAACAGGGTATCTGCCTGTGAGACAAAACGAATAATTGCATCGCTTTTACTTGCTGTTCTTGTTTTGGTAGCTTGCAAAATTGTTTGGCTCTAGAATTTTTGTGTGTTTTCCGTTTTTTGTGTCTCCATTTTTTGTTGTTCTGTTCTCTTTTTTTGTTGCTAGTTTCATTTTTTGGGTTGTCTGTTTAACCAACAGCAGTTTGTCATTTATGCAAACACACTCACACACACACACGTGAGTGTGCAGTGTGTGGCAATGACTTTGCTGTTAGTGTGGAGCATGTGAGACTCTCACCAACACCAACACCAACACCAATACACATGCACTGAGGAAATCTAAACAAACGCTTAATGGACCCACAACTCAGTCTCCTATTTCGCTTAATTTCGCTTGCTCACTCTCGACCAACCCTCTCGAGGGCCCCGCCCCCTCCCCCTCCCTCCATCCCTTCGCTCTTTCGTACACCCCATGTTTGTATATACTATTAATATATATATGTATGCGTGTGATTCTCTGTGTGTTGGTATGATTAATGCCTTTGTTTGTATTTCCCGCTTCGCTTTCGGTTTTGTGTGTTTTCTGTTTTTTTTGTTTCTTCCTGTTTGCTGGGCCTGCCAACCGAAGGATATGTTTAACAAAAAAGTTTAACGCAAATTAAGTCAAACTGGCAGCGCTTAACGATGTGCGACATAGATGAATATCTGTTCGTGTGTGTGTGTGTGTGGGTGGGTGCGTACTGGTCTAGACAACAAACAGTGCGTGCAGTTTTGCCTGACAGCGGGTAGCTGGCCAGTGTCCCCAAATTGAGACGCTGGCTTTAATTTACAATCAACATGAGCTCCTACTACCACACTGCACAAAGGACAAAAGGGCGCAAGGACATGGCGTTTCAGCATTCCCACGCTGGCCGAGCACAAATTAAGTTTGTAAGAAATAAACATATCAAAAAAGGAAATCAACTCAAGAAGTCAACAAAACGAAGAGCAACAAAACAAAACAAAAATCAAAATAAATACCAACCGCTGACTTTAAGGCACAAACCGATGGATTAAAGTCGATGCCAATCAGCAGCCATGAAAGAAAAACTGTGGAAATGTGTGAGCAAGCAGTAAGCAAGTAGGCAGCTCAGATGTTCGATGTATTAAGCAGAAAACTTGATGTATACTTTGCTCCCTGGCGTCTGTTATAAGTCGCCACTTTTGCTTTTGCGAGTGTCGCAGAAGTGCTTTCGAAGAATTTTGCAATTATAATCGCTATTTGCAGCAACAGTAGGGGTAGTGCTCAATTGGGTACGGAGTATGGCGTATTTTGTATACACGAACTGCGACTGCAACTTAATAGCCTTATGCAAGCCTGTTGTAGCATTTATTTCAAAAATAAACTGCAAAATGGCAAATGTCAGCTCAAAGGGAAGCTTTGCAAATCGAATCCTGCTCTGCGTCGGTCTTTGCATGTCAAAGCATTCCCATAAATGAATTCAATAATATTGCTTGTGCATTTGCGTAAATAATAAAATAATAAAATAATTTAAATAATTTGGATTTTTGTGGAAGGCAATATCGCTGTGATTCGAATCTTTTAGCGATTTGTTTCGATAAATGTTGCTCTCACTGTTGGCATAGGGATTGCACTGACGCTCACTCATCCTTAATCGCATATGTGTATCACTATTTGACGTCCTGTCAAACTACAGGACGCGTGATGTGCCCAGAATGTAGACCCACAGTCGCTTTTGCAATACGTGTGTGCTGTGTGTGTGCTGTGTGTGTGTGTGTGTGTGTGTGCTGTGTGTGTGTACTGTGTGTGTGTGTGTGTGCTGTGTGTGTGTGTGTGTGTGTGTGTGTGCTTGCCAGACCATTAAGTTTATAATTTCTATGCTGGCTGACAGGAGGCGTCAATGAGTCGAGTGGCGTTTATTGTTGACCAGCAGCGTTTTGGATACACAAATATATACATGTATATATACATAATATACATACGTACATATAGAAAGCGACAACTACAACAAAATGAAATTAACAAAATATGTTTCGGTGTTTGCCGCACGCTGTTTACTTTTAATTACGCAATCGTATTATATAAAATTTTCTAAGGTGTGGCGACCAATTAAGCTTTTAATTAAAAAAAAAGAAACCCCAGCTTTAAAAGAAACCAAAACAAAACCAGCAAAAGAGAAGAAACTAAAAGAAAGGTGTCGAAGAAAGCGTTGCATACTCGCAGGCGCGTGCCAATTTACAAAGTTCCTCGACAAATAGAAGAAAGCGAAAAGTGGACGAAAAGCTAAAAAACACACACACACACACACAAATATATATATATATATATATATATATATATATGTGTGCAAGATGAAAACTTGCGGCAAAACTTTGGCTAGCAAGGACGCGCAAAAGTGCTGAGCAGCTAATTTGGATAATGGGTGACTTTTTAATCGAAGGCTTATCGCAAAGTCATCACAAAAGTCGTTCAGGGTCGTGTCTGGGCTGCTCTTTGGGGTGCGTGAGACGCGTGACACGCGTGACACGAGCGCGCTGCACGATTAATGCTCAATTGAAATTCACATTTGTATGCACAAGCACAAGCAGCAACAAGAACAACAACACTGACTGCCATAAATTGGACTGACCCGCTGACGTTGTCGCTGCTCAGTTATCAAAATTGCTTAACGGGCGCTTCGTTCGTTGCGTGCCCCCCAGATAAGCATTCAAAGTGTCCTTAGTGTCCTGTGGTCTTGAGTTTTTTTTGTTTTTTTTTTGTCATTTTTCTGTTCGATTTTTGGTTTTTTGTTTTTGGGCCATCGCACCAGACACAAATGGCGCTAGAGTGACCATTTAGACAGCTCCATAAAATGCAATGGTCTTTAGGCCAAGCTGCGAGCAGTGTCCTTGAATAAAGTTTGACAATGTTTTAATAGGCTTAATAGGCTTTGAAGGTCCTAGCTGCATTCTGGGCAAAGTCCTTGTCTTGAGGCTGATAACTGATATTGCTTGGTTTCAAATGCATGCAAATTTATGATTGACTACACTGCGAAAAAAAACATAAGGGACTTTGTCCTCAAGTCGCTGTCAGCAATTAGAGATCGAAAATCTAACTTTAAGATAAAAAGAGAACAAAATTCGAACTTCAAGAACATTTTTTTGAAATCCCGTACTTCAACTAAGAAGATTGAACACTTATTGTCATTAATATTGTATATTTGTTTAAAACCTATTTGCTTTTCTTGCAATACTAACGTTTGATTCTGAAATTTAGGAAGGATAATAATAATAACAAGTTTTTTCTACTTTTGGGGGGTTTGGGAGGTGGTATCCAAAAAGTGAAATATTTCTTACATGTGTATGCTATTCAAGACTATACATGCCAAATTTAGGGCCTCTAGCTCTTATAACTTTGAAGTTATGTCCCAAAAACGCTAGTCTGAAATCGAAATTTATCGATAAAATGAAATAAACTTGATCTGTCCCGGGATTAGGAGAACTTATGTTCCAAATATGAAGTCTCTAGCTCTTGTAGTCTCTGATATCTGTGTGTTCATACAGACGGACAGACGGACAGATAGACGGACATGGCTAGATCGACTCGGCTGTTGATACTGATCAAGAATATATAGACTTTATTTGGTCGGAGATGCTTCCTTATGCCTGTTACATACTTTTGCACAACTCCATAATACCCTTTTTACCCATTTTTAATGGCTACAGGGTATAAAAATAGGTTTATATGTTGAAAACCGAAGACTTATGTACAAGACATAGAAATACCCTGTGGAAACAGCATTGCTGCAATATTCTTCACTTTTATCTAGTCAAGAGTGCCCGACTTGGAGATTTTCTCTATCCGGGCTTGACCTATATTTCTAATTACTTACCTGTATACCTGTGTATACATACACAAAAGCACGCATGCGCACATTGGACCGAGGCTGTTCTTCTTGAGCCCCGGGCAAAGCTCCCACTGTTATCGATAATTTTTGTACGGGCGAGTTATCGAGAAGAAAAAATCGGAGTCGGTATACTGATATACATGCACAAATTTCATTTCAAGCTGTTATTCACGGACAGACAGACAGACAGACTGACCTCTTTACAGGGTATACAAATTGCTTAACAAATAAAATATGTTTATATCGCTCGATACAAAGATATAGATGTACGTTTATGTATCTGACAAACATTTTATAGAAGATATGCTAGAGTGCGCTAGTGGAGAGTGACTGATTAGAAGATACCCTGTTCACAAGAAAACCCCATTTTTTTACAGACAGACACTGAAATATTATATCAAGATCTGTTTAATTGCAAAGCTGGCCCATTTGGAAAGGGTATACAACAAAATTGGACAGGGTAAGAGAGAAAATATTTGATTGCATGATAATGCAATTTAATGCACACTGACCTATTTTCAATGAGCTGTAATTGCTCGACACATTTGCATTACTTGGGCTATTGGCGACAATTTGAATAATTTGCTGTCGTTTAGAATGTAAATAGTTGTGACTTTTATTGTGGGTCAAACTGGATAAAGCTTACTCAGACTCGACTCGATTCGAGTTGGTGGCTGCTAATCATAAATGACAATTATTGGCATTTGGCATTGGCAATATGAGAAGTTTGCCAACTGTGCAACTTGATAGCTTAAGCTGCTTGCTCCAGATGAGATGGAGTCTGACCTACACAGTGGCAAAATTAGCTATCATTCGTTCCAGTTGTGCTTGTTTCTTTTTCCTTCTTGTTTTTTTTTGGGGGGGTGCCTGGCTCTCGTTTTGCTGTCAATGCCACATTTGCAACGTGACTTTGCTGCTGTACTTTTCGCAGGAGCAGCTGCCTGGCATTGTTAGATTGTTTGGCTTGCTGGCTGGCCACAAAAGCATAACTTGTAATAACGCGCTGACCCCGACACCCACACACACACACACCACACACACACACACACACGCACATGTGTATATATATATATATAGAGAGAGTCATGCATAGAGTTGCACTTTGGAGTCAAGCGGCGCCATTGTTGGTAGCACGAGCTTAAATGCCGTTGAAAATGCACTCGAAATTGCTATGGAAATGGAAAATGCGAATGGAAATGAAATGAAATGAAATGTCAACTTACCACACGGCGTGCAACGATGGCAGCTACTTTGACAGAATTGTTGAACACGTTGGTGGAGCTTCTGTGTGTTGCTGTTGTTGTTTGTTGCTATTGTTGCTATTGTTGTTGTTGGGTGTTCAGTGTTCGGGTGCAGAGTGTGGTTGTTGTTGTTGCACTTTCGCAGCAAAAAAAAAGCAAAACTTGAAACAGCAATGTAGCTTACGCTTGTTGTTTACGTTCTTCTTCTTTTTTGCGTAATGCTTTTTTGGCACCTTGATTTTCGTTGCGATTGTTCTTATTTGGCAGTAAACATTCTCTACTTGGCAGTGAGTTGTCGTTGGATATTAACCGCTTACTACTTATTCATAATGTTTTAATCATATTTTTGGTTTTTTTGAGTTGCGACTTCTTAATATTCACGTTACGAGCACTTATCTCTCTCTCTCTTCAATTGTCAGATGTCTGTTTGAATGACAAGACTTTAATTAGCACTTGAGTGGCTGGAAGAGCAAGGCAGCGGCAATTGTCTAGCAAACATTAACTCAATCAGTCACACGCAAGCACACACACAAGCACAAGCATGCAAACAGACATATAAGACTCACACACAGCACCATTGCCAAGTACGAATCAAAATCGGATTGTTGCATTTTCGTTGCCTACTTTTGGGCGCGCAAAGTATAATTGTTAGCTCTCGTCGCCTTTTTAGCCCTACGCAGACACTTTAAAATTCACAACACGCTAATACAGCCAAATACACACGCACACAAATACAGAGAGACAGAGACACACACACATACAGCCATAACTATTCACCACTTGAATATTTTTACTACTGCCAGATAGATTGTAAAGCAAAATGTACAAAATGCAGCAATAAAATAAATTTTAAAAAAAATTTCCAAAAAAATTGTTAGTGACATGCACTTTTTTATTGCACTTTCATGCACTTCTCCTTTTAAACTTTAGCACTGCACTCACACTTTTTGACACTGTCACTCACGCTGCCAATCAAAAGTCATTCACTTTGCTGCCAGCCGTCAAAATTGATCAACAAGCAAAAAAAATACGAAAAAAAATTGGTTTTGTTGTTGTTGTTCTTTTTTTCTATGCTCTTGATGCTTCTTGATGATTCTCCTTGTGGCTGGCTTCAGATAGAATTGCTTCTGACCGTTGTCCTAGAAGGCGCAGAACTGCCAGTCAGTAGACTGCTGTTGATGCTTCTGTTCTGTGCTGTTCTGTTCCTTTTTCCAGTTGTTGCTTTTCCTTCCGCTTCCTGCTACTGCAAGTCCTTTACCGTTGGCTGCTCGCTGGCAACTGATTCGAGGACACCAGTGAGGCTCCTTATATACTTTTCTGGCTAACAGCCGAATGGAACATTTTTCTGGCGCTGTTAATGCAATTTCCCTGCTGTAACACTGCTGTAACGCTGCTGTTAGCTGTGGGGACATTGGGCACTCCTCTTCCGCCCCTTTACCGTTGAGCCTCAACTGAAAATTGTGACTAGTTTTCATTTTTATTTCAATAAACCTGAAGAGTCAATTTACTTATTGGTGTCAATATGCATTAGATTTAGTTGAAATTCGATTAAAATTGCTTTTTTTCATCTGTTTTTCTAGTTTTATCAAAGCAAAAAAGTCAATTTCACTTATAGAGAATATCGAGTATACACAAAGTATACATATGTATATATATAGTGAACATTTTGTTATTGTGATTAATTTTAGCCAACCTATAAAATAAAGTGCACTATTTGTGTCAATATTTATTTCATTTCGCTAAAATATTGATCAAAATTGCTTTTATTTCAACTGATTTCAACTAAAAAAGGAACTTCGACTCACTGAAAATATCGAGTATACACATAGTATACATATATTTAGTGAAAATTTTCATTGTAATTAGTTTTAGTCAACCTGAGGATCGGCTTTGACTTATTTGTGTCAATATTTATTTAATTTCGCTAAAATATTGATCAAAATTGCTTTTATTTCAACTGATTTCAACTAATAAAGGAACTTCGACTCACTGAAAATATCGAGTATACACATAGTATACATATATTTAGTGAAAATGTTCATTGTAATTAGTTTTAGTCAACCTGAGGATTGGCTTTGACTTATTTGTGTCAATATTTATTTCGTTTCGCTAAAATATTGATCAAAATTGCTTTTATTTCAACTGATTTCAACTAAACAAGTAAGAGTGCTCTAGTCGGGAGTGCCCGACTACGAGATACCCTGAACCCAGTCCTTACAATCATTCATACTAATCTAAACACACACATGCTGCAGTACAAGCAGTACAAGCAGTGCAAGCGGTTTAAGCAGTTAGCTTGCTCTTTCGCTGAGCCCCACACAATGGAAAGTTAAATCTTAAATAACTTCTATGTTTATTGTCCGATCTTATTGAAATTTTTGGGGCAAATAATTGTCAATAATATGTGCGACCAAACCAAATTGCAAGGTCGTACCTTCAAAAATGCGTTTTTTTAACTTTTGGGCGGTTTGGGGGGTGGTATCCAAAAAGTGAAATATTTGTTACATGTGTATGCTATTCGAGATTATACATGCCAAATTTGGGGTCTCTAGCTTTTATAACTTTGAAGTTATGTCCCAAAAACGCAAGTCTGAAATTGAAATTTATCGATAACTTTTAAACGGTACCAGTTATCGATAAAATTAAATAAACTTGATCTGTCCCGGGATTAGGAGAACTTATGTTCCAAATATGAAGTCGCTAGCTCTTGTAGTCTCTGATATCTGTGTGTTCATACAGACAGACAGACGGACAGACGGACAGACGGACAGACAGACGGACATGGCCAGATCGACTCGGCTATTGATACTGATCAATAATATATATACTTTATATGGTCGGAGATGCTTCCTTATGCCTGTTACATACATTTGCACAAAACCATAATACCCTTTTTACCCATTTTTAATGGGTTCAGGGTATAAAAAGGAACTTCGACTCACTGAAAATATCGAGTATACACATAGTATACATATATTTAGTGAAAATTTTCATTGTAATTAGTTTTAGTCAACCTGAGGATTGGCTTTGACTTATTTGTGTCAATATTTATTTAATGTGGCTTAAATTCAATAAAAATTTGGTTTTATTTGAGTCTTTGCAGTTGACAGACTCACTGAAAATATCGAGTATACACAAAGTATAGATATATTTCGTGGACAATTTTGGTGTTGTATCAAAATTGTTTGCTGTTCTTAAAAATATCTATATCCATCAATTCGAAAAGACAGAAACACTTTTTTTTAAACAATACTTTTTTCTCTTTATTTTTTCACTAATGGCTTCAAATATGGAGATAAAATTGTAAGAAAACTTGCTGTCTTTCGCAATCAGCTACTCAGTTTACATTGAGTGACATAAAAGTTAGATTTGGAGTGTACTTTTAATAGTGTTTTGTGTTATATTTGAGTAGCAACGCATTTTATTTGGAGATCGTAACTTTGGACAGCTGATGTTCATATCAAACAAGATAAAATAATAATACTAAATGTCAAAAACATCAAGTGCAAGACTTTAAAACAACTATGTATGAAAGCAATGTGGTAACATGTTAAATTCTCTATAGTTATATGTTTGTTTTAAAAGGAAAGCCTTAGAATCTATATATGTAATAATCTATCGACTCCTTATAAATTTGCTGTGTTTTTTGCAGTAAGTATAAAAAAACTTATTGAAGTTTCCTCCTTGTCATAAAAGCTGTCTTCATAATTCTTAATTATCATATATATATATTTTTCTTATATTATTGCTTTTCATTAATTTTACTTATATTTAATATTTTATATATTAATAACTACATATTTATACTATATCATTTATATTTCAAGATATTTTAATATCTTTTGATGTATCTTCTTAAACACACAATAAATAAATAAAAGAATAAAATCAATATAGTAATAATAACACTTTTCTGCATTTATTGAAGGAAAAACCCACTTAGTGTAAATATGATAAGAAATACAAATAAAACAGGCAACACAGTCGACAAAAATTTACAAGAATATTTAATAAAAAAAATTGAGTTTTCTCCATTTTCAAAAGCAACGCCTTTTGAAGCTGGTCAACAATATCAATATATCAACAAAATGTATTGCCTATAACTTTGATAAGAGCAGGAAGAAAAAATATAACATTGGAATAATTAAAATTAAATATCCTTGTGATAAATTGACGAATATGTGTTTTTGACAAGCAAAGGAATGATTTATTAAAACTCAGGTAAAATAATAAGTTTCGATATATTTCTGTGTGCTACTATAAAAAAACAAACTGCAAGTTATTCAAATGCAAATGCAAATGCAAAATACAAAAGGTCAAAGAACTGGATTGCTTGCAATAAACAGGTGGAAGTCCTTCAGTGCTCTTTACTGAAAGAGGTTACCATGACTGCCACCTTCAACAAAAGGTCCTGCTTTTTGCTTGCTCTTCATGCTCAGAAATCAAAGGCTTCAATGGTCATTTGGTAAACCCGTGGTGCTAGCTAAACATATTGCTGAGAAAAAGGACTCCTGACTCCCTGAGCAGGAGCTGGACTGCAATTCTTTTCGAAGAAAATAGTATTTTAAGTTTGTGCTGAAGTTTGTAACGCATAGAAGGAAGCATCAAAAGACCCCCAAAAGTTACTGCCAGTATGCTTAGAATGACAAAACAAATTGATCTAGCCATGTCCGTCTGTCTGTCTGTCCGTCTGTCTGTCTGTATGTATGCAAACTAGTCCCTCAGTTTTTGAGCTATCGCGATGCAACTTTGCACAGACACTTATTATTCAAATATACAGCACATTGGTTGGAGCCAGCCGGATCGGACAACTATATCTTATATCTGTCATACAACTGGAAATTAATTTAATATTTCAAATCAAAAATTTAAATTCATATGATACGAATTTTTACATAATATGCAATATCAGTGCTGCAGTTGGCAGAGTGAAAATTGCCAAAAGATTCGAAAAGAGTACAAGAAGTAATCCTTTGCCACTTGTTTTAATTTGTTTTCTTCTTTTCGTTTTCGTTTTTAAATACAACTATAATGAGAAAGCACCTACATTCAATCAGAATTGAAAAACACATGTATACAAACATGAAGGGATTAATTAGCAGTGGGATGGAGACACCTGCCTGTTGGACAACTTCTCCAAAAGCAAATTTTTAGACTTCTAAGTGTCGTGTTATTGGGCTCGAAGGCCAAATCATTGGAATACGACAGGAGTAAGATAATTGGAGTAGAAATCAACAGCAAGCTGCAGCACAATAAGTAGTTTTTTTGTAAGGCGCATTCAGTGCAAAAATTGTTGCACTCGTCAAAGTGCAATTCGAGACTGGTGGCTGCTGAAATGAGGAGCGCTTCCAGTTCGCTGTCAACGCTGGTGCAAAGTCCTGCGAGCGGCTTAGTCACCACGTATGCCTGAGTGCATACTCTGGGTACTGAAGTACAGGGATACAGGGATACGCGGGTGTTGCTGCAGTTGTGCATATACCACATTACTGTGGTTGTCTGCAAGTGACTCGCTTTTGCACACATCTCCATCTGCATCTGCATCTTCATCTGCATCTTCATCGCTGTCCGGTATCTGTATATCCCGATTTGCTCTCAGTGGCAGTCGCAGTTACAATTGCCCTGTGCCCCCCGCTGTGTCCAGCCCGATTCGCCCAGCTGCGGTTAGCGGTGCCCGATATCTTAAGCCAACAACTGGCAAACAAGTTTACAACAAGCAATGCAACGCACAAAATCAAAGCAAATACAGCTATGGTTATGGCAACAGAGGCGTCTGCCGATACTGAGGCCGGTACTGATGCTGATGCAGATGCAGATGCAGATGCAGATACATATATCGGCTGAGGCAGGAGCTGAACAGGCGACAGAGCTGGCCGGAGCCTGCCAAAGATGGCACGCAGCACTGTTCCAAGGCAAGAGTTGGTAAGCTTTGCTGCTTATCTGCTCTGGTTGCGTAATCCCTGTTGGAACAGCAACAGCAAATCTTGAGCACAAGCGACAAGCACTGTGTAGTGACAAGAAAAAACAAGAAAAGTAAGATACAAACCAAAAGATAACAAGACTGAAACGCAATACCCCAGAATAAAATGATTTCAAGCGCAAGACGAACATTTGATACACTTACAGCTCAATATTTCCACATAAATACGAGCTAATATCTCGAGTTGAAACATCGATTGACTGGTTGGTCAATATTAAGTACGATAAAGTCAACAAGCTGCTCAAAATATGTTTTGCTAATTTAAAAAATATGGTATCAAACTTATTACGGACACAGAGGAAAACAATGCTCATTTTATCTTTTTTGTTTTAGTAAAAAACAATCAATTCATTCCAGAACAACTTTAAAACACATAAAAGACAACAAATGACGGGAGCTCAAGAATGTTTCATTTCAGAATGAAAATCTTAGACTAATACTCAAGTTATTCTGAGTCTGTCCATAAAATAAGTCTATGGTTACACTAGAAATAGCCCAATATCGAAGAGAAACAAATACAATCAATGTTTTCAAGCTGTTAAATTTTGTAATGATACTTAACTCTCTTTTGAATTAGGAAAAAGCGGTACAATTAAATTGTTGTTGACTTGTTCTCTCAAATTCAAAACTGAAGCTTGTTCGATCCAGATTAAAGGAAGTCAAGCTTAGAATACATTCCGAGTTTGAGAATCTTTCCGCTCTGTTCACATTCAATACGTTTTGTGCACAAATCAAAAATATATTATTGATTTTAGCTTGTCTGTTTTCGCTGTGTATAAATGCACACAATTCACGTTACCTAAGAAAATCATAATCTCCGCTGTGAGTGGCAAAAAAAAAAAATAAATAAATAAATTAATAACACCAAGCAACAAGAGAAGCATAAGATAATTATAACATTGAAAGCTGTCACGTTCCGCCTAACTGGCACCTTGGCACGTTGCACCTGTATGCAATTAAGCCACTGCTCATTGAGCATTTGTACATTTGAAGGTGCAAGTTATACATGGTGACATTATTTCTCCGTAACTGTCCAAAGGGTACACACGAAAGAATTTGCAGAATTCGCAGTGTGGACTGGACTGTCACACTTTTGGGCGACTCAAGCGAGTCTTAGGCGATTCAAATAACTGGCCGTCATTCAAAAGACAGCCAAAGGCAAAGGCTAAATGTGAGCAACTATTTGCAGTTATGAGAATTGCGTAGAGAGGCCCCTTTTGTGCCCCTTTTGCTCGAGGTAAGCGCATTGATGACAGCTGCGTAGAGAGCTAATCAATGAAATGCTGCCTTGCTGCCTTGCTGCCTTTGCCAGGCACTTTGCCGACGCTTTTGGCATTAAATGAGCCCTAGAGCAGCGCTTCTGGCCCCAGCCAAGAAAGGACCCCCACCTCCAGCCAAATGCATTCTTCACTGCCTGCTTGCTGCTGCTGCTGCTGCTGCTGCTGCTGCTGTCTTCGTTAGTGCAGATTGTAACCCGAACAATTGCAGCCAGCTAAGGCAATCAGTGCTGCTAGGACTTTAAACGAAAAATAGACGTCAACAAAAATAGCTAAAAGTATTTTGAAATGCAAACGATTTTCATGTAATGTATGTTTTATTTACAACAGATAGCTTAATATTGTCAATATCAACTATATCATCAAGATTGTATTTTATTTGTGGCTATTTAAATACATTTTCAGATATTTTTTTGTTTTAAGATTATCAAATATTCTATTCTTTGGCATTTACGTCATTTTGTCTGACCAGTCTTAGTTGAATCCCCACTTCATCTTTTCTCTATTTACCTCTCTCATTTCGTGTTGGCTTTTTTCTTTTCTTACTCCTTTGTCATATTAATATTACTTTCTCGCAACCCCATTCTCACTCACTTCAAATTTTGTTTTTAATATAAACATTTTAATGAATCCGATAACTTGTACACAGCCAAATGACAAATTTTCGTTTCAAAAATAGCCAGATTTATAGCATAATACATACTTAATTACAGGGTCAGAGATTGGTTACTATCGCTACTATTTTCCCTTGGCTTATCTTTCTTTTAGTTTTGGCATATTTCGTTTTTAACCTCTTTTCGAAGAAAATAGTAAATTAAGTTTGTGCTGACGTGTGTAACGCATAGAAGGAAGCATCGCAGACCCCCAAAAGTTACTGCCAGTATGCTTAGAATGACAAAACAAATTGATCTAGCCATGTCTGTCCGTCTGTCTGTCCGTCTGTCTGTCTGTATGTATGCAAACTAGTCCCTCAGTTTTTGAGCTATTGCGATAAAACTTTGCACAGAGGCTTATTATTCAAACATACATCTCATTGACCGGAGCTGGCCAGATCGGACAACCGTATCTTATAGCTGCCATACAACTGGAAATAAATTAAATATTCTTAGAACAAAAAAAATAAATGCCAGAATTTGTACAGCATATGAAAGTGTTGCAGTTGGCAGAGTGAAAATTGTCTAAAGGTTCGAAAAGATTATAAAACCTTCGGTATGCCGAAGATCATCCTTTCCCACTTGTTTTTTTTTATCATTTTACTTCTTTCAGATATTTGTTACATGTATAAAGTGAATCACAGGTCTGAAATCGCAATTTATCGATCACCTGCCTATCGAAGAAATTAAACAAACCAGGAATTACTACAACTTAGATTCGAAATATGAAAGCTCTAGCTGTTATAGTCGCTGATATACGATATGGATATTAATACTGATCAAGAATATATATGCATTATACTATGGGAGATGCCTGGTACATACTTTTGCACAACAACATTACGCTTAAATAGGCCATTTGAGATGGGTTCAGGGTATAAGTAGCTAGATCTAGCCGTTAAATAGCCAAAATGGCATCACTGCCATGCGAAGGGCTACAGCTAGTGCTGCTTGGAGTGTGAAGGAGTGGGCTGTGGGGCTTTGCCTTTGGCACTGGCACTGGCAGTGGCAGTGGTTATGGCGATGCCTCTATGCTACTGCTACTGCAACTGGGTCTACGGCCCACTTAGACACAGGCAGCTCCCCTAAAGTGGGACTGATGCTGATGCTGATGCTGACGCTGACGCTGATGCTGATGCTGGCGTCGTCGAGCTCACTTCAGAACTATTTCAATAAGCGTTACGTTATGCACGCGCGTTGTCCTTCACCCTGTTTTCTCTCGACTGTCGACTGTCGACTGTCGGCCGTCGACTATGGACTACGGACTACGGACTGCGGAGTACGGACTGTGGACTACGGACTGCGGACTGTGGACTGTCGACCGCGTTCGTTGTCAAATGTCGCTGGCTGCAGTTCGCTTTTGTCATCGTCGTCATCGCCTGCGTTGCCTACAAGCAATTTACAGCGTTTTACATCTCTGTTTTTTTTGTTGTTTGTGTGTATGTTCGTGTGTTCTTCGTTTTACATTTTGCATTTTGCGATTCTCATTTTGATTTTGGTTCTGATTCTGATGCTGATGCTGATTCTGATTCTGATTCCGTCGTCACGGGCGACGTACCTGCAGCTTCCGTTTCCGTTGTGTGCATTGCGCCGTTTCGCTTCCTTGATTATCGGCAAGCTTGCTGCTCCTTACCTGCCTGCCTGCCTGCCTGCCTGGCCCCAAAGACTCGCCTTCTCTGTCACTCTGACAGCAGGCGCCCAGCTCAGCCTCAGTTTCAGCCCTCTTAAGTGTCGCACGCCAGCGGCTCAAGCGAGTCAGAGTCCTTAGCCACGACACCTTGCAGCAATCAGCCGACGCTGTCTGCAACTGTTGCGACTTTAACTATGACTTTCAGCCGCACAGTCCGCAGCCCTAAATCCTTAGTCCTTAGTCCTCAGTCCTCAGTCTCTGTCGCAGGCGCCATCGATATGTCCGGACAAGTCAAACAAAAAACCAAGCGTAGCAACATTTTACGTCTTTTATTTCATTCTTTTTTTTTTTTTTGCTCGTGTACGCGCCAGACTTTTCCGTTTTCGGTATGTAGGTCAGTGGCAAGATTTTGTACAGCCCGTGGGTTAATCGAGAAATGCGTGAAACTATAGAAGTTAAGACGTGTTAAGAGATGAATTGCTATTATTTATATTGCTCATCATGAATTGTACAGCAAAACATATATATATATATATATATATATATATATAAATAGCAGCTAGAATGTCTTTTTTATGTATATTTTAATAATTAATAGCTATCTTAATAGACATTAGACGTGATAACAGATGATTTGATGTAACTTTAATTAAATATTTAATTTTAATATTTTAAATCGTATTATTTAAACTTAAGTTTCGGTATCAACTGTCACTAGTCAAAAATGTATATATATATACACACAAATATGAACAGAAGTTGAAACAAAGATATGTGGCTTAGTAAAAAGTGTAAGTCAGAAATGATAAATTTAATTTTAATCGATTTTTTCATACTCTTATATAATTTACAGCATTTCTATATAATATTAAAAAAATTCATTTATAAGCTATTTATAGAGTTTATTAACTTTATTGAAGAATATCATTTTAGTTTTGTTTCGAAATTATAATTTAAAGTTATATGTTTGCTTATAGCCAGCTAAGATTTTCTTCAAAGTTGTTTGTCTTAAGAGTGTGAAAAGAAATAAATAAGTGAAAGGAAGTATTTGTACACTGCACAAAAACTAGTAATTTTGTATTCAAGCAAAGTATTTTGTAAAATGCCTAGCTCAAAATTTCTAGATCAGAAAAAGATATTTTTTTTAATCATGAAAGTTCAAAAGAAATCTTACAAATAATTCAACAGCAAGGATTATTGTACTTATTGTATTTATAATAAACGTCGCCTTTGAAATCAATAACTATTTATAGTTTTTGTCTAAGAATATTCGAGAACGAAACGTATGTAGTATAAGAAAGCCAAATTCAATATGACTTGTCTTTAATTTAATGCGATGAATAGTCTTTTGAATATTCTAAAGTTAAGCTATTAATTTTAATTGCATAAATTTATTTATTTATTTCTTTGATGATTGTTTGCAAGTTAAACTGATAAGTGTGATTGCGACTCCAGGTTACGATGAAAATATATTTTAAATTCAAAGCTGAAATTTAACTTGATTGCCTAAATTATAATTAATATAAATAATAATAGTTATAATTTTCTTATGCCACCCTAGTTTTGGTATTGTTGATATCATTGCTGTTGTCTTTTGCCACTGCCCTGTCTACGCCTTCTCTGCCTTAAATTCCTTCGCTTCATCGCCTGCCGGTTCAACGGCGCTCAGTCACCCGAGTTTTTCCTCATTTCAGCTTTTCGTTTTCCATTCTGTCTTCTTCTTCTTCTTCTTTTGTTGTTGTTGTTGTCATTGAGCCGAAAAAAAAAACACCAACAACAACAACAACCACAAATGCCTTGACGCAGCATGTGCTAGATTTCGAGAGCGACATAGATTAGCTCGAATACCGCAACTAGCAAGTCCTATTCTTTTTATCTACTGATTTTTCAGTGCGAATCAATAGTGAGCAGTAGCTACTAGCTGGCTGGTACTTTGTGCTCGTCAGCCTCAGCCTCAGCCCCAACATCAGAGGGTCGGGATCAGAGCGTCGCCTTTGTGCCTAGCAGCAGGAGACCAGCAGGACAACGGGAGGTGCTTTGGTGGTCCTCGACCTGTGTGCTCTCTTTGCCGCATGCATTCCTATCTAATTATTTTCAGCCCTAGCTACCAAACAAATAATAGATTGTGCAATAATAATGGTTTCCAAGCACAGCAAAAAAAAACAAGTAAGAGTGCTCTAGTCGGGAGTGCCCGACTACGAGATACCCTGAACCCAGTCCTTACAATCATTCATATTAATCTAAACACACACATGCTGCAGTACAAGCAGTACAAGCAGTGCAAGCGGTCTAAGCAGTTAGCTTGCTTTTCGCTAAGCCCCACACAATGGAAAGTTAAATCTCAAATAACTTCTGTGTTTATTGTCCGATCTTACTGAAATTTTTGGGACATACAATTGTCAATAATATGTGTGACCAAAACAAATTTCAGGGTCATACCTTCAAATTTGGGGGGATTGGGGGGTGGTATCCAAAAAGTGAAACATTGTTACATGTGTATGCTATTCGAGATTATGCATGCCAAATTTATGGTCTCTAGCTCTTATATCTTTGAAGTTATGTCCCAAAAATGTTAGTCTAAAATCAAAATTTATCGATAACTTTTGAATGCGACGAGTTATCGATCAAATGAAATAAACTTGATCTGTCCCGGGACTAGGAGAACTTATATTCCAAATATGAAGTCTCTAGCTCTTGTAGTCTCTGATATCCGCGTGTTCATACAGACGGACGGACAGACGGACATGGCCAAATCGACTCGACTTATGATAATTATCAAGAATATATATACTTTATATGGTCGGAGATGCTTCCTTATGCCTGTTACATACTTTTGCACAAAACCATAATACCATTTTTACCCATTTTTAATGGGTTCAGGGTATAACAAAACAAAACAATCTGACAGATATGGCTCGACATAAGCGAAATGCACAATAGAAATTTGAATCCATTCCATCTTGCTCAAAGCATTGATTGATAATTAACTTGAAATTGCATTCGCATGCCGCGGCTTCGATTGAATTAGCTTGGATCAACTATGTGCAGTACATGCGATGAGCATTCTAAAGAATATATTGGCAAATATGAATGCAGAATGGTTTTTATGTTGGTTGTGCATCAGCCATGAAATAATTGTAAAATCAGCAATAATTGAACTAATTGTGCGAGTTGAGCACAAGCATTTACTTAGAAAATATGATGGCATAACTCACCTTTTAAGAATTGTGTAGCCCAAGCTGAAACTAATTAGATAGACATGCATGGCCAAGGATTCAATGTGAGCTAGTTACATGAGTTAAGCTACTTGCTACCTGTCAACACTCAAGAGTCAACAGTCAGGAGTCACTTGGCTACTCGGACTTGGACTTGGACTTGGACTTGGGTAAGCTTCGAGTCGGAGTCCAAGTCCAAGTCCAAGTCCATTTCCAAGTCCAAGTCGGATGGCAGCTAATTGCCAGTTGCGATTACAATTTTCTGGCTGGCTCCCGCTGGCGATTACTCATTATTCAATCTGGTTTGTTCAACGCTTTAATTACGTTTGTTTTGCCAATTAAAAACAACAACAGCACGTAACACGTAGCGCTTAACGCGTAACGCGTAACACGTAACACGTAACGCAATACAACTAAACGGACCACAGCCAATTGGCCGTCCATTGACCTCGCACCCTTATCCGTACACTTAGAAAAACAGGGACCCTCCTCTCTAAATCCAACGAAATGTCCTTCTAATCAAGCACATTCCACATCAATAGTAGTAAGAGTCTGATTCTTTTTCCTATTTTCCAAATGGTGTTCCTAGTTTTCTTTAAATGCCATCCGTTCTCGTTTACAGCACAACATATTTTCCTCCAATTTTCGTTGTTTGAAATATATTGCTACATAATCATTAAAGCATTTAATTCCAATTTAAGAAACATATTTCTCTTGATTTAGAAACGTATTCTGCTTGCTTACAGCTTTTACGAATATTTGTTTCTGATATACAAACTTTTGTGTCTCAATATACAAATATTGAACCACAATCTTTAAAGTATATTGTATAAACATTTTATAATTTCACATATTAACATTCAAGAGGATTAATCAATAAAATTTGTTGTAGTTTAACAGTACAAAAGAGGCTTATTTTAAGAATATATAAATACATACTTTTGAATATATATTAAAACGTTAAAGCTATACATTTATTAAACTATTGACTATATGCATTTTATAAGTTAAGTTAAAAGGAAACAACTATCTTTCGTTGGCAATGCTCCAATAAATAAAAAAAAAGCCCATAACGTTCGTTTTTGTTATTGAAAGATCTGCTTTTTTTTTGTGTATCCTTACCGCGTGTCAGTGGCCCAAAAAGTGTGCTAAAAGAGCCGGCGCTGCTCAAGATGAACGCTCATTTGGCACGCAGGTGCCGCCACATAGCCCCCAGCCCAGGACATGCTAAATCTGAGGCAGCTCACTCGACAAGAGCCAAGAGCGTGTTGACGCACTTCCACTTCCACTTGCCGCCAGCCCCCATCCTTGTGCCGCCGGCTCATTGCGTCCTCCTTTGCAGGACCACCTTCGCCTATTTTGCGAGGCGCAGCTGGGCCGCAGCCTTTGAGAAATTAATGCGGCCATTGTTTGCGCCATTGCCACTGAATGATGCCGCACAGTGGCAGAGTGGCAGTGCGGCAGTGTGGCAGTGTGGCAGAGTGGCAACAAGGGGTTAACCATGCAATGCACACAGTATATTTGGCGACAAATTGAAAAAACCTTCTCGAAATAGGCTGAATTTGAATATTTCATGTGCCACTGTTGAAAGGGGCGTTGAACGAACTACTTGAACTTAGTTGGCTCCAACTGGTGGGTGCATTTCTTGAGGCACTAATGCCCGTTCCCATTCCCGATCCGAATCGAATGGCCTCAATTGGAACGATTTTTGCTACCAACAATACACACAATGGCATATTTATTTTAGGAACTGCCTTTTCAGCAAGTGGGCTAAGAAAACGGGTGCAATGAAAAATGCAAAGGTTTGTAATTGCATCAGGTACATTTGTGCAAGGACGGCAAGTGCACCTTTCACGATACGCTTTGCACATTGCCACCTTTGCAAACTTGTGACAGATAACATAAAGTGACATTAACTATTTCTAAATTTGAATGAAGATCATCTGTGCAAGTGTTGTTTCGTGTTTAAGAATATGTATTCATGCAATTAAATTGGGTTAATGGATAATGGATAAGGACTAACCTAATTTGAACTTAGACTTTAAATTAGCAAAGATATATTCTTAATTATGTTTATTCTTACACAATTTTCTGGAAAAAAAAATACATAACTAATACGACGGCCTGAGAAAGTTCAGCGTGTGTGACTAAATCTACCCTTTTCCAGTTACGCATTAAAGGACATTTAATCAACAACTATTATTTTGCATAATGTAAATAAAATATATGACTTTTTTCACTTTAAATTCCCCCAAAAACAGATGACAATTGTTATAGAATGATGTCTTAAATATCGTATGATCATCAAGTTTGAATTGCACCTTATCGATACTGATCATGCCATAACGAAACGAAATCAATAATAACAAATCTCATGTGTAGTCAAACTACGAAAACACTCGATTGCTTTTTTAGTTTTAGTTAGCTGCTGTCAATGGGTTTCAGACCACTGTGGCATAGTTGGCACGACTTCATTACCAGGCGGCTGCGTAGGCTAAGATTTATTCAATTTAATTTGAAATCGGCGTCAATGGGCTCCTGTTTGGTGCGTTCGTTGTGCGTTAAGCGACGTGAATAGGAAATGGTAAATAGGAAATGGGAAATGGGAACAGAGCTCGGCCCGAAAGGGCATGTGATTAAAAATTGTTTTCAAAGTTCGTTGACACGAAGTCAACGGCTGCCTGCTTTTCGGAAGCCATTCACCCAGCGACGAGCAATCAAAGACTGCCTAGCAATTTGGCGCCTATTTTTTGGCACAGCTGTAATTGATTTTGCTTTGGCCCGGGAGAATGCCTCGTCAACAAGCAAGTGGAAACGAGTAGAGTCCGTCTGCGGTGCACAACTTGAAGATACCCAGTGATGAAAACTACAAAGCATATTAGAGCAGTATATTATAGTAGCTTGAACATAATAAATTATAGAAATAATATAAGCTCGTTCCGATTTCGCAGATGTTTGCCTTTTTATAGAGGCATCACCTCTTTGAGTATAACAGCCTCTTCAGGTATTCTATTTCTATTATCCAAAACTTTAGATTAGACTACTCAGCTCGTATCTAACAATATTGTCTGCTTATTTTGACTTGCCTATGTCTACTAATTATAACGCATCTTTTTGCCAAGTTTTCCCCAATCCTAGCTACAAATATTGGACCCCTTTTTATTATCATTATCATTACATGAATTTGATTGTCTAAGTTCTTTTCTTTTTCCTGTTGTAACTTAAATAGTTGTAAAAAAAGTCAATTGAGATGTGTTCTACTAGCTGTTACAAGCATATGCACAATTTAACTATGCCCCTTTTGGGGCATGTCTTGTGTACAGGGTATAAGTACATGGGAAAAACCAAAACGCACACGCCAAAAGTTGCTGCTAGTTTTGAGCAGTGAGTAGCGGCCAAGGAAGGACTTAAGTGTTTGGGTTTAGATGGCAACAACAGTTTGACATTGACATCATAAATCTGCTGGACGATTTGTAGCAAAATCGATGATAGCCGAGTTGGCGAAAAGTTAGCTTGGCTAAAGGCTTAGTCAGCTTTTGTTTCGCTCACTTTGCTTAACATCAATTCGCATTGAAATTAAATGGCGACACTTAAATTATGAGTGTCCTGCCTCTCTCTCTCTCTCTCTCTCTCACTCTTATTTTGCAGGATTTGTCGTCCCTGAGTGCTTGTGTGGTGCACACTACTTACTCACTGCGCACACCACCTGCGATAATCAGCTGACACTCAACCGAAAGTCAGTCACGCTGAAACTCGAAGCGTCAGACAGGTGTAATGGACCTTGGAAAACATCTGCCGCAGAGGGTGGAAAGAGTTGAGGGAAACGGGAAATGGGAAATGGCAAGTGGGAAAGGGGCCAAGCTAAGGGCGACAATGCAATTAGTAAGTGGCACCACCTTTGGCCAAGCTATAAACATCAGGCAACTCGCCTTGCCAGACTTAATAATTCAAAGATTTCTACAGGCAACGCCTTTTGCGTTTATATATATATATATATATATATATATATATGTATTACTTACTGCGACAAATCAATTTGCAATTCAATTTTAATGTGACATATTAATTTTACACATGAAATTTAACAGCAATTACACCAACACTATTTTGTATGCACTAATTCATTCTCTTTATACAATTTTTGTAATTCATAATTTCAATTGAAATTAGGTAAGCGAATAAAGTGCAATGTAAATAATGCTTGCATTTTCGATGGCATATTTATTACAAAAATGCCATTTGCAAAATGACCTCGAGCTATAATTTTCTGGTTTGTGCATAGCAGTGTATTCAAATATATTTATTTTTAGTTTTTCAGCACGCGCAGAAACACGTGCTTTGACTTTTGAATGCTATGCTTACATTATAAACATTCAAGACGACAAATCATAGTAATTAAATATGAAATTGTCCATAGATGCAATCGAGCCATTGCGCAATTGTAACCACTGTGCGTGTGTGTGTGTGTGCGTATTCTATCTATAAATGAGTGAGCCCGAATGAATGTACAAAGGAATTGTCGCTGCCATAAGCTACTTACGGCAGGATTGTTACTTTAATATTTCAAGGCATTTTATAACGTAATGGTCAACAGCTTTATTTTGCCCCAATTGCAATGTTTGCGCTTGCCACACATCATATCAATCAATACGAGGGTTGCCCTTGCAATTGCCAGGTGCAATTTGACATATCTACCCGAACAGTTTCACATTTTCTAGATATCTAAACAATGTTCAGGTGACAAATCATAGGTCAGCTAAAAGTCATCCACGAATTAAGATCATGCTTAGAATCAATCAACCATAACTGTATATTACTGATAGTTCAGGTTTATTTATCCATAAATAAAAAACAAGACAATTTTCACTCTGCCAACTGCAGCACTTTCATATGCTGTAAACAATTTTTCTAAGAATATTTAATTTATTTCCAGTTGTATGGCAGCTATAAGATATAGTCGTCCGATTCGGCCGGCTTCAATCAATGAGATGTATGTTTGAATAATAAGTATCTGTGAAAAGTTTTATCGCGATAGCTTTGAAAACATGGGACTTATTGCCAAAACCGACTTCCAGTTGTATGGCAGCTATAAGATATAGTGATCCGATCCGGCCGCCTCCGACCAATGTGCTGTCCCTTTGTATAATAAGTCTCTGTGCAATGTCTTATCACGATAGCTCAAAAACTGAGGGATTAGTTTGCATACATACAGACAGACAGACAGACGGACATGGCTAGATCAATTTGTTTTGTCATTCTAAGCATACTGGCAGTAACTTTTGGGAGTCTCTGACGCTGCTTTCTATGCGTTACAAACTTCAGCACAAACTTAATATACTATTATCTTCGAAAAGAGTATAATCATACTTTGGAAGCTTAAAAACAGCCTCAAATTGGCTATATACACATCCATATCCAGAATAATAAATTACGGATAGTTTCACTGCTTGTTATTGCGGTCTGAACAATGGAGAAGACAACCCTCGCTGCTGTCTGTGTACTATTTTCACAGTTTTCACATTTTTACATTTTCGCCTTGGCCAACATCATTATTTATAAGCCTTTCACTTATGTGCTATATGGCCATACATATTCCAGCCACGAAAAGTCCTTTTGTTACTGTCGTTTTCGCTGTACTAGCTGTAGCTGGAGCTGTTGTCGTTGGCGATGGCGTTGGTGTTGTATCTGGTTATTTCTGGTGCGTGTCACAGCGCTTGTATGGTGTACATCACTCATACGCCTGGTTGCTGCTGCCACAGCTGCACAACCATCGGCGGAACGGACTAGCAGAAAGCATCGTTGTAGGAAATTGAAATAGTGGCTGATGCGAGGCGTCAGATGAAAAGATACCCGCCTGTCAATGATCTTCATTTTTTATGCGAGTGCCATGAGGCAGGATATTATTAATACATATTATATTCTTATGGCCTTGCGGAGGGTTCTTTAATTCGGTCATGAAGTGTGCAACGCATGTACATATATATTCCAGATTAGATTCAATAGCAAAGTCGATATAAAAGTGTCCGTTTCTCAGTTTTAAAGCTAACCAAATAAAACTTGCCATACATCCTTTTTATTGTACATATTTATTTTTAATTATTTATTTTTGTTGTCGAAGCCGGTAAACACAGCAAATTATATTGAAATATCATAATAATAATAAAAAAAAAAAAATTAATATTATTAATCTAAGATAATTATAAATTAACTAACATATAGCTGCAATAGGGACTATTAGTCGATGGACACAAAACCTTGTTTGTTTACTGTTTTATTTTATTTTATATTGTTCATGATAACACGGAGCTGATATTTGTCAAAATCAGAATAATATATCTTCTGGCTCCCATCAAAGCAGGCGTATAAGTATTGTTGCACTGAAAAACAATATTGATATGAAATGGCACTCATATCATTTTTTTTGTACATACCAAAAATAGTCTTATCGGCTTGATAGCTTGATATGCCCGAAAATACCGGCGTGATATTTTCTTGCATATTTGTACTATTTTTAACGATCGATGTATTATTTAAGAAGCAAATGCCGAACGATGAAAGCCAAATGCAAGCAATGGCTTTTGTCAAGGATATACGCGAACAGTATCCAGACAAGTTCAACAATGTTGCCAATTCCAATCCGGAAGTCTTCGCTTTCCTCCAGATCCTGTAAACCACTCCCTGCAATCGATCATCTTCAGTTGGCCGTAAACAAAAAATAATAAACAAAACGACACATCACAAAGCACACGACACAAATTTGGATAAAAAAAAAACGAAATTTAGAAATATATAAATATACCACAAAAATAAAAAAAGATTAAATAAAAGAAATGCAAATCTGAAAAATATTGGAATTTTCAATTAAATATTACTCTATTAATTTAAATGTAAAAAAAAAACAGAC
Organism: Drosophila flavopinicola; assembly: GCA_035042425.1. Lineage (NCBI taxonomy): Eukaryota > Metazoa > Arthropoda > Insecta > Diptera > Drosophilidae > Drosophila > Drosophila flavopinicola. The sequence continues at coordinate 253,793 of JAWNLL010000272.1, read as the reverse complement.
TTCTTGGTTTTTTAGTAATCTTAAATAATTGAATAAATAAATAAAAATCAATTTAATAGAAAACAGTACATTTTAAGATTATTGTCAACAAAATTACATATATAAATGCAATCGTGAGTGAGAAATTAATTTATTAAAGCTTGGAAAACAATCATTATAACAAAAAATGTAATAAACTAATTATAATTTGATATTTGAAAACATGTCCGGATGAAATTGATCTTGATCTCTTTTTCTCTGTATTCATTTATATAAATACTAATTTGATTCAGATGTGAGGAGTAGCTGGATGGCAGTCTGCAAGGGTATGTACTCTTCGGTTTTTGTCGGTTTTACTGTCAGGCGCTTGCCACTTTTTTTAGCTACCAGTTTGCTGTCTGGGCGATAAACAGTGGACATAATTGTCGCCTTCGCCGTTGCCCCTTGCGACCCCAGCAAATAGAAGCCCCAAGCAGCAACCGCATGCTGTTGGCAGTTGGCAAATGTTTTTGATTTACTTAACGGCTACCCCAACGCATCCTTGTCTGCCCCACTAGCCACTACCCGCTTCCCTCTTCCCTCTTCCTGCTGTCCAGAGTCAGACCCAGACCGAGACCCAGACCCAGACCCATTCCCATTCCCGCTCCGATTACCAGCCGCCAGTTGACCCAATTTCGTTTGGTGTTTTTTGCTATTGTTGTTGTTGGCATTATTGTCGTCTGTGGTTAACTGCTTAAGGAATAATTCATTATGTATTTGGTAGGCATGTCACTTAATTTGAGTGGCCCCCATTTTCCCATTCCTCTATTTCCGGTTTCCCCTGCTCAGTCAGCGATGCGGGCAATTTGCCTGCTAACTAATTGTCCACGTTGGAAATCGATCAAGCCTCTAAGCGAGTCTCGGTCATGCTCCCTCATCCTGTACACCACCGCGTATACTCAATGTACACCCACTCCCTCTTGGGCAGCTGTTTTCGTATTTTATATTCAAGTAAAATTGTTTATTTGCGTTACTTTTATGGGCTTCATCGTTGACAGACATTTGTTTGCCCACAACTGAAGTTGGCGAGCCCCAAACAGTCGCTTCCCATTGTTATTGAGGCTTTGTCCAGAGTTGGAGGGGTCTCGGAGTGTTGGAAAAGTGTGAGGAATCAAATGATCAAACATAGCGCACGACTATTACATACAATTAAGTTGATCACTGTGCATTAACACAAAATAAATAAAATTACTTAAATTGAACCAACTGTTATTTTGCCTTGTGCCTTAAATATAAGATAACCTTGAGGCGTTAGAATGAAATAATTACATCATTATAACCAGAGGGTAAAACAAAAGGAAGTGGTCAAGCTGCATTTATTGGACTCTGAGCTATCTAACATGTGTATTGGGTAAAATAATGAGCATTTACAGAATATAAAACAATATAGTTAATCATCATATATCAATGCCAAACATATTTTTAACATTAGCAGAGAAAACAAGTGAGAACGTTGCAGTCGGGCGGAGCCGACTGCGTAATACTCTGATACCATTTTAAGAACAGCTGAAAGCAAGTGAACAGAAAATTTTTGCTGGTGTTTGGGTGACCTGAAATCAGCATTCCAAGTTTTTGGGAACGGGAGGGGCATGGTCGATCTTAAGAGGGGGTGACCAGAAGTCTATCTACCAATTTTGGTGACTCTAGCTCTAAAACTGTGGAAGATATAAGCTTTCGCGATTTTTGGGGGCGGGAGGGGGCGTGGCCCCAAAAAATTTGGCCGATCTTTAGAGGGAGTGACAAGAAGTCTATCTTACAAATTTCTTGACTCTAGCTCTAAAACTGTGGAAGATATACATTTTCGCGATTTTTGGGGGCGGGAGGGGGCGTGGCCCCAAATTTTTTTTTACCGATATTTAGAGGGGCTGACCAGAATTCTATCTTCCAAGTTTAATGACTCTAGCTCTGAAACTGCGGAAGATATAAATTTTCGCGATTTTTGGGGGCGGGAGGGGGCGGGGCCCCAAAATTTTTTGCCGATCCTTAGGGGGGCTGACAATAAGTCTATCCTCTAATTTTGGTGACTCTAGCTCTGAAACTGTGGAAGATATAAGTTTTCGCGATTTTTGGGGGCGGGAGGGGGCGGGGCCCCAAAATTTTTTGCCGATCTTTAGGGAGGCTGACAATAAGTCTATCTTCCAATTTTGGTGACTCTAGCTCTAAAACTGTGGAAGATATACATTTTCGCGATTTTTGGGGGCGGGCGGGGGCGTGGCCCCAAAATTTTTTGTCCGATCTTTAGAGGACTTGGCCAGAAGTCTACCCTCAAAGTTTGGTGGCCCTAGCTCTTAAACTGTGCGAGATATAGGCTTCCATGTTTCGTGGGGGCGGGGTGGCTGGGGGGCGTTCTAGTGGGCGTGGCCGGAAAATCCAGGACGCAATCTTTTGGGCTGGTCAGCCCTAGTCTAAATTCCAAATTTTGGGACTCTAGCTTCAAAATTGCGGGAAATATACACGTGTTATCGAATTGTGCATTCATGTATATCGATTTTCGCGATTACGGGGGCGGGAGTGGGCGTGGTCGAAATTTTGTTTCTGTAATCTGTAGAGGACGTCACCAGTAATATATATTCCAAATATAGTGGCTTTAGCTCTAAAACTGCGGCAGATATAAGCATTTCAAATTAATTTTGGAGGGGGGGCTGGTGGGCGTAATAATGGGCGTGGCCGATTAACCTAGGATCCAATTTTTTCGGGAGGTCACCAGCAATATACCTACCAAATTTGATTACTCTAGCTTCAAAATTGTGGGAGTTATTCACGTTTAATCGATTTGTGATTTGAGGTGTATCGACATGTTATCGATTTGCCAGCCTCCCAGTGGGCGTGGCATAAATTTGGAATAAACTTGATCTGAAGCAGATAGCTATAATCATAACGCAAAAGATTTCAAGAGTCTATCTAATATCGTTTCGGAAATACGTGCGTTCATCCAGACAGACAGACGGACAGATGGACCGACGGACGGCCTGACGGACATTCGACAAAACCAATATACTATGAGTACCTTCGGTATCAGAGTATAAAAACATTCTGAGTATGATACTAATTGTGTTATTTTTTCCTTTCAAAATATATTTCAAATTGATTAAGATTTATAAGAAAAGATTGCATATTAAAATGTGTTTATTGGGCAGACTTTTAAGCAAACATAATAAGATAACAATTTTGGTGTAGTGTCCATACAATTTAAAAACAATCGATATTGGAAAATAATTCAAATTAAGAAATACCATTAAAATTTAAAAATATAATGTATTATTAGAAATAAAATTATCTAGAGGTATTTGAAGTAATAGTAGTTATCTAAGGACTTTGGCTTTAAGTTCCCACAAACTGAACCTCAATTGTTCACACATTTATTGTTATTTTAATATATTTGAGTAGAATATACTACTGTATCTAAAACGTGTTTTTTTCGGATCATAGCGAATTCAATTCATTGTGTTCAAGTCGAAAGTGATTGAGGCTGAGCTAATAAGTTTTGCTTGCGAAACATTTTAAGTGTTGCAGAAGGCTTTCTAACAAAGCAGTCTTTATTTGTGGTATAAGTACTTGAAAAAGAACGATAACAAAATAAAGAAGAATCGAAGGATAGTCCTGAACGACTATCAACAGTCATGTTGAACAAATTCGAGATAGAAAGAAAATACTTATGTGTTCAACCAGCATGATTCACATATTAAAAAGAACTTAAGTATGCGTTTTAATAAATGCTATATGATATTAATTTAACGACTAACAAGGTGCTTTCTAAATGCATTTATAAGCATTTTGCTGGCCACTCTGTGTATATGTAGAGATTGTATTGTCCTAACCGGTTGCCATGGCTTGCACTTACGCAATGAAGCATATAATTATTAATTTGAATGCTAATAACAATAGATGTAAGTAAAAAGTGATGGAAGCTTCCATATCATTGAGAATACATTATTGATTGATGTATACCATGTACATAAGCTGCATGAAATTTGCACTTGTTGTTGTTGCGGTTATTGTTAACCTTCTTTGAACTGCTTGGCTGCTAGCCTTCAATTCGCAATCCAGTCGCATCCAATTAAGTTTGTTTGCCTAATGAGAATGCAGCGTGCATAAGCAGTTGCTGTGCCTGGTCCTGTGCCTGGTCCTGTGCCTTCTTTGCCTCGGCCAGCCATGTCTGGCATGTCCTTCGCCAACTTCAGCTGCGTGCGTGCCAGGACTTTTGCCAGGAGTCAGCAGCGTCGTCATACGCAGCAAACTACACGTCTGGCCTTGTCCATTATATGAACTTTTATTGAAGACACTCACACTCACACACACACACACACACACACACACACACTTGCGCTTACGTTGATAAAGGACTAAGTCCCAAAATAGTTCAATTTACAGCTATCTCAAACGGCAGACAGCACGCAGGAGCAAGGGGCCACGGGGTTGCGGGTTGCGAGGATACACGTCGCGTCCTGGCTACCTCGAGCCTCTAACGTATTCGTCAAACACCAACTTGACCCAATTTCGGCACATTTGTTGCTGTTGTTGTTGTCTTTTTGGCAAGTCTCTCGCTGGCATTCTTTGTGGTGCCGCGATAGCTTAAAGGTGCTGATATTTGCATGCTATTTGCATGTCCTTTGCTGAGTTGCAGCTCAATAAGTTCAATTCGAGTTTGGTGGCAGGAAGGCAATGCTGAAATCAGGATAGCATCAGCTGAGTGTCACAGAATAGGTTTTAGCGTATTCGTAAATGTGTTCAAGGAGATATAATTGAATTAAATAAAAGTATTTCAAAAATTGTTTTACTTTGATCAAATGCAAACACTTTCTCATTTTAGTCTTAATAATAAAAAAAATAATATATATATTATTCTTAGGTATTTTTCTAGTGCTACAGACTTTATATTTTAAGCGCTAATCACTTGAGAAGAAATTAATTGTTTTTAATATAAAAAAAATATATATATAAAAAGTGAACTCCAAAGGATAAGTTTTTTTGTCCGAAATTTATTGAGTAGTCTATTTTATTATGAATACGAATATGAATATTAATTCATTAATTGTCGCATACTGAATTATAGGTAGCGGAAATTACAAAAATATATAAAATAATAATAAAAAAAATAAAATAAAAACATAGAAGTTAATATTTCGGTAGTATTGATGGGCATACCCCGTGCCTGTGTCAAGTTGACTACAGGGTATTCTTGTCGTATTACTTACACACTCGTCCCCAAATAGAACAAAGCGTGCAAAATGCTTTTGTCTACTGCCAACAATATTTTGAGTGATTATTTCTTAGCCAACAGTAGGCAATATTGATTGGTAGCGTTATCCTTCTACACAGCACCTGGGCAAAAACTGTAATTAACTCGTTGGCTCCGATTGGGAATCTTTAGAAATGAATGGGACATGCCGCCAGTGTGATTGAATGGATTTTCATGATGCTCTTTCTTGAAAATTGAGGTAGCACTCGCACTCGCACTCGCACTCACCTCCTTCACCTCTCCTCTCTCCTCTCTCTCACTCTCTCTCTCTCTCTCTCGCTCTCTCTCTCTCTGTCTGTGTGTGTGTAACTGGGCCATTCTGCTTAGCTCACAAACTGACCAACTGAACCAACGCCGGATGAGGCCTAAAACACTGAACATTTTGGCATATAGCCCAACATCAGCCCTGCCCAGTTTAGCTCCGAAAAATCTAACCTGCTCAACCCACTCGGCAGCCTTCTACTCACAGCGTGGCTGATCCGCTCTTGCATGGCTTTCATATTGTTTCGTTCTGGGATTTTTGTTTTAATTTTCTCAGCCAACTCGATTGCTTTTGAGCGCGAGGAGCCTGGGGCGCATAAGTACAGCAGCTGTCTCAAAGGACCTGCACCACAGGTCCTTGTGCACTGCTAAGAAGTTTGTGCCTGGCTGTAGCAAATCGCAAACGGCTAATCACTGAGCCCATCAAGAGGCTAACTTAAGGCTCATTCAATTATTTGTAAGCCAAACGACACCATTAACTAATGACAACTATCGGTTGGAAGACCGAGTGCGACTAATACTAATTTGGGACACCTGACTGCCATAAATGAATGCCACTCAATTTTGAGGTATCGGTTGCATCAAATATTTAATATCAGCTATAAATAGGCCCCAAAAGACACCCACAAACAAACACCCACACACACACACACACACACACCTACACCCACTACCACCCACATTCGCCATATGTGTCTCAATTATGCACATGCCAATTGAACTGTTGCGTTGGCAATTAAGTCCCATTGCATTTCCAACTGACTGTTGACTTGAGGTTGCTGTTGCTGTTGTTGTTGTTGTTGTTGTTGTGGTTGTGGTTGTGGCTGCCTGTCAATATTTTGCAACTCACTACAGATGCCTGAATATATTTATGGAAGGCGTAATTCAATAAAACGCTGCCTTCAAGTGCGCCTCGCTGTTGCTTGCAATCAAATTGCAATTGTTTCGCCAAAAAGAAATAGCACGTAGAGGGCCTTTATTAAAAACAATCACTAATTGGCTGGGCTATTCTTACAAAGTCATACAATCAGAAAATCTGAAAAACGCAGCCACGCAAGACAGCGTCATTTATTGTGTAAATAAGTCCACAATCCGTGATACGCTTGCAGTTGCATAACAACTTCGATAACAAGTTTGACCTCGACATTAAGTCAGCATTCATTTGCTACTCAAAATCAAAACTGGCTCAAACTTCCATAGCTTTGTCCAAATTGATCACATTTCTCGAATTCGAGTCATTCTTGATCAGAATTGCAGCTTCTTTTGATGCTGCATTCAAGTCTGAAGTACACCTAATTACCTTTTTGACGGTCTTTTTTACACGGTTTGAAAATACCAGTTTTTGCTAAAAATTTGTATACATGATTTTAATCTTTTGACAAATTGTATTTTTACGAAATTGGCTCAATGTCTTTTGCACGGTTTTTTTCTGGAACCAATCTGCCGTGTCTACTTTTTGTCATACCCGTTACCCATTAAAAATGGTTAAAAATGTAGTTGTGTTTCTTCAGTATAAGTGTAACAGGCAGAAGGAAGCATCTTCGACCATATAATGTATATATATATTATAAATCAGTGTCAATAGCCGAGTCGATCTAGTCGATCCATGTCCGTCTGTCTGTCGGTTCGTCCGTCTGTAGAGACATTTGGACTATAAGTTCTCGTAGTCCCGGGACAGATCAAGTTTGTTTCATTTGATCGATAACTCGTCCCGTTTAAAAGTTATCGATCGATTTGGATTTCAGGACAGCGGCTTACTGGCCACAACTTGAGAGTTATAAGAGCTAGATGAGCCTAATGTTGTATGTATAGTCAGTATAGAAGAGCATACATATCTAACAAACATTTCACTTTTTGGATACCGCACCCCCATCCCCCGAAAAGTAAAACAACACTCATATTTCAAGGCATGACTTTGCAATTCGGTTTGATGACCCCTTCTTATATCCAATGTTATGTCCTGAAAATTTCATAAAGATCGGGCACTAAACACAGAAGTTATTGAAGATTTAGCTTGCCATAGTGTGGGACCTTGCGATGAAGTTAGCTGACTGCTTGCACTGCTTGCACCGCTTGCAGCATGTGTGTGTTTGTATGGATGTGCATTGATAGCTAAGTATGAATAGAGATGTAAGGACTGGGTTCAGGGTATCTTTTATTCGGGCACTCCCGACTAGAGCACTCTTATTTTATTTTTTTGCATACACTGAACTACTAGTTGCTTTTTAGCCCTTAATGAGTGCTGATTAATTGATATTGTTTTCTCATGTTAAAGCAGCATTGGCAATATTTACGTTTTCCAAATGTAGTGCACATTTTACACAAAATGAAATTAAAATCCATGTAGCCATTATATATATATTTATGTTATTTTTGTTTTTTGCGAGTGGAGGGGGGGGGGAGGTGTTTGGTTTGGATTTGCTTACTGTGCCTGCCAATCCCATTGAATGCTATTTGCTTGTAGTCGATGCACAGGACACTGGACACAGTGAGGCATTAAGCCAAATTGGATTTGGATTTGGGATGCCATTGCATTTATTTCGGTGCCAAGCTGGACAATGGCAGATTTCTGGTCAGTTTTAATTAATATTTTCTATGGCTGCTAGCTGAGTCCTTGTGGTGCCTTGTAGGCGCTAGTTGTGCCTGGATTTCGTGGAAGAGAGTGCAATTTCCTGTTCTTGAGTGATTTGCAGTGGATTGCAAATCGAAGCGCAACATTTTGCTTTATATCTTTTTAATCATCTTATTTGCATAAGAAGTAGCCGAATCACAAATACAACTGACGGCATCCTTTTCACACTTTCATCCCAAACATTCCGATTACTTATCAAATTTTGATTTTTATAAGCTATTGTGCACACATTTGAAACATACGAAAGTTTAAGAATCCAATATTTTACATTCACGATTTCAATTCTGAGGAGTTGGATGTTGTAGTTGTATTTGTAAAAAATGTTATGTAGAAAACCAAGTATGCTGGTCAGATTATTATCAATAACAATAAAAACAAAAGAAAAATACTTTTAATTTAAAAATATAAAAAATTTTATTTTAAATTAACAAAATATTTTTAGTTTTATATTATTTAATCTTAAACTCTAATATGAAATTTCATTCTTACTTACATATCATATTTTAAATAAAATAAAAAACAGTTAAAGTTTTATTTTTCATTTTTAAAATATAACATTGTTGTTTATGAATTTAATTTTTTTCAAATTCCATAAATAAAAAAAAAAATATTTTGAAAATGGATTTTGTGTTTTAAAACTTATATTTGAATTTAAATTTTTAATGGAAAAATTAAATATAATTTTTTATGAATTTATTTTAAATTCAATATATATATCTAAATATATCAAGCGCTCCAAAATGTGAACAAGCTTTTTCACATTGACTATAATAAAACGTGAACAAGGTGGGAAAGCTCTATAAAAACGGATGGGGATGCCCCTAATAGTGAGTAAGGCATTTTTTTGTAATTGCGCGTAGTACGCAAAGCAGTTCATTCTCTGTTTTGGCCTAGCATAGAGCGTCTTGTTTTGAATTATAGGCATAGAAATGATGTCAAATTGTATGGCCCTGGAAAAAGAAAAGCATTGCATACTTCAGAGCGTCGCAAAATGCAGTTTCAAGAAAGCGTCGATCGAAATGATATGAATGTACTGAGAAGCCTAAGGGAGAATGCCGTATTTCAATTCATAGAACAAATGAATATACATAGTAACAATAAAACGTGAATTCAAGTGTGTTAATATGTATTCACATTATACTTTTCTGGCAATCGAAGCGTGAACACTTTTGATAACGTGAATTGCCTCGGTTTTAATTATGACGCGTTATATATTGCATATATTGTCTGCAATAAATATACAGCATCGAATGTAAGACTATGAGTTGCATAGATATATATATACATATATTTGTAGGAGGTCCTTTTGTGCATCGCCTGGCTAATCGGCATGCGCATTTAATGTGCATTTGCATTTGTATAGCGCATTATGAAAGGTGTCTTGGGCCAAATGACAGAGGGTGTACACATTTGTGTACATTAAGCCATAAGACTATGAGCACTTGGTGGAAGTGGGAAGGGGGAAGGGGGGGCAGGGAAAGGAAGCCGCGAAGTGCTTCTATGCCGCAGATGCTAAGATGCTTGACAATTTTGATAACAACATTTCAGGCAATTGCAATTAATTATAGTCCCGGCCAAGGATTAGCTGCCACAGTCCAGAGTCCATAGGTCACAGTCACTTCCCGGTGGCCTCACTTAAAAAGGATAAGACTTAAGTCGGGTTGGGTCACCCACATGGCTTTGATGTGGGCAGTGGGCAGTGGGCCGGGGGGGGGGGATGTACTTAAGTAAGGCGCGTTGAGTCCAGATTGCTGCATTTATGTACATAATTTAGCGAGAGCTTTGCACATTCACATGTAAATGCGCCTCAGGGCCGTTTGGGCAGCACCACCCCCACCCGCACAGCTCCCGCACCACCACCATGCTGTTGCACTTGCTGTGCACATATTTTAGCGGGCAGGTTCATTGTCGGCTTGGTCGTCACTTCGTCGCCCACGCTCAATTTATCAGGGGGCACACACACACACGTAGTGTGGTCAAAACGAGATGTGGCTAACAGCGTGTCTGACACCAAAGGATGCAAACGGTTGCAGCGAGGTCCTGTGATTTTGAATTTGGGCTAGCTCTTGGCTTTTTCTCATTTCCTTTTGTTTGCGACTGCATGTGCACATTTCCATTCGACTCTATTCATTTCGATTGTACTCATTCACGAAGTAAGCAAAATTACGCTACGTGCTCCTTGTGCGATGCAATGCAATTTTTATTGAGTGCAGCAGCACATAGAAGGCGAATGCGAACGTTGACGAGGACAATGACAACGACAACGACAACGACTGCGAATGGTGATGGTAGATGGTAGATGGTAGATATGGGGGGCAGCATAAAGCCATAAAAAGTAAAGCTTGCAGCTGCCTTAAAGCCCAATTTGCTGACCACTAGCTCAGCATCTCAGTATCCCCAGTATCAGAAAGCTATCCAAGCCAGCCAGCCATCCAGCCAGCCAGCTGCACTATCTCGACTCAGTTTGCCATCCATGCTTTGCATGCGCCCAGGGCAATGGCAGGTGGATCAGCATTGTTTTTATAAAATATTCATTAACCTGATATTCATTAAAATGACGCCGCCTCGTTAGTTTTAATGGCGCCAACGATACTAACACCAAACAGCAGCCAAGATGCAAGCACACAGCAGATAGTGGAAAGTGGAAAGTCCAAAGTAGAAAGTAGAAAGTGGAAAGTAGAAAGTCGAAGGCAAAAGGCAAAAGGCAGTGTGTCGCCATCGTCACCATGTTCTAATCATTAGAAGCATCGAGGGAAACGATGCTCGCTCTATCCCTCTCTCGCTCTCCCTCTCTCTCGCTCTCTCTCTCATCTTATCCGCACATAATAGACAACATATTGACTTTGACTACGTAAACTTGCATGCAACTCATCTCATTCACTTATTGCAGGTAGATTGGGGTATTAAAGGACGGAGCAAATTCGCTTTTGCATCTGACAAACTCCCAGGCAGCGATTGCCATGTGGTTGGCTAGCAGTTTGCTTGTGCGGCTTCATTTCAACTTGATTCATTAGCAAATATGGCAACTTTTCCTTTGCATTTGCATTTCAGCATTCCAGCATGTCAGCAGCAATTTATGCATCATATTTTTCGCCTTTGATGTTCACGATGCTGCAAATGAAAAATATTTTGCGCAATCTGTAAATCTAAATCTAAATTGTAATAATAGTTGGTGCTTATTAAACTGCACAGCTGAAAAGGCAGGAATGTGCATATGAGCCAGGACAACCAAACACACACACATAGATACTACTGCTTGTATCTTGGATACGAGCAACTGACAACTGGCAACTGGCAACTGGCAAATATGCATACCTGCGACGGACAAGCGATTGTGGAAAATGAGTGCCACTGCCACTATGGCCTCAATGGTAAGGAACAAAGCACACACATTCTTGGAAGCCACACAGTTGGCAATGTATCATATGATATCAATTTGAATTGAAATACTGCAGCACTTTCATCTGTAAAAATTGATATCATATGATATCAATTTGAATTGAAATACTAAATTTATTTCCAGTTGTATGGCAGTTTTAAGATATAGTGATCCGATCCGGCCGGCTCCGATCAATGCTGATGTATGTTTGTATAATACGTATCGGTGCAAAGTTTCATTGCGATAGCTTTGAAAACATGGGATTTATGGCCAAAACCGACTTCCAGTTGTATGGCAGCTATAAGATATAGTGGTCCGATCCGGCCGGTTCCGACCAATGTCCGCTGTTCGCTTTGAATAATAAGTCCCATGTGCAAAGATTCTATAGCGATAGCTCAAAAACTGAGGGACTAGTTATCATACATACAGACAGACACGACCAGACGGACATGGCTAGATCAATATTGTTTTGTCATTCTAAGCATACTAGCAGTAACTTTTGGGGGTCTCGCGACGCTATCTTTCTATGCGTTACAAACTTCAGCACAAACTTAATATACTATTTTCTTTCGATTATTAGAATTGGCCAGCAAATTAATGTTGGCCCTTTTGCCTTTGGCATTGCCGTTGTCTGGCTTATATTGCATTCTAATTACAAGTATATGCTTGACATTGCGGCTTTTGTGCATCTACTTAGTGTCATTATTAGCTTCAAATACAACTGTAGTCAATTGCTAAGTCAAAGCATCGAATTCATTCTGTATGCCAATTTAATTTAGTTTTAACATGCCATTAATTACATGCTTTTATCTGCAGTTTTTTGTCTTTTTTTTTTTTTTGACTAGTGTCGTATTCAGTGACACTTGCCCTCTGTAATTAATAACATATCGAGACATTCTGTCAGCAAGTGAGCGACAAATTAACAATTGCACTCGAAGCCTTTTTCGCTCTTAATCAAGAAAGCTTAAGTTAGAAATGTAAATGGATTTCCAACAGTGCGAAACTTGTCAGAAGGCAAATGTGACGAAAAAACTGTTGGGTAGCATTTTTTGTTTGTTTCTCAATCCAATCAGTGTCAGAATCATTGCCAAATGTGCAAAAAGCTTCAAAATCAAAATTTCAAAATGAAAAAACAAATTCAAATACTGAATACGTGCATTGGAGATTTGAGAAGCTAATGCGAATGGGCGCGAAACTTTTGCCAATACAGTGAAAGCTCTCTTGGGCAGACGCGAATTGGCACCCACAAGGGATGTGCGCCTATTAGAGGTAGCCTGAATTACAATTCGTATTTATTAATCTAAGATTGATAAATAGTAATGTAAGCTAAATCCGCTTTGAATAATAATACAATGTTGGCATAGGCGTTTAGCAAACGAACAAACCTTGTACGAATGTCTTTTTGCATGTATTGTGAAAATTAACTCCGGACTTATCCGGACGCAAACCCATTCAAAACGGTTGCTAGCCGAAATAAAAAAAGGCTAAGGGAGGTAATTTTTCACAATTCATAAGGAACATTTTATCCGATTCTGTGTAGAAGGGGACTTCATGCAGGAGCGATGGCATTGTTCTGAGATCTAGTGCAACATGATGACCGAAGAGAAGATGCCCGCCCAAGAGTGTTGCCTGCCTATTAGAGGTGTCCGTTAAGCGAGTTTTCACTGTTACCATTTCTTAACAGTAGCTTACTTTTTAGACTGAACAATTTCGAAGCTCAATGTAGAAATGTGCTGATATAGGCGGAAAACTTTTCCAAATGGATAGAACAAGGCAATTTGTTTTATATATATGTATACTAGTAAGCTTATAAGGAAATCAATATAGCACGAGAAAGTGCATAGTTAAATGCATGAAAAAATATAACTTTTGAATGCTATCGTCAAACTTGGCTTCAATAATTCTAAATATTGTTAATTGAATTTAATGCGTAAGTGTGTGTGTGTGTGTGTGTGTGTGTGTGTTGTGTGTGTTGTGTGTGTTGTGTGTGTCCATTTGTGTGGGTGCGTGTTGCATTTTAACTAAAGCCAAAAATGACAATCTCAAATGATTTTGATGCCCTGAACTCATTAAAAATGGGTAAAAAGGCTATAATGAAGTTGTGCATAAAAAGTATATATATTCTTGCTCAGTATCAATAGGCGAGTCGATCTAGCCATGTCTGTCTGTCTGTCTGTCTGTCTGTATGAACATACGGATATCAGCGACTACAAGAACTAGTGACTTCATATTTGAATATGAGTTCAAGTTTATTTCATTTCATCATAGCTTAAAAGTTATAAGAGCTGTTCTTTATTTCTTTGTTAATTATATCGAAAAATGACTTGTTCTAATTAAATAACAAAAGAACCGAATCGCATTAATTGAGTTATATTCCTAATTAACACCATACTCAGTTCGCTTATCATTCAAACAATATGTTATTCATGTCATTTAATACATATACAAAATAATAATGGAACATTGCTTAAATAAAATAAACAATTGTATAAGACTTAATAATGTAAATGTAGTTCAACATTTGCGGAAGGCTTTGGGAGGAAAGAGCAACGAAGAGCACATATATAGAATATACAGTTTCAGCATAAGCAGCAGATATTAAAAATGATCAGTTGGCAAACAAAGACGATCAGTTCAGTTAGAGCTATATGATATAGCTATTCGATATAGTTGGATGCGAATGTTGACTATAGAGCAGCTATTTTAACTACCTCGAAATCGTTAGCTTATCTCTATTATCTGTACAGCATTTAATCTATATAATTAAAAATCATTTGGTTTGCATTTTCTGTTTTTGATTTTTCCATTTGATTTGGGTGTGTCATTTTTTTTTTTTTTGCTAAAGGTTGTTAAGGAAAAACAAGTTTTTTTCTGTGGAAATGGTTTATGACAACTGTCCCTGGGAAATGTGTATATATTAATTAATGAAAATTAATATGAACATGGGAGTTTTTGACTGAACCAATATAAACGTTTTCTTTTGACAAAGCAACCAAAAGGCAAAAATCATAGCAAAATTTGATATAAATATTTATTATAAACAATCGACAATCATTTGGCTTTTGCTGTTAACAAAATTGACAATCTTTTTTCTTAGTAAAATACAAAAACATTAAACTGAAATGTTTAAATGCTTTTCATTAATTGTTTACATATAATTGTAATTGTGTTCGTCGCTGTAAGCTCAATTTCTCAATTCTGACTTTTTCTGCCTTTCAAATTGACCAAACTAAATGTTTTTTAATATATGAGAATGTTAAGCTTAGAGAAACCAAAAGGTTCAGGTGTTTTTGTTTCGATTTGTGTTTCTTATGATGCGTTTTGAGATTTGCCCCAAAAATCGACTGTGCAATAAAATAGTAGTGCTTATCAAAAATATGTTTATTTGTCCTCTAAATCCAAGTTCAATGTGTTTTGTGGCCAATTTTGGTTCGAGCTAGTGAGCTTGTGCAATAAAACATTTGTATTAATACTAATACGCGGTTTAAAAGAAAATTGAAGCAAATGGAAAAATCTCGAAAAATACGTTACATATGTGGCGTAGGTGTATACATATATATTTGCAGATATACATATGGAAGCTTTTCAGGGATTATAAGCTTTCAGCTAACGGAAAGGGGAAATTATTATGGCGTTGGGAAATTGTCGATAACAGTGGCTTAACATAGTGCTTTCTGTGCTGGTTTGAGTCTCTGCTGCGTAGACTTAGTCAAGGCAGTCAAGCTTAGCGAATACACCAACCGACTCACCAACCAGCAGCGGCAGCTTAAAAGCATGCAATGTGCGCTATCGTTTCGATGGTTGTGTGTCCAGCTAAGCGGCTGGTGTCCTCACTGATGCGTGGGTGCGCGTGCCTGCTTGCGGGTGTGTGTCTTCGCTGTCATTGGCTAGCAACGAGTCGCGGCACCTACGCGTCGTATGAGCAATGCGTCTGCCAGAAGTTTGTCTGCGATCGCAGACCTATGACAACTATTTTAATCCCAAGCAGACACTTGAGACCTGTTGGCACAACAGACGCATCGAATGCCAGAAATACTTGCCGTATGAATAACTCGCAATAGCGTGCTTGATTCGATCCCAATCTGAGCTGATAAGATGCACTGCGGACGTGCGATTCAAACTTCCTCTGCTTGGGCCACCTTCAACTCATGGCATTTGCAGTTGGCTATTTGCCGCCCCGCCGCTCGTCCCGATAAGAGTGGAAACGGAAACGGCTCCGCCTCGCCCGATTGTGGGGCATTGCGCCAATTGATCAAGAGTAGCGTTTTGATAGCAAAATAGCTGTTCAGATTCTCCGGTTATCGCATACACTTAATTGAGACCGGAACAATCCGCAATCTTCGAGGGTAAACGGAAATTCGCAATTAAATGATCCAATAAAGATATAGATCAATAATACCCAAAAAAAAAAAAACAAAAGCAATTTGCAGTTTACTGTTAAGAAATAGAAATATTATTAAAGCATTTCGAGACCACTGAAGAAAAACTATGCAATTGAAGCAGTTGCGACCATGGGATAGGTTTTCGTCATTTGACCTATTGATTTAAAGTTTCGAATTCAAAATAAATGTTTTCAGCGATATAAATTACATTAACCAAGTGGGGAAGAATTATCTTCGGCGTGCCAACTGCACCACTGAAATTTCATAAGCTGTACAAAATCGTTTTGTCGCGTAACATTTTGTTTTCTTTGTTCTAAGAATATTTAATTAATTGCCAGTTGTATAGCAGCTATAAGATATAGAGATCCGATCCGGCCGGTGCCGACCAATGTGCTGTCCTCTGGAATAATAAGTGTCTGTGCAAAGTTTTATCGTGATAGCTCAAAAACTGAGGGACTAGTTTGCATACATACAGACAGACAGACAGACAGACAGACGGACATGGCTAGATCAATTTGTATTGTCATTCTAAGCATACTGGCAGTAACTTTTGGGGGTCTGCGATGCTTCCTTCTATGCGTTACAAACTGCAGCACAAACTGAATATACTATTTTCTTCGAAAAGAGTATAAAAAGTTAGTAAAAAAAGATTTTGTAAAGTAGCTCATCTATTGTTAAATGTTTTAATAACTACATTTAAATAATTGTACTGGCAATTTAATTACTTACGAAATGTGAATACATATTGGAATGTATTCTCATATATAGTGAGCTTTAATGCAAACTGATCACTCAGGCATAAATGAAACTTGCTCCAGATCAGTTATTTTTACTGCAGGCATTAAAGGTGCGTGAAACATCATCAAACTTTCAAACTTTGAGTGGTGCTACCATCTCGTATTCTATTCTCTTCTTTCAGGTGTTGACCAAATTAAAAGCGCCCGTTTTTGGAGCCTCTCATTTGCAACAACTCAGACAGGCAGCACTCACTGCCATCTTTTTATGCAGGACAGCGAGATGGAAATAAGAAGCAGATTTATTTTGTCTTTGTATTTTTGTCAATTTATTTTGTATTGGATAGTTTTCAATTTGCATTTTAAATTTTCCTATGCATATTTATATAGTGTGTATATATAGATACATATGTATATGCTTGTATATATACGTAAATGTGTTTATATATATATATGTGTTATCTTTATAAGTATTTTTTGAAAATTCTTTTGATTTGTGTTGAATATTATGTAGCAGTGTTTCAGTGGCATAAATATTATAAATACTTGCATAATTTACTTTTTGTTTTTGTTTTTCAATATCACTATGAACTATTAAAAAAAAAAAGAATTACTTAAAATAAATCACAGTGTATTTAAGCATTTCCTTTTGTTTTTTTGTTGTGTGTTGTTTGCTTGTTTCATGTTGATTTCGCAAATTTCGCTCACAATAAATAAATAATACAATTAAATAGAAATAAATATGTGTAAATAAATAAGAAAAAAAAAAAAAAAATAAATAAATTACTCGGAGTTAGAAATAATACTTAGAAATATACTGGAAATGGGCATGTGACACTTGAATAATAAATAAATACAATACTTGTGTGTGTGTGTGTTGTGTGTGAGTGTATGTGTGTATGGTCATAAATAGCCGCTGAACGGAAGATGTGATGATTAAAATACGATTCATAATACTAAACAGCTCTAGCATAAATGACAAATAAATAAACTAATATATAGATGACAAGAGCGTGGGGACATGAATTCTTTTGTGGTGGAGAAGGATTGGGGATTGGGGATTGGGGAAAGGGGACTACGAAGGGGGATTCATAAAATTCTAGCATGGCATTCGACAAATTCTTCATTTTGTGATTGGATTGATTTTTGTTTTTGTTTATGTTTTAGTTTTAGTTTTGTTTTTGTTTTTGTTCTTGTTACTTTTTCTTTTTGGCGTGGCGCACAGCGAGCAACTGTTGGTACAGCCCTCTGCGCTAATACTGGATAACGTTCTACTCCTACTGCTGCTGCTTCTTCTTCATTGTTGTTGTTGTTGTTGTTGTTGTGGTTAGTTTAACACTCGGCGGAGTTGAGACAGCCGCCAAGTGGAGCCGCCGCCCGGGCCGAGCTCTCCGAACTCTCCAGACTGAACGTCTGGCGGGAGTTGAAGCCGGAGACGGAGCCGACGGCGGACAGGGAGCTGGCGGCGTGCTGGCGACGCTCCTTGCTGTTCCTGTGCTTGCGCAGCGAGCGATGCAGCGACTTCCACATGTTGTCCAGATACTGATAGTACAGCTGCTTGCTGAACTTGAGATCGCGACGATCCGCCTCCTTGCTGCCATCCTCGGGCGTATAGAACTTGAGGCGCTCCTGCATGGCCGCCCGGCTCACCTGGCTCAGCTTGGCGCCATTGCTGTTCGGGTAGGACGCATTGATGGTCGTCTCGATCTCGCAGAGCACACGACGAGCGCTCTCCAGCAGCTCGTGCAGCTCGTTGGTGCTGCGGTCCAGAGCCAGCTGGTGCTCCTTGTGGTACTTGTAGTGCGCCTTGCCCAGGTACGCGAAGCTGCCCACGAAGGTCTGCATGTGGCGGTACCAGGTCTTCAGCTTTACCTGTTGAGTGCAAGCAAGAACGGAGAAAAGTCAGTCAGAGCGCAAACAAAACGCAAGTGCGCAAGCATTTTCGGCCATTTCATACTCTTTTCGCATCTTTGGGCACATTTAACTAGCCCATTTTTCATTTATTTCATTTTGATACACTAATTGGTTTTGTTTCTATGTTTTTGTTGTTCTTTATGAGCTATTTATGAGCTAAAAGGATACACAAGTGTACGACGTTATAAATGAAGGCAATTGTCAACAGCAATAACAAACATGGGAGAATTTGTTCAAAATCCACGACACCCAGTTGTATGGCAGCTATACGATATAGTTGTCCGATTTGGCCAATTCCGACAAATGTGCAGTGATTTTGAATAATAAGTAACTGTGCCAAGTTTCAGTGCCAAGGCTCAAAAGTTGAGGGACTAGTTTACGTAAACGCAGACAGACAGACAGACAGACAGACAGACATAGAGGTAACGTTTGGTGCTTCATGCTATGCATTATAAAGTGCAGCACAAAATGAATATACTACAATCGAAAAAGAGTATCAAAAAGGGCAAATGCAAATGCGGATCGGTGCTGGGGAAACTGGTCTAAGCCGCCCAGGGCGGAGCCGGTCCATCGATCGTGGATCGTTGATGGTTGATGGTTGATCACTTACCGCATTTGTGGGCCGCGTCATGTTTGGCAGGAACTTGTACTCGCGCTGCCAAGGCTCGATGTCGTCGTACTCCAGATTGGCCGTATTCCGCATGTACTCGTACTCTCGCATCGTGTTGTTGCGCAGCGTCACCAGAAACTGATACTGCAAGCAGAGCAAGAGAAACACAGAAGCCGAGACTGTTAGCAACACATTTTCCACACACATTTACGCTGATTAGCTCTCATATTGGAATTGCAATCATACCTTGCGCCTGTTGGCCCGCGCCGAGGTGTCCGCCTCCAGCTGCTGACGCTGCTCCGGCTGATAGACGCCGCCGCAAGGATTCTCCCACTCGGGCGCCGCTGATGCCGCCGCCTGCTGCTGACTGCGCACAAAGAACTTCAGATTGTGGCTGCGACGATGGCGAATTCGCTGGCGACGCATCTCGCGCATCGCGGCTTGCACCGCCGACAGGGCGATCTCCTCGTAGCTGCTCTCGCTCTCAGCATCGAGGCTGCTGCTGCCGCCGCTGCTGCTGCTGCTGGAGTCGCTGTCGTAGCTGCCCTCGCCGAAGCTCTGCGAGAGCCCATGGAACGGATTCGCATGGAACGCGGGCAGCGAACGGGAGTTGGAGCTGGCGCTGGAACTGGAGCTGGAACTGGAGCTGGAGCTGGAGCTGGAGCTGCCACTATCGGCATCGTCGTAGGCAAGGCCGAGCGCCAGCTGATCGTGCAGGTGGCGGGCATGTGTCAATGGCAGCAGCAGCGCAGCCAGCGCCATGATCAGCGTATAACTGTAAATGCTGCTGCGAGTGCAACTGCAACTGTTGCTGCTGTGTTTACTGCTGTGTGTGTTGCTCTGGCAATGCTTGGCTGCAAGCGTGGACAGAGAGAGAGAAATGGTTGCAGATTAGTATACAATTGTTGTGTTCTTATTTTTAAATATTATTATTTATATTATTATGAATTATTTATATTATATTGATGTCATTAGTTTGGAGTCACTTCTTTTAGCCTACCGTTGGACATGAGCATGCGAATCTTGATCAACTATTAACTAAGCAACGTTTATGTTGTTGTCTTCTTTCTTCTACTTCTTTGCTATTTTCGTACAACTCTTAACAGTTTGTTTGCGTGCGCGCTTCGCGACGTCTGCTCGGCAACTGGCCAGCCGCGCATTCGCACTCGCACTCGCACTCGCACTCGCATTCGCACTCGAACACTCAAACACTCAAAGACTCGAACACTCGAACAATCGCAATTGAGTGAGAGTGCACTTGATAAGCAGCAGCAGGCAGCGGCGGCAGCTGAACGCCCATTTACAACAGCCTCCAGCTGTGAGCGTGTGCAACAGGGAGGGAGAGCAAGAGAGCGAGAGAGAGAGAGAGAGAGCGAGAGAAGGAGATAGAGAGAGAGCGCGTCGCATCTACTTTGAGAACGACTAGTCGCACATTTTGACCAAATCAATTGAGCGCAATTTAATGAAATTTTTTGTTTTGTACGAAATTGTTGGCTTTGTCATCATCACACACACAAATTGCTTCGCGTTTCGCTTGAATTTCACAAGAAATTTTGCATTACTCATACGTACGAATATTTTGGGTTTTTTTACAGCCGCAGTTATTTGCTGCCAACAGTAAGAGCAGCAGCGGCGGCAGCAGTAGCAGCAGCAGCAGCAGACGCTGACCAGACAGACAAGTTGCGAGCAACGGCGACGTCATCGTTGACCAATCGAGCCCGCGGGCAACGCGTCGTATGAATAATTCATACAGCAAGAAAAGCAAAAGATTGAAATACAAAATACGAATTCATTCAAAACCAGCGCTCGTGCCGTGCCAGTCCGGCTAGCGACAGCAACAACAGCAGCAACAACAGCAGCAACAACAGCAGCAACAACAACAACAACAACAACAGCCACAAGCGCAAACGTTTGTTGTTGTCGTAGGTCAGCGACTTGGCATAACGATAACGAAAACGGCAACGGCAACAACAACAATATTGCTGCTGCTGCTGCTGGTTGCTGCTGCTGCTGCTGCTGCTGCTGGCAGTCGACTGCGATAGCGCACGTGCTGCTGCCCATGTACAGAATTTGAGAATTTGAGAGCCTGGGAACTGTAACTGTAACTGTTACTGTAACTGAAACTGAAACTGATCACTGCAACTGGCCTAGAAAGCTCGCGCTGAGTCCAGGCGGCATATTGCAGATAATTTTGTACATTCGAATACAATCCACAATGTGGATTGAAATGTAATTATCGTATTATTTCAAATCTGAAGGCTTATATTTGCAATATTTAGTTGCATCACTTTGTTTCACTACAACATATCGGAATATTTCGGTCTTTCAATTCCAAGATAGAAGCGACAACAATGGTATTGTTTGCTTACAAATGTAAAAGGCAACTCTCGTGCAATCGATAAATGATGAGTATTTCTTTTTGTTGAACTGCAACTGCAATTGTTGCTATATCTCTGGCTGTATTTGTGTCTTTAGCCGCTAATTGGCAATCGTATGATGTTTGATAAGGTTTAAGGTTCGCTGTGTTCCAGCACCAGCACGAGTGCTTATCACAACTTGACGAAAAAAAAAACGCTAGTTAGTAAGCAAGCGGGCAACATGTGATTTGACTGATTGATTGAGCGTTAGATTGGATTAGTGTTTATGGGCAGATAATTCGGGTAATTCTTTTTCTTTGGGTTTTTTTGCAATGTGCACTTTACAATTGTAGACAATTAAAATTTTCTCGAATGTATTACTCAGCAGATATCATTCAAATGCGGTTTGTGGCAAGTGAAAGCTTTGCCTTTGCCTTTGCCTTTTGTTTGGTTTGGTTTTGTTGTTGTTTTTTTGGCTTGTACTTCCCCGAATAAAACTATGCAAATATTAATAGATAATTGCTCGATATATCATACGTCGCTGGGAGTCTAGTGGCATTATTATCTCTTAGCGACTGACTTCGATTTATGGCGATTTTTTCCGATCGCTGAGAACATCGCTCTAAAAATTATAAAATTTCACCACTTTCAGCGCTGCGATCATAAATTGTGTATATAATTTATATGCTAGGCTCTTTGGTGTTTGGTGTTTGTTGTTGTTTTTGCTTTTGTTTTTACTTTGAGGACTTTGTACTGGGGGGAGGTGGGTTGGGGTGGGGTGGGGTGGGGTGGGGGTACTTACTTGTATGGCACATTTTGACAGTTGTTCGGCAAGTAACTTGGTGCCGTATTGGGCTAATGTTAATGTTTATGTTAATGTTAGTGTTAAGGTCAATGTTAACGTTAACGTTAACGCTAATAAATACTGAATAAGGCGTACACATGCACTGACTTTTGTGTTTGATTCTTATTCGCTTGCGGTAGTTTTCTTTTGTTTTCTTTTCGTTGAATGCTTTGATTGTAAGCTTAATTTGATGTTGATGTTTGAGTTTCAGTTTGAGTTTGAGTTTCAGTTGAGTTGCGGTTCGATTGGATTCGCGAGCCGACGATTATCATTGGCGTGCGTCTAAACGAGACTGATTCATGTTTTCAGCCTGCCGTATTAATTTATATTTATACGAAAATCGCCCCGTACTGCCTGTGAGGCAGTCCCAGACGCAGACGCCAGCGTCGGCGCTGACGTCGACGTCGACGTCGCTGTTCAGTGTTCAGTGTTTAGTGTTTACTGTCTGCTGTTTGCCGTTTGCCGTTCGCTGTTGCTTTCATTGATAGTTCGATATGGTCTCCAATTGGCCGCTGCTATCGCTAACAGCGCCGCTGCCAGCGCCGCAGCTGGCGTCGAGAAGTCGCAGTGGCGTCGCCAATGCCGACGTCAATTCCATGGTGCGAAAGAATCGCTGTGTGTGAATTTGCGCCACGCTTATAATTATTATTTGATTTGATTTTATGACAGCATAAGTATCAGTGGCCCCCACCCAACGCCAGCCAACACCACCCCACCAGCACACTACATAGATATTTATTTATATCGTATTTACCTTATATCAATTGCGTATGCCACCGCAATTGTCATGATCATCCATCTCTCTCCCCCTCTCCCTCTCTCTCTCTCTCTCTGTCTATCTGTCACACACATACATATATGTACATACACCCCCTTCCCTGAACTGGCCATTCCAGTGGGCATGCATTGCGCCAGGGGGAACTTTTCCAGCTCAACGGTGTCAGCGCAGCTACTCCTTTACCTTTACCCCCACCTCTGCCTTCTGTGGGCGGTAAGGTGGGTGGGGGGAGGGGGGGAGGGCGGCTTATCAGTGTAGCTCTGGAATTACGTCAATGCTGGCAGCGACTTCGATCAGCTCATTCTTAATATTAACTCCATTGATGAGTGCGCTCCAGATTTCGTTTTGAGTCATTCCAAATGCCAATTGAGACATCTCGCGCACTCATCATTATACTCTTTTCGAAGAAAATAGTATATTAAGTTTGTCCTGAAGTTTGTAACGCATAGAAGGAAGCGTCTGAGACCCCCAAAAGTTACTGCCAATATGCTTATAAAAACAAAACAAATTGATCTAGCCATGTCCGTCTGTCTGTCTGTCTGTCTGTCTGTCTGTCTGTCTGTCTGTCTGTCTGTCTGTCTGTATGTATGCAAACTAGTCCCTCAGTTTTTGAGCTATCGCGATGCAACTTTGCACAGACACTTATTATTCAAGGGGACAGCACATTGGTCGGAGCCGGCCGGATCGGACCACTATATCTTATAGCTGCCATACACCTCAAAGTCGGTTTTGGCCATAAATCCGATGTTTTCAAAGCAATTGCCTTAAATTTCCTTGTACACTTGAACATCCTTATAACTCATCAATGGGTAAAATCGCAAATCGATTGAGTCATAAACAGCGAAGATATGCGTCATTAAATATTTTGAAAAAACAGGTGCATATGAGCAAACAAAGTCAAGCACAAGAAAGCTTTTGATAGTCTGAGCAAACAAAGTCAAGCGCAAGAAAGCTTTTGATAGTCTGCTCTTCAAGCAATTTTGTCAGCGATCATCAAAACGGCTTGTGGCGTAGTGGGTAAAGTTGCGAACTGGTGAGCGAGAGGTCCCGGGTTCGAAACCAGCGGCGACTGGTCATTTATTTTCATTTTTTCTTATTCTTCTTTTCAAATATATAATAACTGTAATCAAATTCATTTGCTTTCAATGGCTTAGAACAAAAACAATGCCACGCGAAAAAACAAAAGCTCAGTATAAATCGAGTTTGTTAGCGATTCTTAAAACTGCTTGGTGTAAGCAGTACAAAGCAAAACAAGAAAGCTTTTGACAGTCTGCTCTTCAAGGGATTTTGTCAGCGATCATCAAAACGGCTTGTGGCGTAGTGGGTAAAGTTGCGAACTGGTGAGCGAGAGGTCCCGGGTTCGAAACCAGCGGCGACTGGTCATTTATTTTCATTTTTTCTTATTCTTCTTTTCAAATATATAATAGCTGTAGTCAAATTCATTTATTTTCAATTTCCTAAATTGTTTCTAATTTTTTTTTCATACATAAAGTAGCTTTAATAGAATAATTCAAAAGAAAAATTTAAATTCATTGGCAAAACCAATGCCACGCGAAAAAAAATATGGATCTCAAATTCTGAATATAAGCTCTCGTATGTTCAGATTAAGTTTTATGACAATTCAATTTCCGACAGCAGCCTTGAAAGGTATAAGAGCAACAGGCACAAAATTTGGTATGTATATTATGTAATGTAGTTTTCACTTTTTGGAAAAACTGAAACTTGTATATTGTTCAATTCGGTAGCACTTATGAATGCTAAGGGACGCGTCCACGAGCTACGGATAGTGAAACGTCCCTGTTTACATGAATACCTTTATATATTTTATTTTATATGTAGGGGTATATGTATGCGACATTAATTTCTGCGAATTAAATAAGCAGTCACGGAAAAATAGTAAAAATTGCTTTAAGGTTCGAAAAGAGTATTTAATCTTCGGCACGCCGAAGATAATCCTTCTCCACTTGTTTATTATTATCATTGACTAGTTTCAACTCACAAATGACAAATGACAAATCAAATACTACAGCAAGATTGCCATTTTAATTAATTGATTTATTAGTTTTATTATATTTCATTAATACTTTCATTTATTTTCGAACTTTTTGAAATTAATTTCATTTTTTTTTTTGTTGTATTCGATTTAAAGAAGAAACACTTCACAACAATTCGAAGATTTCTATCACATAAATAAATAAATAATGGAATTATCTCTCACACATACACGACCAAATTGGATGAATCTAGACAACTATTGGCATTACTAGTGACTAGTGACTAGGCCAGCTTTGTGGCTACTGAAGTCATTGGCTAGTTGGAGCTCTATCTTGACCAAAGACTGTTAGATTTATGTGAGTGTGATAACATTTGCCGTAAACAGTCCAAAAACCAACAGCAACAAAAATCAGCTGCTGCACTGACAAAAAATGCGTTATATTTGAAAAGATGATTTAGCAAAACTTAATTAATTAGTTAATTCATAAGGTTAAATTAATTGCTTTAATATTCTTGGAATACTGTAACAGTTTTCTTCTTTTAATATTAATAAGAACTCTGGAATGAGTGAAACGATCTGCACTTTCTCTGAGTGTCTTCTTTGTGGGCCAAAACAGCACATATATAGATATATATATATATATATATATATATATATATATAAGCAGTTAAATATTGTTCATCGGACTTGCTAATAATAATTACGCCACGCTCATTTTGTTTTTCAGGGCCCGTCTCTTTGGGTTCAATGTTCAAAGCCAAAAGTAAGACGCGTGCTGGCTTACCCCACACCCCACACCCCCCAACCCACAGTCCCCAACCCACCACCCCTAGCCGAGACCCCACCTATGGGCAAGTACTCGTAAGACCCATATCGCTAGGTGCCTCAGGCCGCTAGGCAATTAAGCAGTCACTTTCGCTTTTGACGCGTCACTGATAAGTGATAACGTATAAAAAGCAGCATAAAGTCAGACGGAAAACTTTCCATAATTAAATTATAAGTGTGTTAATACTTATAATAATGTCCGATTAATGATATGATTTATTTAGATTTTCGGGACTGGCATAAGCAAATTTCCCTAGTATGGGGACTTTTGTGCTTATAAATGCAGACATAGACGCTATCTATAAGTAGCCGAATTTAATGCCTAAAAAAGAAATGTTATTTTCGAACTATTCGAAAACATAATGACAATTTAATTGATGAGCCTTGATAATGAAAACAAAAGGTTTTTTTTTCTTGTGTACATTAAATTTATTTATGATGTAGGAATACAATCAGGAATATATTGCACTTAGAGCACTTTAAGGTTTTAACTATAAACCGAGCTATCGCACCGATAGATAAGTCTTGTAAATGTGCTCAAGGTGTAAGCTAAACGATTCAGATTACATTTGGTAAAGTAAATCAGCTCTAGTAGCTAGTAACTATTCACTGGTTTGTTAGCATGATAAACGTCTTCGAATGCTATCAGAATTCGACTTGAGTCACAGCACAATTAAGCTCATATCTTTGCAGTGCTCATTAAGCTTTTCCCATAGCAGGTGCCCACTGTGCGGCGCCAACTCATGACGCTCCATAGCCAGATTTGGGACACGGTTCGTTTAGGGGGGGTCACGGGCAAATAACACTGCGCAACACAGCACACGATTTCGACTTGTTACCAGATCGTGTTTAGTTTCATTATTTATTAATTATCATCTATATTTTTACAAATTGTTGTAGTTTTTTTTATAAATTATAAGTCGATTGGTTAGCTCCAGCCCTATTTAATCTATTTCCATTGTAGTTACGATTTGATTCCTTGGAGCTTATATAGTTCTGACTCGTCTCAAGTCTAAATAAGTTGTGCTGAAAATAAGGAAGAATTTTATTTTTAATTTTGATATCGATCAGGAAAATAATTCTGGAAAATTCATGAATTACATAATATTCTTTCACTTCTTATGAGTATGCCTAGAGAAACTTTCTACCAAATGATATGACTTTCGTATTACAAGACTTATTTTCCTTACGACTCATTAGAATAGGTAAGCTTCAAATAATTGAAATACCACAAATATTCTCATTATTTGACTTCACTCAAATAACGTTCAATGAAAATGATCAATATTTTGTTACACACTTTAATTAGCCAAAAAAGCACACAGACATACACACACAATGTAGTTATAGACTGAATTTTTTGGCTGTGATTTAACAACTCTTTTGGTTTATCGCCTTATCGCTTTGTAAGTGGTGTCTGCTGCCATTCAAGAAGGGAACCACCCTGCAGCAATTGCCTTTGTGGTTGACTAATGTGCTGCGAACTTGTGACACACTCACTGTGTGTGTGTGTGTGTGTGTGTGATGTGTGTGTGAGCTAGCGATCAAAGTGCACATAGCTGCTTAACAGTGAACATATTGGGACAATTGCCGACTCGCAAAGACACCGAATTGGGCGTTGAGTCATTGCAATAAGGATGGTCGTGGGCTAATGTGAGAAGGTGTCATAAAGTGTCAACTGACGTTGCCTAGTCAAATTCGGAGAACGGGGCAGGGAGACCAGGCAATCTATTTATATTTACCACGCTTACCTGGTGCTATATTTAACGCTTGGCCTGGCTTCGTGTGCCTCGGTGTGCCTTGGTGTTACGTGACGTATGCGCAACAACATGCGTCCTGTGACGTAGGCGGGGCAGCCAGCCAATTGCGAATTCGCGCTAATTGGCGTTAGTGTGATTACCGCCTGGCCTCGCACTCGCTGTGCGAGCTGCTCATTGTTGTTGCCTGTTGACATTTAATGCGAACAAATCGCACCCTTAATGCGCGCATTTTATTTGACGATTTGTCTGATTACATTATTAATAATTGTCGGCATAATTGAAAACGATGCTTATCAGTTAACACACTCGCAATACAGTTCGATTCATTTCGCTCGTCTCGCTTCGATTGCCGTTTGACATTTGCACTGCCAAATTGACCCACAGCGAACCGCTGGCAATCAGCGAGGCAGAGACGCGGCTGAAATCGCTAGCGATGACTAATTGATAAGCCAGCGAGCGAGCGAGCGCGCGTTTTTTATCGCGTGCCATCTGCTCGCGACTCGCTGCTTGCGTCTAATGTGTCAACACTTGTCGCGTGCCCCTTGTTGTTGCTGCTGCTGTTGTTGTTGTTGTTGTTGTTGTTATGATTGTTGACACCCAGTTGCCAACAGCAGCAGCAGCAGCAGCAGCAGCAGCAAGCGGGTAGCATCCACAGGTGTCGCTGGATCAGAGTTAGTCACCTGCTTCAGACTGCAGTACGAGTTAGCATTAGCATTAGCATTAGCATTAGCATTAGCATAATCTGAGCTGTAGCTGAGCTCAAGAGTCCGAGATGAATCAAAGTTCTGACATTGCCAGCAACTGAATTCAGTACACAGTAAACAATACTAGCGTAATTTGTATACTTTATAGTTTTGATCATAAGTTTTAAAGGTTTGAGTTCACAAAATATTCCTAAATTCATTTGTATACATAATTTTAAACTATAGGCATTTTTAATTCGCTACAATGTTTTTTGTTTTAAATACTTTTGATAATTCTAAAAAATTGTTTGAGTTTTTTCCTTAATCTGGGCTCAAATCATAAGAACATAGGTGTAAAAACAATTTAAGAAAGTAAATTTAATTCATCTGACTAAGTTTTATAAAAGAACAAAGCCAAAACACAAATGTAAGGACATAAGAAATTTAAAACCAATATCTGTAACTTTAAAGTCTTTTATAACTGCTTTAGTTAGGATTAATGTGCCCAAACCTGATGTGACTAGTGCCCTGAATAGAAGCTAATCTTGTATCATTAGGATAGTGAAGCAACAAATAAGCAATCCAATAATTGTATTATTGTAGATTAATAATACAAAAATACTATAATTTGTAGACTCTTTTCGAAGAAAATAGTATATTCAGTTTGTGCTGAAGCTTGTAAGACATAGAAGAAAGCTTCGGAGACCCCCAAAAGTTACTGCCACATGACAATTCAAATTGATCTAGCCATGTCCGTCTGTCTGTCTGTCTGTATGTATGCAAACTAGTCCCTCAGTTTTTGAGCTATCGCGATAAAACTTTGCACAGACACTTATTATTCCAGGGGACAGCACATTGGTCGGAGCCGGCCGGATCGGACCTCTATTTCTTATAGCTGCCATACAACTCGAAGTCGGTTTTGGCCATATATCCCATGTTTTTGAATCTATCGCGATGAAACTTTGCACTGATACTTATTGTTCAAAGAGACATCACATTAGTCGGAGATGGCCGGATCGGACCACTGTATCTTATAGCTGCCATACAACTCGCAATGAATTAAATATTCTTAGAGCAAACAACAAAAAAATGTTACGCGACAAAACGATTTTGTACAGCCTATGAAATGTTAGTGGTGCAGTTGGCAGAGTGAACTTGCCTAAAATTGCCTAAAGGTTTGAAAATAGTATAAAATCTTCGGCACGCCGAAGATAATCCTTCCCCACTTATTTTTATTATATATCTAACTATTTTGCTCTGTCATTTCCGTTAGTTCTAAAGCAATATTTGTTACTGTGTATGCTTGACTAATCAATA
Organism: Drosophila flavopinicola; assembly: GCA_035042425.1. NCBI lineage: Eukaryota > Metazoa > Arthropoda > Insecta > Diptera > Drosophilidae > Drosophila > Drosophila flavopinicola. Next base: position 224,064 of record JAWNLL010000272.1, on the reverse strand, counting down.
GGTGTTTAATTAATTTCTTTGCTGCTAGTTTAATGGCATTTTAAATTTGAATTAACTCTGGCGTAAGCTCATCAGTTCCAGCTGCCATCTTCTGAATACTAAAATGCATGCTTTAAATAACACACACATATCGAAAATTAAAAGTATCTCTATATACAGATTTTCATGGCTTCGTTTTCACTGCGAGATCTGAGCCAAATGCCAAGTTTAGAGTCCAACTCATCGCATGTGTATTTTCGCTTGAGCTTTGGCAACTCCGCCTCTTCGTCTGTCCGTCTGTCCGTCTGTCCGTGTGTCCGTGTGTCCGTCTGCTGCTATCATCCGTGAGAGAGTCTCTTACACATCAGGCAAACACTTCCGTTTTGGCTTTTGGCTGCTGCCAAGCTAAAAAAAGAAAGGCACGCCGGGTATACCAAACAGCGACGTCATCGTTCAGCGTTCATTGTCAGTGATCAGCGTTTGCCAAAAATAAACACACTACATTTTGCATAGCCCCCATTGCCCCCAAGCCCCTTCTTCCCCACATGAGCGCTGGGAAGCACAGAGCGGAACAAACAAAACACTGTTTGTGTGGGTCAGTTCGAGTCTAGAGCAATTGATGAGCAATTGTTGTTGTTAAGTGGTCAAGCATTCCAATTGCCTCCCCCTCCCCCTCCGCCTACCCCTCCGCCTTCACCATTCCTCTTCCCCTTCCAAATTGTTCCCTCACCCGCTCCACAACAAGTTTAAATTGTGCTGTAAGCAATGAATAAATAACTTATTAGCTAAATGCATTCGTTTTTCGACTAGTTTCTTGTGCATTTGAAGAAATTCGTGGCAATATTATGTGAGATGATATGCTAGTATAAGAAAAACAAAGGAAATGTTACTTTGTTTTCACCCACATTGGGTGACTTTTGGGGGACTACTCTTTGATTCGAAGTATAGCAAGTATGGGTAAAAAGATCTTTACATATTTTATATTATTGTGCACGAGATAACAAATTGTACTTAAAAAGTTAACTAGTTCGCACATTTTGTTACATTTGAGACTACTCTAAATATATTAAAGTATGTTTTTCTCCAATGGACTATTAACTTTCAGCTTGTGTTTATATTTTTAATTGATTAATTTGTTTTAACAAACTGATAGCCTAGCTGTAAATAATAAAATATTTATAGTTTTGTTAATTTAAAAATATAATTGTTTTTCTTTGCTTTCGCTACATAGCATTTTAATATATAGATTGTATATAGTTTTTATAAAGCATACAAGTATATCGAAATTGTTAAAGCTGAAACAATTAAAGAAGTATGTATAATGATTTATGAATATGCTTTACATTTAACTGGTAGATATTGGTTTCTTTTAAAAATGTCAATATAATATCATATTATTTTTGAATGGACTATTAAATAATGTTAGTGGCTTATTGTTGGCCGGAATGTTTTGCAGTTTTGTGTCTGGACAATCACTTAGTAAGCATGTTTAATTCTAATGAATATAATGTTCATTTATGATCTATGTCAACTGATATTAGTCATAGTGCAATACATAATAAGAAATCAATTGTTCTACAATTGGAAACAAACCAAATCAAATTCAATCATCCATGGTAAGTTAATTCAAAGTTTTTCTCTACACAAAATTTGTGCCAAATATACTAAGACCACTGAATAATATCTTAATGTACAGTTATTTAACTGTCAAAACTCGCTGTGAATGGCAAAACTGCCATAGGCTGTTCTTACTTATCCCACACATAGCGCTTATCTGAGACATAGTGTCTTTGCTAAAAGTACATTCTTTAATAGAGAGCTTATCTTTTGGCACATTGAAGAAGAGGTCAAATATGCAATCACAAACAATCAGAATCTTACAATATAATAATGCAAATTATTTAGGGCATGTAAAAATCGAGTTGAACTCGTTAGTTGTTGTTGCTTTCGTTTGCTGTTGTTTTTATTGTTGTTGTTGTTGTTGGCAGTTGACTTTCGGGTTTAGCATTCAAGTGCAAGTGGCATCGGCTTGCAGAGTTGACTTGAAAGTGTTTCGTGTCTCGTTATTGAAATTGCAATTCAAGATTCTTCACGTACACGTACGCCCAGACCTGGCCTGGCCTAACAGCACACATATATAAATATATATATATATATATATGCATATAAGCATGCTGATGTACATATGTAAGATGTATGTATGTATGTATATTGGCCATACTGCAGGCACAGTGCAACGCAAACGCATCGAGTTGATTTACATATGCGGCAACAACGGGCAGGTCATAAAAATAAACCTCCGTCTCTGGCTTTTTGCTGTTGTTAAAACAACCTGACCATGTCGTGCTTGTGCTTTTGCTTATGCTTGTGCTTGTTGTGATTTTTTTTTTTTGTATATATATATATGTATATATTTGCTGTTGCTGTTGCTGTTGCTGTTGCGGCGGCGGCGGCTTCAAATGTCACTGTGGCAGTCAAATTGGCACTTCAAGTTGGGCAAAATATGACCCAGAAATCAGAGCGCGGGTGCGGAGACTGGAGGCTGGAGACTGCTGGGCGGCAACAACTTGGTGGCAACAACACTGTGATTTTCTCTAGGGAAACTGTTTGCCTCAGCAGCAGCAGCAGCAGAAGAAGCAGAAGGCAGCCGCCTACGATGCGGTTCAGGTTCGCTTTTGGTCTGGCCATGGCAATAAGTCGAAGTCTGACCATTGCCAGTGTCTGGATCCCACAGTTGTTGTTCTTCTTCTTATTCTTGTTGTTGTTGTTGTTGTTGTTGCTTTTGGTATTGTCGCTGCATTCACCGTTTCCATGGACACTGGCCACTTGTTTATTTATTTTTCTTTTTCTTTTTATTAAGTATTACTGTTTGCAGCTGCAGTTGCTTGTCGTAATTTGATGTGCCAATGTAATAAGGCTAATGATCTGCCTAAGCGGGTAAATAGAACAGGTCTCCCATGCTGCCCAGCTCAGCTCCTAGGCATTGAAAACTGATCTGGCAACTATACCACGGCTATCAGCTGTTTCATGCCACATCTTAATTACTGCTCTTAAGGGCGCTCCTCTACACTGCAAACAGACAGAGTCTATACTTTCAGTTTGCATGGCACTAAGTGATGCTTTTCTAAGGTTTGTGCAATATTTATCAATTGCGAACTTAATTTACGTTGTTTATCACAAATGCGGAATTGAAACTGACAAAATAGATAATATCATATATAGTAAAAAGTTTCTTATTTATGTATTTTGTCTAAATTTAGTTATTATCATCAATTGACATATGCCAAAAAAGAAAACATTAAAAAAATAAATAAATGTGAGGAAATATAAGATATATATATTTTACAAAATATTTAACATGCAATATAAATTAGTTTAAGAACAATAATAATAATAATTATAATGCTTTTAAAATAAAAAATTCAATTGAACTAAGAATTGATTGTTTTTGCTCTATATCTGCAACTAGTAGGAAAAAGGAAATTAATTGAAATTATGTCATAAGTTTAATTTGGCTATTTATTTATGAGTTATATGGGAATATGTTAAATTTAAATGAATAAATGTCATTAAAATTAGGTTTATACTAGAGATGTATTTTTTATATTTCAGAACCTAAATGTTGATTTTTATTTCATTTTGTTGTAATGCTTATTACAGCAGATAAATCAGTGTCTTATTAACTTATTCTGCATGCTTATGTGTAAATAAGAGATTAAGTTTTCAATTATGGTGTATTTGGAAGCTATAATTGAAAAACTAGCTTAATAGGGCTGAAAAATAAAGGTATTAATAAATATTTAGAAAATATAATTATGTAAAAATGTACATTATTTATGTTAATTACATACAAATGCAAATCTGAGGCCAAAGTGTGAGCAGCATTCACACGATCCTCGTCTCTCTAACTTCACGAGCGACCCTCGCAAGTGGTGCGCATGTGGAGCAGTCGAAAGCTGCGCTTCTGTGTGCTGGTTGGGTCCCGTCCCGCTTTGGTTGTAAGTATGCAATGGCCACCGTCAAAGCCGCACAAAAATCACGTCAGTCGCGCAACATTCGTGAGCCAAAAGAAGAGCCACAACAACAGGCTGAAGAGTCTTTGATGTTGTCGTTGTTGTTGCTGCTGTTGTTGCTGTTGTCGATCGTCTTTTGGACAGACGGGGACGGTTGTAAGTAGCCAGAGCAAATGTATCGATTTACAGCGCAAACAACTTGCACAACAAATGGAGCACAAGTAGAAGAAGAAGAAGAAGAAGACGAAGAACTGGAACACAAAACCAGCTGCAGGAGTCCAGAGGATGACTGCGACTGAGAAGGTGCAGCGAGGTTGACAAGCTGCCAACGCAGCAAAAGCGCTTACAATGTTGAAGAAACCATGTCTGGCAAAAGACGTAAGACGTAAGACGTAAGGCTATGTTTTGCAGCTAAAGCTGAAGTTGCAGCCGAACGAGCAACAACAACAGCAAAATGCCGCCGCCTTTCAGACAATTAAACAAATTTGATACAGCCACAGACTGCAGACGGAAATGGAGATGGAGATGGAGATGGAGTTGCAGATGGAGCTCGAGTTGGAGACTTGGACACCGACTGCAACTACAACTACAACTGCGCCTGCGACTGCGACTGCATTACACTGGAAGAAATATTCTAGGATTGCGGTATGAAATAAATACCAAACAGTAGTAACAGTCAGTAGTTCGCTAATCTTGGATTTGCTTCAAGTACGCTTCTTTCATCAAGGCTTTGTTAAGAAACAAGCCTGGATTCAGCCTTAATCGGGTTACATTTCTTATATACTATATGTTTGGGAATAAAATATTTGAAAAATTCGAATTTTTTTAATTAATACTACGTACATGTATTAAAGAAATCCAAGCTTAAAGATCGATCAACACCTTTTTGGAGCATTGATTTGAATCTTGATTTCTTTTATGTTATTAAATTAAAGATAGTTTTGCTGCTACTGTTCAAACTACTAAACACTAAATATTATTTTGCTGTCAGTTAATATTTTGTATTCGGAATTATTACAATAATTTATAAAATTATTAAGTCAAGTATTATTATGCTCAAGTATAATATGGGCTTGATTTCAGAATAATATATTCTCAATATAAATACTCCCAGCTAATTTTAATTTTAAATTGACATACATTTTATTGTTAAATTTGTTAATTAACAATAGGTTTTTAAAATTTAAATAGTTTCTGTATTAGCGGCTTTTAGTCTACTTAAAAAAAAACATAGCTTCAGGGGCACAACCAAATCGTAAGCTAAAATAAAATAAGAAAACTATAAGCAATATATATATTTAAGAAAATAAAAATGTTGTAGGATTAAGACTGTTAACTGATTTAAATAACCTGAAAGTTATAGCCTTTTTTTTATATAAATCTCAAACTTTGTGACTATAATAATTAGAAATAGATATTAATATTCAAATACTATGTTATAGTATATGTTATGCATTTTCGAGTGACATTTTGTTTGTTTCTGTGTAGTTGTGTTTATTATTTTGAAGCCCAAAGGTTCTTGAACCACAGGCCAACTGCTTAAGCCTGCATATATAGTATGTGCAAGAGATGGATATGGATATGGATATGTGGATATGTGGATATGTGGACATGGGGATATGGGACTATGGATATGGACACGGCGAGTGGATAGCGAATAGCGCATAGTGCACAGCTCTCAATGCAGTCTGTGTCCACGCATAATTGAGAGCCCCCACAAGGCGACGGGCGATGACACATGACACATGCCTCATGCCACATGCCACTTGCCACATGCCACTTGCCACATGCCGCATGACACAATGGAGGCTAGGACACTGGCCCAGTGTGTGTGTGTGTGTGTGTGTGTGGGCGTGTGTGGGTGGATTAGCTAGCAGTGGGAGTTAGAGGGCGGGAAGGGCCTGCAGCCGAGTGTATGCTTTATCAATATCAATCAATTAGTCAACTGGCGGCGGTGGCTGGCGTCTTATCAGCAGCAGCAGCAGCAGCAGCTATGAATCAGCCGATAAGGCGTTGGGGTACGTCAGATGCGATGTAGGTGGCAAGTTACATGACTTTCGATCAATAAACGGGCAGCGAGCCGTGTTAATCACCTGCTGCCTTTTGCCTAATTAATACCATGGCAAATACCAAAAATAAATCAAACGTCGCCTCGTCGTTGTTGGTGTCGTTGTCGTTTCCTAATAACCCAATTAGAGCTGCGCACGACCTACGCAAAAATCAAATCAACAGCAGCAGAGAATCCGCAGCCATGCGTCATGCTCAATGACGTCACAGTGCTAGCTAGTTAATTCGCCAAGACCAAGACCATATAGCAAGTCCAACTCCAACTCCAACTCCGAGTCAGAGTCCGAGTCCGAGTCAGAGTGCGAGTCCACGCTGAAGACAGTCTGCCCGCCCTGACGTCACTGATGTTGCCAACCTGACCTACAAAATGCCCCAAATTGGTGTCCAACACATCAATGAACACAGCAGCAACACAACAACAACAACCACAACAACAACAACAGCAGCAACAACAACAGCAACAGTTGCGTTGGCAACAAACTTGCCCTCAAGCCATAACCAGAAATAAAATTTCAATTGATTAGCCGTCGATCGCACAGCCTTCGAGCTGAGACTCATCATCAAAAAATTTGACTCACTGATTTAAAAAAAAAAAAAAAAAAGAAATAAAAAAAGAAACCATAAATGATTTGACACCATCAGATATTTGTGCATTGGCCGAAGTTGAGATGCTCTTATTGAGTGGCAACAAATGAAATAGTGATTGGAAGTATTTAGCCATTTATGTGAACAATTCCGGTATTCAAACTGCAATCTGGAAATACCAGATATTTTATAAAAATACCTTTAAGATGCACTGAGAACTGAACGAAAGAATTTAGCATTGATAGTGACTCAAATCGATGTTGAATTCGATAGATGCTGAAATCGATAGACAAATTTTATTTTAGAAACTAAAGTATTTTAGTTCGCAGCTGCATAAGAGAAGCTGCGATTCTAAATTTGGGAATGGCCGGAAAATAGAACATACGCTAGCTAAAACTTCCACAAATTAGATCATTCATCACTTTCCTTTTTCTAATTCTTTTATATATATATATATATATTTTGATTGGTCCGAATCAAACTTGTATAATTGACTTTCTACATATCATTCATTCTCTTACTTCTTAACAATCATTTTAATTTACTAACTTTTCTCAATTGTTTTTTGCCGCACAGCTTAGAAAACGAAAATATTATGAATATATGCACATATGTAAGTATACTGATAGTTAAAGTTCCCTTTTTATCACTGACATCAAACGGATTCGATTTTATAAATACATATTCAGCATTGAGCGACAAATTACGCTACAAGAGAAAACCAAAATAAGAACACTAATAAGCACAGGTTGCAGATGGTCTGAATTGATTTTTCTGGGAATAGTCAATGCATTTATTTGTTATCATTTCAACTAATCCAATTATTTGAGTGATCACTCCCTCATACTGACTAACAAGCTCTTCGATTTTCCATTGAATTAAAACTATGTGTGCGTATGTATCCAAGCGGCTAATTATAAATAAACCAATCTCTTGACATTTGGGTAGAAGCAATTAAGAAATTAATATTGAACTTAATTTAAGTTCTACAGAAAACAAAATGCGTGCAATTACTTTTTGATTCTATGCTAATCATTTTGTAGAAAGCATTTAAATATCAAAATTAATCTATTCACATTTCCATATTATTTGATATAAATATATTTATAGTTTTATAAAATATTTATTGAAGAAATTGTCAATAGCAATAATATTTTGACTCTATACTATCAAATATTGTTTACTAGTTCAGCTAGAAATTCAGAAATATTTCGCATTGCTATTTTCGCAGAGAACAACAAGACTTATAGACTTATATGGCTATCTGCTGCTGGTAAAATCAAATTGAGTTATCGCTGTTCACTTACTTACTTGTGCTATTTCGGAGCTGGCAAACTCACATCAGTATTTCACCACGTTGCTTTAATCAAGCTGAAACAAGTTTCGCCATGTCATAAAACGATAAAACGACCAACTCGGAACAACTACTTAAGTACACACACACACACACACACACATAGACACTCGCGTACTGGACTAGACATATGGAAAACCTAACCTAGCGCAACAAAAAAAGTACCAAGTGCCGTGACAAATCATTGCATTATTCAATACCAGTTGTTAGACGTGCTATTAGCTAATATTTATCTAATATCAGTTACAGAGAATCTTACAACAACTTAACTTAACTATTACTTAAGCAATAGCAACAAATCACTAACAAGCTGAAATCCCAGCGGAATTCTTTTAAACAAACAAAAAATTCCACTGACGTTGTGCGGAAATGCTCACAAATTAAGTTGAATGAACAAATGATATATGTACGTATGTATGTATGTATGTATGTATGTAAAAAGAAATGAGCTTAACCCTATGAATACGTACGCCCAATATGAATTTCAACAGAACTGGCGACCTTTGATTAATTCGCAATGACGTCAAGGCACGCGACTCGCATTTGGACGCATTTGTCGCAAAGTCAGCTAAGTGTCAACAAAAGTCGCAAATGAACAAATGAGATTACAAATCAAACGGTGTCGCTATGCGGGGCAACCACCGACCGACCTACTGACTACTGACTACTGACTACTGTCACTGACTCATCATCATCGTATGTACATACGTATATCCTAACCCGTACTTTGTACACCGTACACCGCAACCGTACGTAATGCCAATCGACTCGAAACTCGCAGCGTTGCCAACGGCTGATGCAATTAACATATGCATACAGGTATAACATATACATATGTACTATACACAGTGATGGAACAAATAGTACATGCTTTATATTCATATAATTCAATTTGAAAAAACAAACAAGCATCGATGTGCTCCTCACTTAGGGTATGAGAAATCAACAACAGACTCAAAACAGATCTTCCTTTTTGATGGACACTTAATATGCAGATTCGTTTCCACAATATTTGCCATCACTGTACTGCTGTATATTAATAGACATGCCTGTTATCAGTCGCTGGTGTTAAAACACACCTCCGAGCGAGGGCTCGTCTACTGTTTAATTAAGTTATTTGACATTTAATTTATGATCGGGTATTAGTGTTTAATCACATTAATTGAGCGCAAAAGCAATTGCAATGCCAAATGCCAGCTCGATCGCATATCAAAATGCAATTTATTGACTTCCTAATTGTTATTTGTGCGTCATCGCGTTGCCTTCGACGATCGCTCCAGGCATTCATAGATATTAGCTAATTGTGATTATTGTAATTGTAATTAAATTCGCTCAAACCATTCTATAAAATGCCAGTTTCTTAAGCAAGTCTATTGACACAATAAATATGAGTGATAATTATAAATGATAAAATGCGAATTTAGAAAAATACATTGATAACATAATGATAGGTGCCAATGACTAGTGCCATGATAAATAAGCTTTAGCTCTCAACAAGAGGATGTCATTTCATTAAATACAAATAAACATTCAATGTAGTACTTATCACATTTGCACTAAATTGCTAAATTGTCTAGCTTACAGAAAAATGGCAAACTGTTTCCAGTTTAATAACTGATTAAAACAAGTAAGAGTGCTCTAGTCGGGAGTGCCCGACTACGAGATACCCTGAACCCAGTCCTTACAATCATTCGTACTACTCTAAACTCACACATGCTGCAGTACAAGCAGTACAAGCAGTGCCAGCGGTTTAAGCAGTTAGCTTGCTCTTTCGCTGAGCCCCACACAATGGAAAGTTAAATCTTAAATAACTTCTGTGTTTATTGTCCGATCATATTGAAATTTTTGGGGCAAACAATTGTCGATAATATGTGTTACCAAACCAAATTGCAAGGTCGTACCTTCAAAATGGGTTTTTTGAACTTTTTGGGGGTTTGGGGGTGGTATCCAAAAAGTGAAATATTTGTTACATGTGTATGTTATTCGAGATTATACATGCCAAATTTGGGGCCTCTAGCTTTTATAACTTTGAAGTTATGTCCCAAAAACGCAAGTCTGAAATCGAAATTTATCGATAACTTTTAAACGTTACGAGTTATCGATAAAAATGAAATAAACTTGATCTGTCCCGGGATTAGGAGAGCTTATGTTCCAAATATGAAGTCTCTAGCTCTTGTAGTCTCTGATATCCGCGTGTTCATACAGACAGACGGACGGACGGACGGACGGACGGACGGACGGACGGACGGACAGACAGACAGACGGACATGGCTAAATCGACTCGACTGTTGATACTGATCAAGAATATATATACTTTATATGGTCGGAGATGCTTCCTTATGCCTGTTACATACTTTTGCACAAAACCATAATACCCTTTTTACCCATTTTTAATGGGTTCAGGGTATAAAAAGCTAATCAGATTTATTTATTTGAAGCGTATAGCTCCAAAACTGAGACCTCAATCTGCTAAAGATGTAAATATATGAGAATATTTAATATTTCACAGAAATGCGATGAAATAAATATGTTAATGTAAAGTAATTGTTTGGGCAAACTGTTTTGCTCTAATATTCAAACTAATGACTTATGTTAAATATAGATCATGGTAAAGCCAAATTTGAATGCTAAATTAATGAGTCAAGAAGTCAGCCAAATTAATACAAACAAATACCAATTGTGCAGACAAATATTTCTTATTGTGTCAATCTGGACTCAATTTTAAAAATACAATTTGCCAAATAAAATATTTCTTAAAAATAAATAAGGTAGTAAATGTGTATTTTATTGTACTGGCATTGAAAAGAAAACCAAAAATAAATACATAATTTTGCATATATTTTAGATAACGAACCATTCATCCGATCAGACTACAACAACTAACTAAGCATTATATATATACTAACATATATATAAGAATGTAAAACTTTTTTATAAATATTAAATTTATTTTATTTTAATTTAAGTTAACTAATTTTATGTATTTTATATATATATATATATATATATTTATACTAGCCCAAATGTGACTAGAGCAATAATATAAAAGTGTTTATACTTTTAGATAAGCTAGATAAGCTAATGCTAGTAGCTGTATTAGTAAGATGCCAAATTTAACACTTAGACTTCCAGATTGTATCAAACACTGGAATTCTGTCCTGATCTTAATGATTTTTGTGTATTTTATATATTCAGCCAAACGTGGCTAAAGCAATAATATAAAAGTCGTCACACTTGTAGACTAGTTAAACTAATAGCAATAGTAAAATACCAAATATATATTGTAGCCAGATCTTGAATAGTTTTGCCACAGTCCTATTCTATCCGAAAACAATAAATCAAAGCAGCATTATTGCCCAAAGAGGCACTTCGCAACCGTTGAAAGGGAAAGTGAATTGGCTCGAGGGCTTTTTGCATTTGAGTCTGGCAGCTGAGTGTTGAGTGCCATGGTGAAATCCATACTGGAGCGAGTCGACGTCAGCGGAACAAGAATCCGAACCAGAACCAGAACCAGCTTTGAAATTCCATATTCCAGAAATAAGCACTTGGAGCGGATTTTCGCAAATATTTCGCACCGTTTAATTTGTATGCATAAATAATAATTATGTGCGCTTCTCGGAAATGCGAGCGGCACTTTTTTGTCTAAGGGTATTTGGGATTGGATCATCAATGAATTTTTAGATCATATATAGAGGGATCTGAAGCGCCCAGCGAAAGGAAGTGGCCCAAGTGGCTTAGCGGTTTTCAGGTTCTCTGGTTCTCTGGCACTCTGGCACTCTGGCTCTCAGGTTCTCAGAATGCACAAACGCATCATCAGATCAGATCAGCTCAGATATAAGATGCCGATCTGTATTAATGGCAGGCCAAAAGCTTTGTTCTGTTTTTTTTTGTTTTGGCCAAATTTAAAGCAGTGACTCAAAGCCACAAATATTATGTTGTAATGCATCGAAGTAGGTTTAACTAGCTAGTTAGCTACGTCAATTAGTTAGTTGGCTTAGCTACGGTGTAAATGCCCACAACTCTTTCAAATAACTAATAAATAAATTAACGTTTAACTAGGTAAATCCAGTTGCTTACTAAATCATTTTATTGCTGATTAGATGAAAACAATTGATTGGGAAATATAGAATGGAAAAAGGTAATTGCTTTTTTGTTTGTTGATGCAAATATTATAAAAGATTATATTATTATATTACATAAGTTGTAATTATATATTATATAAAGAATACGAAATTTTATTTTATTTAGATTGGAGATAAAACAAAATTTGCCAAAATGTATTCAGCTTTAGTTGACTGAAGTGAATCTAAGATATTGTTTATTACTTATAAACAAAGTTAAGTTATATCAGGAAACAAGTGAAAGGAGAGAGAAGCAACAAAAGAGTGGTGAAATTACAAATATTCAAAGTGATATGAAATTATTTATAACATTATATGTATTTTTGACTTAGATCATAATGTGAATGCGTTAACATTCTATAGGAATTTAGAAACACATATAAACAATATTATATTCAAATTACAATACAAATGTTAAGAGATATTACCTACAATAGTTAGTAATTTGATGATTTTAATACTTTGAATACTTGTACTAGTTAAGCCATTGGTTTAGTAGCTGCATCGTTCTTTAGTCAAAAGTGTGACTTACATCTTACACAATTCGTATTCGTAATGGTAAAGTTAATTTCAATAACATATATATAAAATGCATAACTGATTATATCAGAGTAAAACAGCTTCGAAGATACATTTGCTATAAATTATAACATACATTTTGAATAACTGCAAATAATAGAGGCTTATCAATCAACCTATATATAACTATAACTGTAACTATCAGTTAGTATATCAAAGCAATCGAATGAGTCACAATTTAGTTGGATGGAGTTACAGACGCTAAGGCTTCTATATATGTATAAATGAACCGTTGTGTTTAATAAGTGTATTTTTTTTTATTTTTTTATTTTATTGCATTGTATTAAAGCTGGCTAAGTTGCAGCCATTCAATGGGTTAATCAATTACAATTAATTAAATACATAACACAGAAAACATAACAAAGGCCACGACACCAACAACAAACAACAAACAACGCACAACAAACACACAACAACAACAACAACAATCGCTACCGCTTTTAAAGGCGACGCCAACGCAAAAAGTTGTTTCGCTCGCGCCTTTGATAAATGGATCTACAGATAAGTTGATCGGCTGACTTAAAGATACAAATGTATCTGCTAGCTACTTTCGGCTGCTGTACATACGTAAATGGTCGGGCATATTGAATCTAATCATCTAAATTAAATGATATGAAATTATGTTATAAATATTTTTACGACCACAGCAACAACAACAGCAACAACAACAACAATAAATGGCATGCCAATCAAGGGAACAGCAACAACAACAACAGCATCGCATTTAACGCGATTTTCGGTCTGTTTTGTTGTTTTTTATGGTTATTTGCTGCTGCTGCTGCTGTTGTTGTTGTTGTTGTTGTTGCTGTTGTTGCTGTTCGTCGGCTCTTGCTGTTAATCATTTTGGGGCCTGTCTCGATTGCTGGTTCGCTCTGGCGGTATCATCGAGTTAATCTTGTTAAAACAAACCGTTTCAATAAATACAGCGATAATGCAATTTTAATGCCATTAAGATGAGCACCAATTATGGCCAGCACCAGAGACCCCGAAACGTTTCCGAACCCTGCCCCCCCCCCACCATCCCCCCTCACCAACGCTCACCCCTCTGTCCTACCCGACCCGATCCGCTTTTCATTTCATCTTTGACCGCAAAATCATTTGTGATCCTTTAAGCCGCGACGGCAACTTTTACATCCCATCCGTATGATTATCATTCTATACACTGTTATCCAGAGTTAAATGAATTTGCGGCACATCCAGCATCCAAACGGAAACTTATCCGTTTCACAAATCAACCAAACATCGAGAGATCAACAACACAAATTCAACCAAAAGAAAATACATACTTAAAAGAAATTGATAGTTGTTGAAACATGCATAAACTAATAAGCTCACTATTAAAAAAATATAAGATAATATAATTAGTATCGTTAATATAAGTAAATCTTTAAGCATTTGGAATTTTAAATAGGTAAATAAATAAACTATTAGCAGACAACCTGGATCTAAAAATGATTGTTTAGCTCCAAATTTATAAGAAAATAAATAGCTCCAAAATTGTTGTCTTTATTCAAATGCAATTTTATGTGAATCTCTAGCAGTCCTATATGAATTATTCTGATTACTGATTACTGATACTGAACAACAAATAAACAAAAATGTTAAACCTCGTCTCTGGTTCTTTTGCAAATTGCATTTAAGATCAGCTTTAGCCTAAAAGAATGTGTAATATATAAAGTATTGATACATTTGATAGATAATAACAACTTTTATCGTATACAAATTTTAATATACAAAATTAGCAATTTTGCGAACTCACTTGTTGTGCTATAAGCATATCCAATTGTTGTTTATTCAAGGATATATCACAACTTGCAATAAATATTGAATCAATGTACATTTTAAATACCTACTGATTCTTAAATTTGTAGAGTTATAATTTAAATATTTTTAATTTGAATAACTTTGTAGCTTTCATTTGAATTTAATTCAAATAGCTATCAATTTCATCTTCTGTGGCTGGTCGCTAACAAAATGTATGATATATATATATTTATGTATATATATCATATATTTTAAATGTGTATATTCTGCTAAGTTAGAGTATCTAGCAGTCGTTGTATTGGGTTACGAACTGTTTTTTTTTTCGGTTATTGCTACACCGGCATTGTTGCGGTTTTCGTTTTTCCATTCGCGTTTCGTGCACATTTGACAGACTCTATGTCAGATGCGAGGGAGGCAGAGAGAGAGAGAGAGAGAGCGAGAGAGTGAGAGAGTGAGAGGGATAGGCAGGCTAAGTGGCAGGTACAGGGTATGTAGATGGCGGGACAAAGTTGAGGAGTTGTTGTTTTTGTTCTTATTGTTTATTTAACATTTCTGCGCTTTTATTTTATTTTTATTTTATTTTATTTTATTTTTATTATATTTTTGCGCTGTCTGCGGGGCCTTTTGATTCGCTTTTGCTTTGTTGTTGCTCTTTCTGCTCTGGTTGCTGTTGTTGCTGTTGTTGTTGCTGTTGTTGCTGCTGTTGTTTGCTGCTTGCTGCTTGCATTTTCATTGTTCTTTATGACGCTCATTTAAAATTCAAGCTCTGTTTCATTAAGAAACACGTTCGCCTGCGCCAATTCCGACATTAACGCCGCCGACGGCGCTACGCAGCTTGTTAACGTTTTTAATGTTCGCATTCGCTTTTGTCTCCTCAGTCTGCCCCATGCCCCATGCCGCCCAGATTCGCGATCCGCGATCCGCGATCAGCGATCCTTAATCCGCAACGTTAGCAATCAACTGACAACCAATAAAGAGCAACAACTTGAGAAGTCAACCTTGCCCATTGATAACGGCGCTTATTAACAAGACACAAGACACAAGACACCAGACACAAAACAAAATGCCAGCCAGGAATTTCACAGGCCACAGATCATCATCATCATCCCTGCACTCTCATCATGCCCCCCTCTCCCTCTGCCACTCTCACTCTCTCTCTCTCTCTCTCCCGCTCTTGCTGACTCTATTCATCTGCTAATCCAGGCTCAATTAATGCGTGCCCTCGAGTCTTTGAGATAGTGCATTGTGCGAGCCCGAGCCCGAGCCCATTCCCATTCCCATTCCCGATCTGAATCCAAATCCAGATCCTTGGCTCCTTGACAGCTGCTGGGAACAACAACAACAACAGCAGCGGCAGCAGCAGCACCAATTTAATGATTTGTACAATTGTGAAGTGCATAATTGACGTCGATTGCCGCTGCTTATGAGTGGAAGCGATCATCATTGACTCTCCTTGTTCCCTGATCCTTGCCCCTTGTTGTTGCTGCTGCTGGTGTTAGTGTTGCCATTGCCTTTAAACGCCCACACAATGGGCGCAAATTGAGGGCGTGCCATTTAATCAGAGCTCGCTGCTGGTGGTCTTGGACAGGAGTATTATTATTATTATTATTGCTAAGTGAGGGCTTAGAATAAACAAATCATTTCGAATATACACACATGTAGCAGATTTGCGGGTAGTCCAAGTCTGCTGTTATTTGCCTTTAGATGAATAGATAATAAAGATGTCATGATGTTGTGTTTGTATTTGGAAACTATTTCGATGCATTGGCAAATTAAATACAAAATGCATTCTATATCATTAGTTGATATTTGGAGTATATAAGTGACACATCCCCAAATTAATGAGAGTAAATACTAAATGTATGCATTTTGCTTATTTTTACCTGGCACGAATATTTTGGAAAATAATTGTGCTGTAGAAGATTGGCGAGAGCTAAGAATGGAAAGCGTGTAAATAAATGTAAGTTTATTATTATCTCTGTGGGGAAAAGTAATGAGCTTAAATTGTACACATACAAGATTCATATGCAGTTAAAGTAACAAAATTTCTATAAACCGAATGCCATTATTTGGCAATAGAGTTAAGAGTACAAATTCGAAAAAAAAAAATGTTAATGCAAGTTTTGATTGTGACTTTGAGTATAGTTTAATATTGAATAGATGTGGTTAAGATTTGGTAACCCAGTAAGTTATATATATATATCTAACTAGAATAAGGCTTGTCACTTTAGAGTTAATTTATAGCATATTAATGTGAATATACATTCAAATTCATCAAATAATATAAATTTGTGTGCTTGTTTTTACCTATGTAGGAACAAAACGAAGAACTTACCCTTATCAATTAAAGAATATCCAAATAATTGTATATTATTTATATCTATTAAGATTCAAACTGGTTTTTGTGTTTTGTGCTGGTTTGCTTGTAGTAGTAGCTGTAATTTATTTTTGCTGTTAACTATTTGTAGGGCCAAACGAACATTCGCTCCATAAACGTGTAAAGCAATCAAACATAATTGATAGATAAAACATTTACGCCAAGCTTTGCTGTGATTGTGACTGACTTCCAGAACATCATTTGATGTGAAATGCTGCAGCCTAATCGTGTCTCATCAGCTTTTCTGCTCATGGATTATCTTGGCTCTATACACTATACACTTGGCTAATAGCTCAATTCGCATTGCCATAAAACGCAGCGCCGTTTCGTGTCCCATCACCAGCAGCCGCCGCAGCAGCCGCCGCAGCAAACAGCATCAGCATCAGCATCAACTGCAGCTCCCATCAATTTGCCAATCCGCTGACTCCTGCTGGCCTGGATTCACCACATCTGCGGCTATATACATCTTGTATGCATATATGGATGCTGATGGCTCATGGCTCTTGGCTCTTGGCTCATGGCTCTCGGATGGGGTCCCGGCCAGCGAGCCATAAAAATAAAAGTCATTGACTCAATTTGGAAATGTCTCACACACGACGCTGCAGCTGAAGCTCAAGCTGGAGTTGAAGCCGAGCTGTGCATGCGAGTATACTACAGTGAACACTCGCTAAGTTCGCTAATAATTTGCATTTTTAACCTATAAATATTCGATTTACCTTATCGTTAACAATAACCATAGCTGCATTATGGTATACTGACAATCAAAATATATACATAAATAAACTTAGCGGACAGCTCTCCTGGGCGGGCATTTAACACTCCAAAATATGTTGAGTCACAAGGCAAATCCATTATATAATTATTTAATTGATTATGCAATTTTATATTATTTGTCTGACTAATTGAATTGTACAAACAAATATACCTCTCTTATACGGACGCGAGCCCAAATTTTGTGCATTGTTTTTTGTCTCAAGGCGGTTCGTGTCCGTCTAAGAGAGGTATTATTTTTACAATTCGTAGGAAAATAGTTTATTAAATGCATACATAAACATAAACATATTGCCTATTAGGTGCATGCATCAGGACCTGTTGCTATACTTTTATCAATAAGTTCTCGGGCTGTTGATCGAAGCAATTACATAAAATATATTACCATAATAATAATTAATAATAGAATATATATAAATATTTATATTTATCAATCTTAAATTGAGCTTAAACGCTCTACTAGAGCGGACAACAATTGCTCGACTGTCTGAGTTCGCTATAGAGAGCTTTCACTGTATACGCTTGAGCGAGTTTGTGTTGCTTTCCGGTCGAGGGGGGCGTTCCAGCAGGCGCTTGTGATTATCCTTTCGCACGTTTGACTGCCGCTTGCTTAACAAATCATAAATATTGTTGTTGCTGTTGTTGTTGTTGTTGTTGTTGCTGTCCGCTGTCCGTTTGCTCGTTGTGGTCAGTTATTGATGGTGGTCGCCGTCGACGTTGCGCAAAAGTTTCCACCTTTTTATGGCTGGCCAAAAAAAGACTCTCGGCTCGCCACAAAAGGCTTCAATCATTTAATAAGCGCTGCGGGGCGAGGAGAGGCGGCTCACATCGGATCGGATCGGATCGGATCGGATCGGGTGAGGCGGGGCACGACAAAGGCCGCTTTCCGCCGTATTATTAACTTATTCATAACAATAACAAGAGCAGCCACAGTGCACAGCAAAGGCAAAGTCGGCTTTTGTGTCTCGAATCTGGCTGCCTTTGAGGCCAGTTAGCCTGTTAGCCAGTTAGCCTAAAGGACCAGCGGCTGAGCAGTATGCGGCCACGCCCCCTTTGCACTGACTAAGCCCTAAACTCAACGCCATTGACAGCTGCTTATAAAATGATCATCAAGTGTACTACTTGCTACTTTAGTATCTGTTTAGTTTATTATTTTACTGCATTTCAAATACAATCATTTATTATTGACGCTTCTTTTCGACTGATAAACTCCTCTACAATTGTTTTATTTTGCAGTCTCTTTCTTAATAATGCCACATCATAATTGAAACATTTGCAGTTTAAAGGCTTATATCGCACACATAAAAATTCAATTCAAGAATAAATTATATATAGCATCAAAATACTGATTTTTGATTGATCTTCCCAGCTGGTTTTGGCTTTACACTTTTTGTAAATATAAATAAATACAATTTTAGCTGCTGACAGGTTTTTTTCTCTGATTTCTATATACAAAATATTTGTATGATACTTTTTCTGTCTCATGCTAAAATATTGTGTCAAAAGCAAATAATGTCATTAATTATAACTTTTGTGTTTCTTGTTAACTTTGCTAATAAACATGCATCGGGCTTAAGTGTTATAGATTATATATATATATAGTTTTGTATGCATTAAAGCATAACTGATTTCATACATATAATCATTTAAACTTGAAAACAATAAGTGATGATGATAAGTAATGTCGACTTAGCCAAAACAGAAATTAGATTAGGTTTGTTTAGTATACAGTCTTATTAATGTTTTATGTTATTTGTATGAGTTGTACATATTGTTATTAATATGTTGTGCTAACTTTGTAGTTCCGAGGAAGAATTCTGATTCCATTCGAAATAGATCGGTTGAAAATACACCTAAGAAAATATTGTTGTTTTTATTTGAAAAGTTTGTATCTAGACTAAGACCTTTGCTGGTAGTAAAAACTAATATTTATTATAGATATTTACAATAGTTAGTTCAACATGGATGTATGAAGGGAACTGTATTCGTTTGCTGGACAGATACTTTTAATCAATATTGAAAACTACCAAAATTTGATTAAAACTAGTGGGGAAGGATTATCTTTGGCGTGCCGAAGATTTTATACTCCTTTCGAAGCTTTGGGCAATTTTCACACTGCCAACTGCACCACTGAAATTTCATATTATTTTTTTGCTCTAAGAATATTTAATTCATTGCCAGTTGTATGGCAGCTATAAGATATAGTGATCCGATCTGGCAAAATCCGACCAATGTGCTGTCTCTTTGGATAATAAGTCTCTGTGCAAAGTTTTATCACGATAGCTTAAAAACTGAGGGACTAGTTTGCATACATACAGACAGACAGACAGACAGACAGACAGACAGACAGACGGACATGGCTAGATCAATTTGAATTGTCATTCTAAGCAGCACTGGCAGTAACTTTTTGGGGTCTCTGACGCTTCCTTCTATGCGTTACAAACTTCAGCACAAACTTAATATACTTTTTTATTCGAAAAGAGTATAAAGAAACAACAAATAAAAATATGTCACATTGATTTACGCACAAATCCTATTTTGTTTTGCTATTGATTATCTTCACGATTCAATATCTCAGCAGTTTGGCTTTAATTTGAACTACAACTTAAAAACTGAAAAGATGTTCTTTTTAGTTCAAATGTACATATATAAAATGATGCAGCTATTCCGCTCTTGTTTGATATTAAGTTGCTATACATTAATGCCAAATCGAATCAATGAATTTTGTTAATATAAAGCAAATTTTAATGCTGCCAAATGATTTGCGAATCAGTTCAAATAACGCTAATAAATAAATGATGAAATACCACATGTGAGAAAATAAACCTTTGATTTTCACTTTCGAAATAATTCCAATTTACCTGGCTGAGACCATTTGGCAAATGCTGATGCTTATAAATATTGAAATGCCGACAGCTACCTATGAGTATAAGTATAAGTATAAGTAGATGGTATGATGGCTGGTAATCACATAACGCCCATAAATCACACATTTCACATTTATGCTTCCTTTTTTTTAACTTTATTTATATGTTGTGCAGTTTATCGACGGCCGAAGAATTTTGCAAACCTTTTGGCTAATCTCTTTTGAATATTGCCAAATGGATATTGCCGACAACAAGGTCAGTCATTTTGTATTTGTCTTTGTCTTTGTCGCTGTCGCTGTCTCTGTCTCTGTTTCAGTTTCAGTTTCAATTTCAGGGTTTTTGGCTGGGTTTCTGGGCTTATGGTTAGCATTTAGCGCTTATGCAATGTGCGTTTTTTGTTTCAATTGATTTATTTGTTTGTTGTTGGTATTCGCGAGTCATTGACATTGAAAAATGTGTGCGGGCAAAGCTGAAAGAGAAAGATCACAGGAAATCATCGCACGGCATTCAAGTGCACATCCTTTAAGCCAAGGTAACAAGAGATGGGGCAATTTCTATTGGAACATTTCTATATATGTATATATATATGTACATATATAAATTTTGGCGTCGGCGTTGACAGCGTTTCAGTTTTCCCAGCGGCAATGTTGTCGGCAAAGTAGAAGTAGAAAACACAAAAAAAAGAGAAGTAAAAGAATTAGAAATATAGAAAGAAACGTTTGCCCCGTCCAAACAATGTGTTAATAGAAACGTTTCGGTGAGTTTGGGTGAGCGAAACGGAGTGAGCGATAATTCCGTGGAACTCCATAAAAATAGCTAAACGTGCAGGGGCCGCCCAGAACCAGAGCCAGAGCCAGAGTCAGAGTCAGCTAGGAACCAGAATCAGAATCAGAATCCGAATCAGACTTCGACTCAGAGCCAGAACTAGAAACAGAAACAGAAAGAGCAACAGAAAGCGAATCAAAACCAAGTCCGGCTCGTTTCGATTTCCCCTGTTCATTTCAATTGACTGTTGGCTGCTGCATTCTTGTTTGCCTTCTCGGTGCCCGGTGCCCGGTGAAATTCACTTTCATCTTTTCAATGCACAGCCGCAGGCGATGCTCCTGCCTGTGGCGAGAGTTCCTGCCTGTGCGAGCATCCTTTAATGTCTAAATTTCTTGATGTGTCATACCGCCCAAGTCTGTCGAGCGACCTGCCGCTGTGCATCCTCGATCCTTGATCCTGCCATTGCTATTGTCTGGCTCTAACTGTGTCCCTAACTGTCTCTCTCCCTCCCTCTCTCGCTCGCTCCAGCTTGTGTGTGTGTGTATGTGTGTTGGCCTTTGTCAGCCGTGTAAATATTTTCCCAGCGTCCTGCAAACGTTTTGACAGTTTTTATTAGATCAAAATCCGGCTACAAGTGGCATGTGATAAATTGCGGCCAAAAAAGGAACAGCAGACAAAGACAGCGATAGGCAGCCCACAAAAAGGATCAAGTGTCGATTGCTGTGTGTGTGTGTGTGTGTTTGTGTGTTTGTGTAAATCGTGACTTTTACACACGCATTTTGCGATTAGGGCAACTGTGAATTCCCATCAGTGAATTGTAATTGTTATTGCGCCCAACTCTCTCTCTCTCTCTCTCTGTGTGTGTGTATTTGTGTCCTTTTGTGCATCCTTAATCTGCTGCAAGCAATTTCAATTGCATATTTGTATTAAGCAGTTAATCAGACATCAAAATAAATATGTCATCAACCAACATATTTTGTTTTTTTTATGTAAGCCAATATGCTCTTCTATTGTGAGAATATAAATATATGAACATATTAATTAATTATTACGAATTATGGCACTAGGCAATAAGTATGAGATTAACATAAAAGTAAAGTATATAACATTCAGCTTAAGTATAGAGATTATTGGAAAAAGTTTTAAGACTACACAATTTCCTTTAAATATATTTTTATTTCGTATATATTTTTGAAATATTTTATTAGTGAATTAATTAATTAATCTGCGCCTATCTTCTCTTGCAAGTCCATATTATTGATTTGCGACTAATTTATAATTCTCTAATACAAAAATAAATAAACTGTGATATTATAATATAGAGATAAGGTTAATATATGGTATATATGTATATATACAATATATACAAAAAGATTACAGTCGCTAACTTCTTAAAATTTGAAAGAATAATGTTCTTGCCGATTTTGAACACTTACAAAGAAACTTCCACTTCAAATTTGTTAAAGTTCTTAAATTAAAGTGTATTATATTTTAATTTATAGTAATATATATATATATATATATACGTATAAAGGCTTTGTATTTCAGGCAATCGTAGAACAGAGTATACAAGCAATAGCTGTGGGATATACACATTAATTTCTGATAATCTACAAAACTTTGAAATGGCAAATTTGGTCAAGGATAGTTGGATATTTGATCTATCAATCATTTGTTGTATGCCTGAATATTTTAGTCAGCGTTACAAAGCTGATTGGTTTCAGAACTGAACAACTTTCTTATTTACAATAAATCTTTGTCGAAATGGTTAAGTTCAGTAAAAGTTTTTAACACATTTGAGTCAGTTGATAGATCTGATCATTATTTATGCTATATTGTTTTTGTATGATTAAGATCTTATATCTTATCAATTAGGATTGCACAACTAATTCACAATTTCATTAATATATTTCTAAAAATGTCTAATTTATGGATATTTAAGCAAAGCATAGTTATAGGCATAGCTATGGGCATGGCCCCTCTGGCTGTGGGCTTTCTTTATGGAGCTTTCTTATCACCCGTCAAATGTCGTCGTCGAGGCAATCGAAGAGCAATCGAGCAATCGAGCAGTTGTGCGATAAGCGGCAGCAAAGTCAAATGAGCGCCTAATAGGCGGCAAAGATTGAGCCGAGCAGCCATATCATTATGCAGTATGCATATATGGTACATAAGTACACATTATTAAGTATGTGTGTCATGTGGTTAATGTGGTTCGTTTTATGCGGCAATCAGAATCATCAGCAGCAGCAGCAGCAGCAGCAGCAGCAGCAGCAGCCAACAACAAAAGGGACACATGGCACAAAGTGGCAGCGGGTGGTGCCAACTGCAGCAGCAACAAGTACAACAACACGATCGCCAGTGACACCATTGTAACCACAACAATCACAATCACAATAACAATAATAGCAACAACAGCATCAGCAACAGCAACAACAACAACAACAACAGCCACAAGCAGCAACCAAAAGAGGAAGTTAATCCGTTGCCATAATCGCTGCATAGCGCCACAGCATGAGGCAACTGCAACTGCAACGGCAACTCCTCGACACCATCAGCAGCTCAGCTCAGCAGATGAGGACCGAGGACTGAGGACCGAGGACCGAGGACTGAGGACTGAGGACCGAGGTCTCGAGTCAGCCCCCATTGAAGTGTCAGAAGAGGCAAACAGTGAGTGTGCATGTGCGTGTGTGTGTGTGCGTGTGTGTGTGTGTGTGTGTGTGTGTATGGTGTGTGCGAGCAGCGATGATTATCAGCTGCCTGGGACACTGCAAGTTTGTTCTACTATAAAAACTGAAAGTAAGCAAAAGTCGCATAATGCCACATTTGCCATGCTCTAACCGCCACTCAAAGACTCTCAGCTGTACAGCTGTACACTCCAAAATAATTGAACATTTTCTCTATATCTGAACATTTCTTAAGCATTTCAGCTAATTATTAATTTAATTTATTTAATTTATTAAGCATATATTTTCTTGTATTTACATTGTTTGATCTGCATACAAAATACAATTTAAATAGTTTCAGCATTTTAGAATTAAATAATCTTTAATAAGTAATATAAAAACAAGTTCAATAATAATAATAATAATAATAAAAAACAAAGTGTTGGTAAAATGTGACTATGTTTAAAAACATATAATTTTAATAAATATAAAAACAAGTTCAATAATAATAATAATAATAATAAAAAACAAATAGTTGGTAACATGTGACTATGTTTAAAAACATTTACTTTTAATAAATATAATAACTGTGCACAATGACATATATAAAACTTAATATGCAGTTTGATTCTTGTCAATATTTATGCATTATTATTTTATTTCATAATAATTATCATGCTACAGCCACAAGTGAAACTTCTACTAACTATTTAAGTGTACTTAAAAACTGCATTAAGGTCATATTTACTGATATGTAATTTATAATATTTTTGTTATATTTTATTTTAGAACTATTTTTTCAGTCATAAAAATTATAAAAAAAAATAATTTTATTATAATATTTATAAATTTGTATTTATTTAATAGAAATCTACAATTTGAATTGAATATTGAAATTGATTGACTTTTTTCTAGAGGGCATTTAAATATCGAATTGATTTGTGTGGCTTTTTGCTGGCTGTCTGAACTCGCTGTTGAGCAGTGCCTGAAAGTGCGCAGACAATGCCAATATAAATATTTTGTAGCACTTTAGCATTTAACAATAATAACAACAATAACACGCGATAACAACAGCAACGACAACAACAACAACAACAGCAGCATCAAGTCAAGTCTTGCGACCATTGCCATAATAAACAAACAATTACGGTTTTCTTTTATTATATTTTTTTTTTTTTGCTCATTTTCTTTTGCATATATATATTTTGTATTATAGCAGCAGCAGCAGTTGTTGTTGTTGTTGTTGTGGTTGTGGTTGCTGTCTCAGCTAGTTGAACCCGCTTGGAGCGATCTTCACAGCAGTTGGCTCCATTCCATTTTGCTTGGATGCAATTCTTGTGGCATTTTGCGCGATGCGCCGCGGGGCGTAAAAAATGTCGCACAACAAAAGCGCGCGGCGCGATAAGAACTCAACAATGGAGCCAAACAGCCAGTCAGCCAGTCAGCCCAGCAGCAGCAGCAGCAGCACAAAACACAAAAAACACAAAAAAATAAGAAAGAAAAAAAGGCAGCAACGACACTTGGCAAATCAAGTAAAGCTAATCGCTGCCTAGGCTGGTCGTCCTCAGCTTGTCTAAGGCCAACTAATTGCAGGCAGCGCTGATTACTCATACGCCCCCATGTGCCATGTGCGAAGCATGTAGCGCGGCAGTAGCAGCAACAACAACAACAACAACAACAACTATAACAAGTAAGAGTGCTCTAGTCGGGAGTGCCCGACTACGAGATACCCTGAACCCAGTCCTTACAATCATTCGTACTGCTCTAAACACACACATGCTGCAGTACAAGCAGTGCAAGCGGTTTAAGCAGTTAGCTTGCTTTTCGCTGAGCCCCACACAATGGAAAGTTAAATCTTAAATAACTTCTGTGTTTATTGTCCGATCTTATTGAAATTTTTGGGGCAAGCAATTGTCGATAATATGTGTTACCAAACCAAATTGCAAGGTCGTACCTTCAAAAATGCGTTTTTTTAACTTTTGGGGGGTTTGGGGGGTGGTATCCAAAAAGTGAAATATTTGTTACATGTGTATGCTATTCGAGATTATACATGTCAAATTAGGGGCCTCTAGCTCTTACAACTTGTAAGTTATATCAAAAAAACGCTGGTCTAAAATCGAAATTTATCGATAACTTTTGAACGGGACGAGCTATCGATAAATTTTAATAAACTTGATCTGTCCCGGGATTAGGAGAACTTATGTTCCAAATATGAAGTCTCTAGCTCTTGTAGTCTCTGATATCTGTGTGTTCATACAGACAGACAGACGGACAGACGGACAGACGGACAGACGGACAGACAGACGGACATGGCTAGATCGACTCGGCTGTTGATACTGATCAATAATATATATACTTTATATGGTCGGAGATGCTTCCTTATGCCTGTTACATACTTTTGCACAACTTCATTATACCCTTTTTACCCATTTTTAATGGGTTCAGGGTATAACAAGATGACAAGCAGCGCAACAGGCAAGAAACATGCGGACTAACAAGAGACGCCGTTTGCCGGCCGGCCGGCCGTTCAAATATTTGTTAAACTTGACACCAAACAAAAGAATTTTACCGAAAGGATTTGAATGAACCGAAAAGCGAACAATGCAAACGCGCGGCACGCAGGAATGCGACGCGACGTCCAACTACAACTCCAGCTTCAGCTCCAGCTCCAGCTCCAACTCTTACTCCGAGTCGCAGTCGCAGTCGCAGTCGCAGTTAAAGTCCCAGTCCGAGTCGCAGTCCGAGGCAGCAACTTGACGACGAGGCAGCAAATCAAACACAACAAATCGCCAGGCAAACACCAAAATCATTTTGTACAACAAAGCAGCGGGGCCGGGGAAGCCATAGAGACAGTGCCACAGTGGTGCCAAAGCGCCAGGCAACTCAATCAAATACACACACATTTATTGAATCTTAATTTTCAATTTACGCTTATTGACGATTGTTATTTTTTAGTTATATGTTAGATTAATATCAAAGCATAATATAACATTTCAAATTATAAATTCAACATTATTAGAAATGCTAGAATATATTAACTATCTGTATTTATATATTTTAATATTTGAATCTGTATTAAGTATTAATATTAAGATTATTCTTATTTTAAATATCATCAGTATTAGACTTATTATGCTATGTATATTAACTTTATTATTTTTATTAATATATATATTTGATTGAAAAACTATATTTTTACTAGCTTACAAATTTAATATCAATTTAAATATTTCATCAACAGTTATATTTTATTTTATAAATAATATTATTATTACAAGCCAATAATCCAACATATATTTCCGCAATTAGATTCATGATTCAATGCATATAAATGTTTTTATATTGAAAATATCGTCTAATTTAATACAAAGGAAAATATGCAGCTATTGAGCAATTAAAAAAAAAAACATTTTGTACATGATTATGTCATTGACTACATTATATTTGTATCTTACCAAATCTGGAAAATACAGCAATTGCTTAAGCGCCAACTTAAGATTCACGCCGCACATTTGACCGAATTTGTAGTCAATTTGAAAGCTAAGCTTATTTAGTATACAGATTATGTTCGATATGTAATGCATACCAATAAACTAGTTCGGATTGAACACAGAAAGAAGCACATCATAACTATAATACATATATGTATATATAAATAAATTTGTAGTCATTAAACAATAATAGCAAATATAATAATTTTAATAAATTAAACAATTAAAATGGGCATCCTATTTAATTATTTTAAAGCTAAATGTCAACTGTCATTATAAAATAATTACTCAAGAAAATTGTATAAGTGCCTAGTGCATTCATTTATAAGGGTTGCACTAGAAACTAATAAACACTAAATAATCTTAATAAATAATGTATTTGAGTTTTATAAAATATATGAACTGCACATTAAATTTGAGATGCACAAATCAAAGACTCATTGCAATAAATTTTGGAAAATGTTTAATGATTGTGAATATAAATATATAAAACAAGTAGGGAGGGATTATCTTCGGCGTGCCGAAGATCTTATACTCTTTTCACTCTGCCAACTGCACCACTGAAATTTCATATTATTTTTATTTTTGTTCTAAGAATATTTAATTCATTGCCAGCTGTATGGCAGCTATAAGATATAGTGGTCCGATCTGGCCAAATCCGACTAATGTGCTGTCTCTTTGGATAATAAGTCTCTGTGCAAAGTTTTATCGCGATAGCTCAAAAACTGAGGGACTAGTTTGCATACATACAGACAGACAGACAGACAGACAGACGGACATGGCTAGATCAATTTGTATTGTCATTCTAAGCATACTGGCAGTAACTTTTGGGGTCTCCGACGCTTCCTTTTATGTTACAAACTTCAGCACAAACTGAATATACTATTTTCTTTCGAAATGAGTATAATTAATATACTAGTAATATATAACAAATCAATAAAAACCAACATATATGAAAAATAAGTAAATTAATAAAAAATAATCACAAATGTAAACTTTATTTGATGAACTTAAGCTGAAATAAGACATTAGAAAGCAAAGTGAAACATGTATTTGAAAATCAAATATGAATAGTATAGGTTGCATTGCACTGTGCAATAGGGGGCACAAAGGGTTCGCAGGAGACTCGCAGCTCTCGATTCGCCCTTGCCCAGATCCAAGTGCTGACGCGCGCCGATCCTGGGCCACTGCCGGTCGTCAGTTGGTGGTTGGTGGTTGGTGATTGGTGGTTGGTGGTTGGTGTGGTGCCGGTATCGGTACGGGTACGGGTACCGGTACCGGTACTGGTGCCGGTGCCTAACGCAGTTATCAAAAGCGTTGAATTATGGCTGCACTGGCTGCCAGCTAAATGAGCAACACGTTGCTCCGACAGCAACTGGAGACGGCAGCAGGCAATAGGCAGCAGGCAGCAGGCAGGAGACGGGTGAAAGGAGACTGGAGACGGGAGACAGGAGCCGGGAGACGGGAGACTGGTTGCTGCCTCGTTTCGTGGCGCTATCGCATTTGATCTCGTTTGGCTGGGCCATGGGATCGACCCGCAGCAGGCCGCAGGCCTCAGGCCTCAGTTGTGTCTGCCGTGTGAGCTAACAATGCGCATGATATCATTCATTTCTCATTTCGGTTTCATTCATTCAGCTCTTGGCTCTTGGCCAAGTGTCGCCGTTGTCGTTGTCGTTGCTGTTGCTGCTGTTGCTGCTGTTGTCGTCTGTCCCTTCTCAGTCCTACGGTCTCTATGTGCTCTGTGGCTCGGCGTTCAGTCTAATTTCATAATAAGAAACATCTTCAGAAACACAACACAATAAATGAAAGCAGGCAATGTCCATGGTGTGTGTGTGTGTGTGTGTGCGTTGTTGTTGTTGTTTTTATTATTAGTTTTATTGTTGTTCTCATTGTTCACTGGCTTGGTATGCGCTTGGAATGTCGGGCATTTCCGGTTAGGCCCTGCGCTCCATCGCTTAGATCGCTTTCAGGGGGCGCCTTACAGAATGTTGCGGAAAATCTAGAATCGTGACCCCAAAAGATAAGTAGAAAACAATCAAATTGCACAAGTCTAATCTATTAGCCAGTCACTGTCGTTACTTTGTCTGCATTTACGTGTGCTTTATAACAACTCCATCATCTGAATCATCAACGCAAACAACGAGTAACCTAGAAAGTTGGGGTGAAAAGCATCTGATCTGGAATCTGCCACTCTCATTTCCATCTCATTTGTACTAATCTCATCAGAACTAAAGCGATTTTCTTGAAAATGCACACACCATTTTAAATACTAGTTCGACTTCAAATTCTATTTAAGCTGCTTGATCAGCATTGTTATTACAAAACGTCAAATCAGTACAAAAAAAATGGAAACTGCAACAGATTGCTTAATACACAGTTAGATATAATAGCTTAAAATTAAAGCTTTCTTTTTAAACTTGTCTGCTACAAATTGAAGACTTTATCCAAACTTGTTAAGCTCTAAATGCAATATGGCAGTTGATTCTAAGCTATGGGAATATGTATTTCAGTACGATTTTTAAATTTTAACAATTTTGTTTATAAAACTATTTTGTTTGCTGCATATACATAAATATGTTAAAAGTTAATGTGGACTCATTATAAATGACAAATCCAAAATGAAGCACTTAAGTCCAAATCAAAAATATGTTATAATTGTGTAATCTTGATTATTCAAATATAAATAACATTTTGTTTACTGTGTTTGGCTGTTTTTAGCCGACATTAAGCAAATAAAATTGTTTATACTCTTTTCGAAGAAAATAGTATATTAAGTTTGTCCTGAAGTTTGTAACGCATAGAAGGAAGCGTCGGAGACCCCCAAAAGTTACTGCCAGTATGCTTAGAATGACAATACAAATTGATCTGGCCATGTCCGTCTGTCTGTCTGTCTGTTTGTCTGTCTGTCTGTCTGTATGTATGCAAACTAGTCCCTCAGTTTTTGAGCTATCGCGATAAAACTTTGCACAGACACTTATTATTCCAGGGGACAGCACATTGGTCGGAGCTGGCCGGATCGGAATACTATATCTTATAGCTGCCATACAACTCGAAATCGGTTTTGGCCATATATCCCATGTTTTTTAATCTATCGCGATGAAACTTTGCACCGATACTTATTATTTAAAGAGACATCACTTTGGTTGGAGCCGGCTGGATCGGATCACTATATCTTATAGCTGCCATACAACTCGAAGTCGGTTTTGGCCATATATCCCATGTTTTTTTAATCTATCGCGATGAAACTTTGCATAGATACTTATTATTCAAAGAGACATCACATTGGTTGGAGCCGGCCGGATCGGATCACTATATCTTATAGCTGCTATACAACTGGCAATGAATTAAATATTCTTAGAACAAAAAAAAAATGTTACGCGACAAAACGATTTTGTACAGCTTATGAAATTTCAGTGGTGCAGTTGGCAGAGTGAAAATTGCCTATAGGTTCGAAAAGAGTATAAAATCTTCGGCACGCCGAAGATAATCCTTCCCCACTTGTTTTTATATTGTTTTTATACCCTGAACCCATTAAAAATGGGTACAAAGGGTATTATGGTTTTGTGCAAAAGTATGTAACAGGCATAAGGAAGCATCTCCGACCATATAAAGTATATATATTCTTGATCAGTATAAACAGCCGAGTCAATATAGCCATGTCCGTCTGTCTGTCTGTCCATTCGTCCGTCCGTCTGTCCGTCCGTCTTTCTGTCTGTATAAACACGCGGATATCAGAGACTACAAGGGCTAGAGACTTCATATTTGGAATATAAGTACTCGTAGTCCCGGGACAGTACAAGTCTATTTCATTTTATCGATAACTCGTCCCGTTAAAAAGTTAACGATAAATTTCGACTTCAGACCAGTGTTTTTGGCCATAACTTGAAAGGTATAAGAGCTAGTGGCCCCAAATATTTCACTTTTTTGGATACCAGCCCCCAACGCATTTTTAAAGTTATGACCTTGCAATTTGGTTTGGTCACACATTTTATAGCATATTGTTATTTCCTAAAAATTTCAGAAAGATCGGACAATAAACACAGCAGTTATTTAAGATTTTACTTACCATTGTGTGGGGCTCAGTGAAAAAGCAAGCTGACTGCCTAAACCGCTTGCACTGCTTGCAGGATGTGTGTGTTTGTATGTATGTACACTGATAGGTTAGCATGAATGGTTGTAAGGACTAGGTTCAGGGTATCTCCTAGTCGGGCACTCCCGTCTAGACCACTCTTACTTTTTTTCTTCTTCTTTTTCCTTTGTGGCCTATGAAATGGCTTGGAATTGGGGTAGATTTCACTTGGCAGCAACCTTGAAGCCAGAGCAAATTCAAATGAAAGGGTTCTCGTAATTGATTCCATCAGGTCTAGCATGAATGGTTGGCTTGACTGACTGAGTGACTGACTGACTGACTGACTGATGGGATTGATGAATGATTCAGTGCGTTTCTGGCGATTCGCAGCCCCTTGTCAAAGCGATCAAAGAGCAAGAGCAGCTTTATTTTTGTTTTGCGCTTCAAATTCCCTAATTACTGTCTGTCTACATTCATATATATTTCATTAATCATACGCCGCATAGGCCGACGCTACATCAACTTGCCCAAATATTTCGCAGTACAGACATCCCTCGGACTGACTGGGCTGGGATGAGAGGGAGACAGGACGATAGCGAGCGAGAGAGAGAGAGAGAGCGAGTGAGGGGTACGCAGCGGCATTATTGTCTGTTCACACGGCTTGGATGCTGACAAAGAGAGAGAGAGAGAGAGAGAGAGAGAGGAGTGAGGCAATGATGGTGACGCTTGATGGCCATGACAACGACACCGCTACGGACAGCCTGAGCAGCCTCGGTCGCCGTGTTGCTCAACGTGTTGAAACATGAATGAATCTTGTTCACAATTTGGCAACAACACGTTTAGCATGAAACGCAGGACGACAATGGGGCAACGGCTGCCAAGGCGCTGTACCCCTAAGTCTGCACCACAAAGCTCAACCTGCATCATCACAGGCACCATCACAGGCACATCCACAGCCACATCCACAGCCACATCGGTGGCGGTGGCGGCGTCGCGTACACAAATTATTAGCAGCCTCCTCGCTCTCGTCGCCTCTGTCCACTGTCCTCTGTCCTCTGTCCACTGTCCACTGTACCCCATGTCCCATTGTCCGTTGTTCGTCGCTTGCCGCTTTGCTGGTTAGTAAAACATCATGTCGCTGCTAAGGGTACCGGGCACAGCCTCTGTGGTCCAATTTGGAGGCATTGCCGTGCGGCGTCCCTTTTTTTTTTTTTTTTTTTTTTTTTTTTTGCCTCTGCCTTTGCTGCCTATTGCCTGCTGCTGCTGCTTCTGCTGCTGCTGCTGCTGCTGCTGCTGCTGCCTGCGGTGGCCGCCTAGAAAATTATCTGCTTATCTTGTCTTGTGCTCGTTGCGATCGGCTGCTTATTCATGTTCTTGGGCCGCTCTCTGCCTCTGTGCGGTTGCCCTCGTTGGCGGGTATCATGACTTTTGAATAATGATTGCTGCCACACAGCACACTTATGATTGCAATCACCTTGATGTTATCGATAACAGTCAGCTATAGTCAAAATACTAACAAATAAATATGTATATATACAAAATGCTAGCTAAGTATTAAATATATTAAGTCCTACTAAAATAGTTATTGATTTAAAATATATGTGTATATATATGAAACAAACCTTCAGTTATTTAAGTTTCTTATTGTTATTTTTAGTTTTGAGCGAAGTTTTAAACTGACTGACTTAAGCTAAAATCTATTATTTATTTACACTAAACTACAAAACTACACTTTAGGTGAGCAAATGCCTTTCCAATCTTTCGTATTCATAAATGTTGCCAAAAAAAAAATGTTGTGGGATCGAGTACAACTGCTCATTTTACACGGAAGTGAATTTAAAAACATTTTCAATATAAATTAGTGTTAAAATTTATTAATACGAATAAATAAAACAACTCTTGTAAATAATGCACAAAAAATAATTAATAAATAAGATTAAATGGTATATTTTACATTACTTTATCTACAACTTGCTTTGTATTTTGATGGACAAGACTCAAAGCTATACCCATATTCCAAATTTAAGTTCTATATATTCTAGATAATGTATTTTTCTGTTTTAAGATACCAATTTCGTTCAATTTAACTGAACATCGTTAAAGTTTTGGGCAATACATAAATATATAAATAATATTATATGTTCAGCCAAACAAAAGTTCGAGTTTCTGAGATCTTCAAGTTAGAGAACTTCGACTGTATGTAACAAAACTAAAAAAATTTCATATACTATGTGTTCATTTGATGAAAAGTAGAATGCACATTCACAACCGAAACACAGTTATATATAATTATCAATTATATAAATTTTTATATAAATGGTACTTGTATAATTATCATAAGTTAATTTAATGTCGACTAGAAACAGTCACAAAAAAAAGTTAAATTTATAAGAACACGATTTGTAGAAAAAACTGATAATAAATTTTAATAGAATAAATAAATAAACTTAAGATTAGTCAAAAATACAGAATATTTATAATAAAGTAATCCTTTATTTAAGATTGTTATAAAACAAAATAGGTAATATGATTATGCAAATTAATATTAAATAATAAGCTAATGTATAATAAAACAAGTGGGGAAGGATTATCTTCGGCGTGCCGAAGATTTTATACTCTTTTCGAACCTATAGGCAATTTTCACTCTGCCAACTGCACCACTGAAATTTCATAAGCTGTACAAAATCGCTTTGTCGCGTAATTTTTTTTTTGTTCTAAGAATATTTAATTTATTGCCAGTTGTACAGCAGCTATAAGACATAGTGATCGGATCCGGCCGACTCCAACCAGTGTGATGTCTCTTTGTATAATAAGTATCTGTGCAAAGTTGTATCGCGATAGCTTTAAAAACATGGAATATATGGCCAAAACCGACTTCGAGTTGTATGGCAGCTATAAGATATAGTGGTCCGATCCGGCCGGCTCCGACCAATGTGCTGTCCCCTTCAATAATAAGTGTCTGTGCAAAGTTTTATCGCAATAGCTCAAAAACTGAGGGACTAGTTTGCATACATACAGACAGACAGACAGACAGACAGACGGACATGGCTAGATCAATTTGTATTGTCATTCTAAGCATACTGGCAGTAACTTTTGGGGGTCTCCGACGCTTCCTTCTGTGCGTTACAAACTTCAGGACAAACTTAATATACTATTTTCTTCGAAAAGAGTATAATTATAAATCAAAGCTTATTAAATTTATAGAGATTTATATACATCGCTCACTGTCAGCAGATAAATAGTTTATTTAAGAGCTGTTGATTGAAATTGAATGTAATTTTGATATGATTAACCTTAAGAATACTTATAGCCAGAACCTTTGTTAACTCTCGCTGCTCTAGCTTAAGACTTCAAATGTTTATTTTCATCTTCAAGTACGTGCTGATTAGAACTGAAACAATGTTTCAATCTCGAAACAAAAGCATTTCCAAGTGCATTAAGTATTCGACTTGCTGCCAACAATAGCTGCTGCCCATCTTTTGTTGCTGTTGCTGTTGTTGTTATTGTTGTTGTTGTTGTTGTTGTGCATTTAATTTATGTGCTTGACGTGACACTTGCTATCGCAGCGTCTTCAGCCTGTTGCCTGCGAAATTCGTCAGGCCCATCGCGCCGACTGGGACAGCAGTTGAGCTGAGCTCAGCTCTGGTTATGGGAATCACTTTGTGTGCGTGTGTGTGTGTGTGTGTGTGTGCGTGTGTGTGTGTGTGTGCTGACCATGGGCCGCCTAATATGCGACAGCCGCCGCCTGTTAACACATCGGTGAACCTCAAAATATGAAAACCGAAACCGAAACCAAAACCAAAACGGAGCGCGCCGGGACTAAGAGACCCCACACTTGGTATGTCGACGTCGACGTCGACGTCGCTCCTAACGAGGTGTCCAGGCGGACGACGACATTCGAGCTGATGGCGGTCGGTGCGAGCGAGACGGGCAGAGCAGAGTCGAGCCGAGATGAGCCGGCGATTGAATTTCACACGTGGCTTAGTGTCCGCCCGCATTAAGTGCGCTTCATCAACTGACCGGAGCGCCAGAGCAGCTGGAGCATGAGAGCGAGATAGCTAGAGCTGGTTTACCTCTTCTGCGTCGTCTGCTTCATCTGCTTCTTCTGCTGCTGCTTATTTTGCTGATTTTTCTTAGGTTTTTCGGCGAGTGGGCGAGCTTTTATGCAAATGTGCTGCACATCGCCATCTTGGCTGGGCGATGGCTGCTGATCTCGCCATCTTGGACTGTCAATTGCGACGCTGACGCTGGCTGTGGGGGCTGTGTGGCAAGCTTCTCCGACTGCGACTGTGATTGCGACTGTGACTGTGACTGTGTATCGCCACTTGCATTTGTGGCCCTGGCCATTGTTCTGTGCGGCTGTGATGACATTCCACAGATTAGGCAGAGCGAGAGAGCGAGACAGAGAGAGAGTCAGAGAGAGAGAGAGAGAGAGAGTGAGAGTAAGACTGTTGTTGCCAATGGAAGGAAGGTAACTGTGCTGACGGTGCCATATCCTGCCGCAGCGTATGAATGAGTTATTTCGGACTTAATCGCAGCGCTTGCATCTCGCCATGTTGCAAAAGCCCCAGAGAGAAAGAGAGAGAGATAGAGAGAAGCAAGCGAAAGAAACGAATATCTGTATACCTTTGTGTCCATGTTGTTGTTGCTGTTGTTGTTTTGTTTCAGGGTCCCCGGCTTTGGTGTCCTCCATTTGATTGAACTGCTCAATGAAATATGCAAATCTGTTTGCTGCCGCCGCCGTCGCTTAATCAACTGCAAGGCAGCCAGCAAAGTCAGCGACAGAGCAAAGGACAGAACGGACGGACAGATGGACGGACAGACTGACTGTCGTTTTGTGCCCCATCATCATCATCATCATCATCATCATCGTCACCAGAGAGGAGCAGCAGCGAGCGAGAGTCACTAGCCATCGTTGGGTCCGCATCTTCGTCTGCTGCGCACATTTGTGGTCTTTTGGGGCAATCTGAAAATATCCTGCTGGTGGGTACATTTTTGCTCTTATGTGCTTTGCGCTGCTTTTTATCGGATCGGCGGGCCACAGTCACGACTTCTCCAGCCCAGCCAGAACTTGCAGTTGCACTTTTGTTGCTACGTTAAATTTCCTCCGCTCCTCCTCAGCCACCTCCTCTTCATCCTCCTCCTCCTTCTCCTTCTCCTCTCAGCTGCCTCGAAATATTTCTAGCTGGCAAAATGTCAGAGTCTCAAACTCTAGGCCACAAATCTAATTGAACTGTTCAAGCCGTTGGAGGTGCGCTAATTACATTTAATTGCATTTGTTAACAAGCCACTTGTCAAAAATATTTGTAAAAGAAGAAAAAAAAAGCAATACGACATGAAAACGAAACTGTTGCCGAAACTGTAACCGAAACGGATAACTGACAGCAATTGCAACTCAATCAGCGTTCAGCATTTCGCAAATGCCAGTTGGCCATAATGTCCATCAAAAGTGGCCCCAACCGACCAACTGACTAACTAACTCTGATTCAGTCTTGAGTCTTGAGTTGCAATATCGAAAAATTATTTTTAAACTGAGCAGATTTTTTTATGTTCTTGACCATATGCAAATTGAAGTTCTTCCTACGGGATCTAGCGACTTCAAAGTGCAGTTCAGGCAGTTCTTTGATTAGAAGTCAGTTAATCAAAGCATATAGCACATATATGTATAAGTGCTTCAAAGATATGCATTTGTTGTTCAGGTCTGTGGAAAGTTTTTTGCATAAATATTTTGGCATGCCAGGAACTTATATTATTTTTATTATTATTTGAATATTGAATTAAACAAAACAAGAGGGCAATGATTTTAAATGTCTATGGTTTAAGCTCAAGATTTTTCCAAAATAGTTCAACTTGAATACAATACTGAAATCATTTTTTTTTATATTATACTATTTACTTTTATCATATCATTATACCCTGAACCCATTAAAAATGGGTAAAAAGGGTATTATGGTTTTGTGCAAATGTATGTAACAGGCATAAGGAAGCATCTCCGACCATATAAAGTATATATATTATTGATCAGTATCAACAGCCGAGTCGATCTAGCCATGTCCGTCCGTCTGGCCGTCTGTCCGTCTGTATGAACACACAGATATCAAAAACTACAAGAGCTAGAGACTTCATATTTGGAATATAAGTTCTCCTAATCCCGGGACAGATCAAGTTTATTTTATTTGATCGATAGCTCGTCGCATTCAAAAGTTATCGATAAATTTTGATTTTAGACTAGCGTTTTTGGGACATAACTTTAAAGTTATAAGAGCTAGAGACCCCAAATTTGGCATGTATAATCTCGAATAGCATACACATGTAAAAAATATTTCACTTTTTTGGATAACTCACCCCTCAAACCCCCCAAAAGTTAAAAAAACGCATTTTTGAAGGTACGACCTTGCAATTTGGTTTGGTCACACATTCGACAATTGCTTGCCCCAAAAATTTCAATAAGATCGGACAATAAACACAGAAGCTATTTAAGATTTAACTTTCCATTGTGTGGGGCTCAGCGAAATAGCAAGCTAACTGCTTAAACCGCTTGCACTGTCTGTGTACTGCAGCATGTGTGTGTTTAGAGCAGTACGAATGATTGTAAGGACTGGGTTCAGGGTATCTCGTAGTCGGGCACTCCCGACTAGAGCACTCTTACTTGTTGAAATTTGGTTTGGTCACGCAAATAATTGACAATTGCTTGCCCCAAAAATGTTCGATAAGATCGGACAATAAACACAGAAGTTATTTATTGAAATTTTTGGGGCAAGTAATTGTCGATAATATGTGTTACCAAACCAAATTGCAAGGTCGTACCTTCAAAAATGCGTTTTTTTAACTTTTGGGGGGTTTGGGGGTGGTATCCAAAAAGTGAAATATTTGTTACATGTGTATGCTATTCGAGATTATACATGTCAAATTAGGGGCCTCTAGCTTTTATAACTTTGAAGTTATGTCCCAAAAACGCTAGTCTAAAATCAAAATTTATCGATAACTTTTGAATGCGACGAGCTATCGATAAAATGAAATAAACTTGATCTGTCCCGGGATTAGGAGAACTTAAATTCCAAATATGAAGTCTCTAGCTCTTGTAGTCTCTGATATCCGTGTGTTCATACAGACCGACGGACGGACAGACGGACAGACGGTCAGACGGACAGACGGACAGACAGACGAACATGGCTAGATCGACTCGGCTGCTGATACTGATCAAGAA
Organism: Drosophila flavopinicola; assembly: GCA_035042425.1. Classification (NCBI taxonomy): domain Eukaryota; kingdom Metazoa; phylum Arthropoda; class Insecta; order Diptera; family Drosophilidae; genus Drosophila; species Drosophila flavopinicola. The sequence goes on along the minus strand of JAWNLL010000272.1, from coordinate 185,392 downwards.
TATATATACTTTATATGGTCGGTGATGCTTCCTTATGCCTGTTACATACTTTTGCACAACTTCATTATACCCTTTTTAGCCATTTTTAATGGGTTCAGAGTGAACTTATAAATATAAGAAATTAGATACATGTGCATATTTGCAACTAAATGCATATGGTGTGCTCAGATACACTGTTATTTTCAGCTGGCATTCGCGATGAGCTTGCAACGCCCTGTGGCGGCTAGTTGGGCTTTGACTATGCAAACTGGACGCCTTATTTGCCGTATCTAGCGATCATCTAAGCCAGTTAGTTGCCAGCTAGCGCCACTTGCTCTCTGTGTGTGTGTGTGTGTGTGCGTGTGTGTATGGGTCGGCTTTATGCAATGCGTATCGCAAAGATACACAAGCATTTGCTGGCACTCAGATTGCGGCTATCGATAACGTGACTGCGAATGCGAATGCGACTTCGACGGTGGCTTAATATTTGCGTTTGTGGCGTTAATTATGGGTTTCGCTGTTTCTTTGATTGTTTATTTGTTTGTTTTCATTCGTTCAGTCCGTTCGCCAACGAGTCGCAGTCGCAGTTGCAGTTGGAGTTGCAGTTGAAGTCGCTTTTGTCGTTGTACAATTGTTGTTGGTCGTGTAATTCCGGTTCGTGCAATGATAATTATATTAATTTGCCATCGAATGAGCGGCAAGTGATATCGTCGTTGTTGTTGTCTGTTGTTGTTGTTGCTGCCAGTCAGCCAGTCAACCAGACAGTCAGTCAATCAGCCAGCCAGCCAGTCAGTCAGTCAGTTCGTCAATTCTTCATACGTGTCTTTGTTATCAATTTGTGTGCTGTGTGTGGCTGTCCTGTCTGTCCAGCTGTGTGTAAGTGTGTGTGTAAATGTACACAGAAAAAAATGATCAAAAACAAAATCTTATGATGAGTACGAAATACGTAAATTTTAGATCGGGATTTTCATTATTGATCAATTTTTTTAAATATTAGGAAATTTTTTTCTTTTTTTTGGGAACTCATATGCTTAACAAACCCGAAATTAACTAACTTTTTACACCGTTTGAGCGATTGATTCTGTACAAGTTATTCTTGATTTTATATTATAGATATGACGTTAATTTTTAATGTATTCATTTGTTTATTTATTTATTTAATTAAAAACAGGATTATAATTATTAATAGGCGCGAGTTTACATTAAAAGCTAGAGCTGCTAACTGATATCTTCGGCTATAAGAAACGAATTAAAATTATTAATATTTATTTTAAATGGAAAATCTATTGTAAATGACAAAAATTTTACAATTAAATTGGTGTAAATCTAAAACTAAAATTTATGATTAAAATCGTCCGCCGCTTAGAGAAAAAATCAAATTTAGATCTAAAAATAATTATGGTTGTATTAGTTAAAATAATTGTTTTTATTGATTTTAATAATAAAAAAATCCATGAAGTTCATAATTAGGAACATATTTGTTTAGATTTTTGTGACCAGTTGATTTAGCGTATGATTTTAATTAAGTTCTATATTTAATTAAGTTCAAATAAATCAAGTGCTTTCTATTCGAGTCTGAGGATGACTTTATTTTTTTTGGCTGTGTAGTTATGGCAGTTGCTGCTGCAGTCGCAAAAGCTGTCCAATCCTGCATTACGAAAACAATTGAGATTGAGGCAAATCAAAGCAACTGGCTCTAAGCTACAATATAACTGCATGTGGCCCAAACAGCTGATGTGTCTGTAATTATGGCAGTAGCAGCGTGGCCAAACAACCGACAACAGACACAACAAGCAAACGACAATCGACAATCGACAATCGACAACCGTCCACCGACAACAACGACAACAACAATAACAACAATTGCGCTTGGTATTCATTTGGCTTCGGAATGCATCTGAAAAAGGCCCATTGCATAAGTGGACAGAGTGCAATCGTTTGCTCAATATATATATATATATAAATATATATATGTACCAACCTGCCAGGATATTCGATACAGTAATGCAGGGCTCACAAAGAGAGCGGCAGAGAGCGGGAGGGAAGCAACACACGGGGGCAGCTTACAAATCCGAGGCGCTGTCATAAAGATTTGTGCCCTGGGCCCCGTCAATGTGGGCATGAAAACGCGTGTAGTCGGATACCATACCATATATTATACCTGCCACCGACCGACAGACCGACCGACCGAATATCTTTCACTCCTCGTGCCCCTTCCTCGTCCCTGCTGCCACCACACACACACACACACACACACACACACACCTGGGCAGCAGGAGCGATCTGTGCAACAACCTCGCTGCGTGTAAGACAAATGAGCACTCAATTATCGTATTTCTGCTTTAGTGGCTGCTTCATTTGTCTTTCGATTTAATGTGATGGAATGGAATTGGATGGGCTGGTATATGATGTGTTGCACTAAGTACGGGCCTCTCACTATCCCAGCCTCGAAGCACTTGTGTGCTGATCAACGCCAGCCAATTTGATTCGATTGCATCCCGGTCGCAGAATAACACACTTGCACTCACTCTTCACTAGTTGAGCGTACTAATATTTAAATAAATATTTGAAATATGTAAAGCGAAAAACAAGACTACTTTATTTATTGAATATAACTATTCCATGGAAAAAACGATGAAATTTATATTATCAACCTTTAATATCGATTTAGTGTTGACAAAGTTATGGAAGTGTGAAATCTGAAAGTGGCATTTACATATTTCACATATTGTGTCATCATATATGCCAGGATATTCGACCAATCTAGAGCAAAATTTATGGCAGAAAATGGCTTTGATCCTAAAAATCGGAGTAGTTTAAAAAAATAAATAAATAAATAAATTTACAATTCATAAAGGAAGGAAACTTAAAGGTGGAATACAATTTTGAGTAAATACCGTAAACAAACAGTCCCCGAGCTTGAAATTTGGTACAGACATGGCAAAGTTATTATATTTTTGCAGACCAATTTTTTTTTATATTAACAGATTATTAATAATTTTTTTATTTTTTTGTTATTTTGTTTGGGTTTTCTGGGTATTCCCCCAATCCAACAATGCAACAAATGTTGAACCAATTTAGTATTTTTTATTATTATCACCAGAACTTAACGTAATTTTAATTTTATATCTTAAATTTGTCGACTGTCAAAAGTCGACAATAAATAAAAATAAATTAAATCAAATATATGTAATTCTCAATAATAAGTCTAGAAATATGAATTTCCAGAAGTTTATTGAAGTTTAGTATTAATACTTTTACATTGTTATGATTATTATTATTTGTTTACTATTGATTTATATGTAATTGGGTCAATTGGCTTGTATATGTGCGATAAGGACACTTACTTTACTTTATACCGACTAAAATTGATAAGTTTACAATACTAGAGCACACTTCTTGTAAATTTGCCATATTCCATTAGATTTGTCATTCTAGAAGTAAGTGAAATAAGTGCGTCAGTCAGTTGCTGTATGGTAATATGGGAAATACTTACATAGTTGCTGCTAGGCAGTGTTGTATAATTGAATAATATGTATGCCATTCAATCATTTATATTTTGCTAATGCTCTTTGCAGATCCACTGATTCACTGCCCCCTCTTGTGCATGTCCAGACGATTTGTATTTGATTGTCTCGATTGGCGGCAGTTGCAAGTGGAGACGAAGGTGGGGGCGGTGCGGAAGTGGGGCGGGAGTGGGGGCTGCGGCGGTGTCGGGACGACGACAATCGTCGCATCATTCACCGTCTGCTCTGCCCAGGCCGAGACTCATCCTCGTCACATGTGCGAATGGTGGTCCAATCTGTCATTCCAGCTGGCTGGAGCGGGCACTACTACGCCTGAGATGAGACGGGGTAGGGGTAGGGGTAGGGGTAGGCGTACGGGCAGGGGTACGGGGGCCTGTAAGTTCCAGCGGTCGGGTGGTCGTTTCGGCCGATGTTTATCTCGTGAGGCAGTTCAGTTTAGTATTTTCTTATTATTTCTTCGTCTCTTGTATGCCCCTCTCGCTCTCCCACACTTACGCCCGGTCTCTCTCCATCTCTCTCTCTCTGTTGGCCGGCTGTCATTCAAGCGCTCAACCTTTGTGTGAGGCGACTGCTCATCATCAACTCGTACTCCACTCGTTTTGCCTCCTTAAAAAATATATAAAATGCAGAATTATGAATCGGCATGTTTTACATGTGCGGGAGGTCTTGCTAAAAAAAAAGAAGATGCAAAGAAGGAAAACGGAATATATATATATATATATATCGTTTTGTATAAAACAAAAAAAAGAGCAGACAATTTTGAATTGTAGTGTCCGTGTGTACCTGTCGCTCAATTCTTGAATGCCCAACCTGTTGCCGTCAAATCTTGAATTAAATGTTGTGAAATTGTACACTTCAAAACGAAAACACACGACGATTCGATTCGATCCGATCCGAGTCCCGTGTAAGTCGTAACTGGACGGAGGATAACTGCGACAGCAACAACACCAACAACAACAACAACAACAACAGAAAAAAGGAACTATCATTCTACATAATTATCAATCTGGTTTCGGGTATGCGTTGTCTCTTGTCTTCGGTGTTTTTTTTTCTTTTTGTTTTATTGCAATTACCGCGCTTACCCGCTTTGTGTGGTCCCCCAAGTGCTTGGGAATGCTCAGGTGAATGTCAAAGCTGCTGCACTGAACAAAATACTTGATAGGAGATAGCTTGAAATGCCAGAAAATACCAGCCTGATATTTTCTTGCATATTTGCACTATTTTTAACGATCGATGTATTATTTAAGAAGCAAATGCCGAACGATGAAAGCAAAATGCAAGCAATGGCTTTTGTCAAGGATATACGCGAACAGTATCCTGACAAGTTCATCAATGTTGCCAATTCCAATCCGGAAGTCTTTGCTTTCCTCCAGATCCTGTAAACCACTCCCTGCAATCGATCATCTTCAGTTGGCCGTAAACAAAAAATAATAAACAAAAAGACACATCACAAAACACACGACACAAATTTGGATAAAAATAAAACGGAAATTATTTTAAGTCAACATTTTTCTATAACTGGTTTTTGACCGAGATATTTGATATAATATTTCTTGAAATCACAAAATAATATGTTCCAAATTCCAAAATGATATTTGGAACTAAGCCGAGATATTATTAAGAATATAGCACATAAATGAAAAAAGAATAAAAAAAAGAAATGGAAATCATAAGAACATAAATTGTATATTTCCAGCTATAATTGTAATTCAAACAACAGAATTCCTTGGTAATCGCAAATGACTAAATAAAATACAAAAAAAAAACAGTATAAGCTAAAAAGTAAATTTAAAATATATTCATTTCCTGATCATGTCTGGCACACTTATTTATAAGCTAAGCTTGTAGTGCTAGGCAAACATTCAATAATTAAAATAAAATAATTATTTAAATTAGATATTTGAAAAGAAAAAAAACGATGGTCAAGCTAAGAAAGCAGACTTTCAGGGAAATAGCCAGCAAATAACATTAAATTAAAATACATAAATAAATTTGCAATTATCAAAACAGTGAACTTATAACTAGAAACATTAAGTAAAACAAGTGGGGAAGGATTATATTCGGCGTGCCGAAGATTTTATACTCTTTTCGAACCTTTGGGCAATTTTCACACTGCCAACTGCATCACATCATTTCATATTATTTTTATTTTTGTTCTAAGAATATTTAATTCATTGCCAGTTGTATGGCAGCTATAAGATATAGTGGTCCGATCCGGCCGGCTCCGACCAAAGTAATGTCTCTTTGAATAGTAAGTATCAGTGAAAAGTTTCATCGCGATAGATTCAAAAACATGGGATATATGGTCAAAACCGACTTCGAGTTGTATGGCAGCTATAAGATAGAGTGGTCCGATCCGGCCGGTTCCAACCAATGTACTGTCCCGTTAAATAATAAGTGTCTGTGCAAAGTCTTATCGCGATAGCTTAAAAACTGAGGGACTAGTTTGCATACATACAGACAGACAGACAGACAGACAGACATACGGACATGGCTAGATCAATTTGTAATGTCATTTTAAGCATACATGCAGTAACTTTTGGGAGTCTCTGACGCTTCCTTCTATGTGTTACAAACTTCAGCACAAGCTGAATATACTATTTTCTTCGAAAGAGTATAATAATTGAAATAAAATTCAAAGCTCATCTTCAAACTTAAAGTCAGTTTAATTATAATTTATTTTATTAATGACAAATGTCAAATCAAAATATTAATTGCAGTTTTAGTAACTAGCTTAAGCACTGGCAAAATGACTAAAATAAACTCAGTCTGGTCGGATTTTGTTCAGTGTACTGCTGCAATTGTTGTTGCCGGGCAAGATTAATGGCTACGCAATCAATCAGGCCTCACATCAAGCGGGCGCCATCGACAATTTTTGTATAAAACACTTGCAAAGCTTCCTGCTGCTACACTCCTGTACTGCGTATCCCTATCGCCCCCAACCCGCTGCACATCCTTTGTGCCTGAGTGTGTGTGAGTGTGTGTGTGTGTGTGTGTGTGCTTGTCTCTGCCTTTGCCCATTGTCATTTGACACTTTGCCTGGGCCAATCAACACCAATGGCCAAATGAGGCGCCATCACAGCAGCAGAGCACCACCGCACCACTGCACCAGAGCACACAGAGCAACCACCATCGTGAGCGGCGCCGTTATCGCATTACTTCCACACCAAATAGTTCAGCCTATGAAAGTAATAACTGTGGGAACCGCATTTGGTGCCTCTGTGTTCGCAGCCCGATCGTTTCAGCTCGTTCGCTTCATTGCCGTTTTATTGGTTGGAAATAAGTTAATAACATGGACGTCGAGTCGCCGGCAAAGCCGAAAGCCGAAAGCCCTAAGACGGAAGACGAAAGACGAACGACGGCTTCACACATATCCTTATCCTTTTGCTGGCAACAATAACCATGCAACAATATTGCCGACTCTCTGACACTCATGGACTTGACTTAGCTGCTGCTGCTTCTACTGCTGCTGCTGCTGCTGCTGCTGCAGCGGAAGCCGCATAAGGTCGCTTTCAACAGCTAAGCCAAACAGCCAAAGTATATCATCATAACCACCTACTTTTTGGACCTCGCAACGAGCCGGCAATTGGCGCGATGAGAGACCAGCAGCGCCAACAACTGGGCCCCCAGGCGACGCAAACGCAGCTCCAACTCAAAGCTACAAACTCAGAACTCCAACTCCAACTCCAGCTCCAGCTCCAGCTCCGACTACAGCTCTCCAAGTCGAAGACGCCGCCGTCGCTGCTGATAATGATGAAGGTGTTGCTGCTGCTGCTGCTGCTGCTGCTGCTGCTGCTGCTGCTGCTCTCTGGTGTTGGCGATGATGATGCCGATGACGCGGATGCGCCGTCGAAGCCGCCCAGCCTCCATGCGTCTTAAGCATACGCTAGTGGCTGCCATTCACTCCGCCAGCTGGTTGCGCTACCAACAAAGTACTTATCAACTTCATCAATATCAAAATATATATGCATTTTTTTAAATAAATATATCAAATAAATTGCGAAGATAAGAAATTATTTATACATTTATAACGCAAAAGATAACCTAATTGATATTGCCCACTTTTTATTGCTTTCTTCATGATTTTAATATGCCAGTTAAACTACTTAGTAAGTAAATATCAAATTCATTAATAATACTCACAAAAATCGAACAAATAAATATATAATAATAAGCAAACAATAAAAAAAACCAAGCTTATATAATAAATGACAGTTGCAATTTTATTGCAGTTATTAACTTAATAGAAATAATTTAATTGCAATTCAATAAGATATTCAGCAGCTCTTTCACTTACTAAATGTATTTATTATAAATTCCTTCAGTATTATAATATTATATTAAATCTAATAAACACAAAAACCTAAAGAAATAAATAAATAAATCCGAAAATTGCTACAAATTTAAAAATCCTACCAAATAAATGCGGAATAAAAACAAACTCAATATACTATGAATACCTTTATTAGCAGATTATAATGGTTAAATAGATAAAAAAAATAAAAAGTCTTCACATTACATAGTTTAATGCAATTTAAGGTATAAGTATTCTTGGCTGCTTGAATTGTATATACTTCAATGTAATCCATACAAAAATCAATAATCTACTAATTACTAAGATATACAAATTTGTATATATTAAATAATAATCTATTAAATCTAAGAAAAATATACATAAATATGAAAAATATATATATATACATATATATAAAATTCATGAACAACTTACAATTTTTATGATTGCTTTTATAAACCGTTTTTCAAGGGCGAAACAGTTTTAGCTTTAAAAATTGTATCTGACTTAACTAATTTAATTCCTTGCTATATTAAACTCCAGTTTGAAAAGTTGCATATTTTGCAAGTATAATTTACATTCCATATTCAATTTTGATAGGCATTTTAATGATTTATATTGAACAACAATAACTTTTTTGCTTTTACTTTTATCAGTGTAATGCAATTGAATTTGCTAAACGAATATCAAGCCATAATAAACTCAAATTGACAACATAAAATGTTGCATTTTGAGAGTGAACTTCTGTGGATAGCCGGGCCCAAATGGCTGGACAGAGTGTAGGGCATTCGTTGGGCCTGTCTATTGGCGCCGCGATGCGCCGCTAAATGGGATCAGTTTTGGTAACGAGTTAACGAGTTGATTTCACTTCAGCGATTGCCGCCGAACCCGAAACCGAACCGGATTAGCAGTTTGCATCGTCTGTTGCCGTGAATGTTGTTGCTTTTGTTGCTGTTGTTGTTGTTGTTGTTGATGATGCTGTAGTTGTTGTTGTTGCTGTTGCTGTTTCTGGATGCGGCTCTGTCTGTGGCTCTTGCGCGGTGGCCATGGCCAATGTCTACACAACAAGGTGACGGCTTATAATGACGGCCGCGGCCGGATCGGACAATCAGCCGGCCTAACACTGTGGCTCAGACTGCGGCTGTGGCTGTGACTGTGGCTGTGGCTGTGGCTCAGACTGTGGCTCAGACTTCCACTGAGGCGTTTGCACCTCCCATGGCCAGGCTGGCTGCAGCGCGCTCCTGTGGCGGCCTTTGATGCTCAAATATACGGCTTGCATGTGTTGGCAATTTTTGTTCGCCTTTTTTTGTTTTCTTCTCTTTTTGGCTGCCCCTCGTTGTGGTTTGGCTCAACGTGGTCCCTTTGCCACGTCTGTCGCCGTCTGTGCGTCGTCTCTTTTGGGCTTTGTCAGGGGCGTTACCCAGTGATCATCACGCGTTTGCGCTGCTCTTTCTTTCTGCCTTCTTTTTTTTGCTTTTTTTTTTTTTTTGCTTTTGCTTAATGGGTGTTATTTTATTTTGCCGTAAATATTTTTGCAATGGGCGCTAATTAAGTTTGGCTCTGGCGATCTGCATCCTTCGCACTTTGTTATGTGTGAAACTTTTAAATTTCGAGCGGCGGCAAACATGAAAACGCAGCGCACAGCGCTCACCAAATTACCGGCCATTAATGGGGCAGCATCCCTCCGTGCTATATATATGCATCATCCTCCCCCCTCATCCAAAACACACTCTTTTCCTCTGGCAGCAATTGAGGCAAACACCAAGCCAAAATATTACCTGGCTCTGGATGTTTTCTTCATTTTTTTTGTATAAATAAATATTGAAATTTATTAATTTAGCAGCGAGTTGCGCATACGCCCTGTGCGCCCCATCTCTGAGCCAAAAACTATGAATGGGACCCGCTCGAGTGCAACGCTACCACAGTAAATGCATTCCTTACGCAGCAAAAACAAAAGAGCTGAGCGAAAACAACAATACCGACAACAACAACAACAACAACAGCAACAACAAAATACTTCATTAGCCGTGAAATATGTTTTTATGACTCATTTTTCGGGCATTCGCCGTTTCGCCGTTCGACGCTGCATTTTTAGTTGCTGTTTCAAATCGATTGGACAATAAATTAGCATTATGCGGTTACAATTTGAGTGTCGTCAGAAATTGTTGGGCCCCAAGTCATGCGCTGAGCTGGCAGCCAACGTTCCAGTTCAAAGACCGCAGCTCAACGTAGGCGTTCTCATCCATAGATAGGCAGCCAGTTAACTTGACGAGAACTGAAGCTATGCGCTAATTGCGAGAATCAGATGGTAAAATGTTGCTTCATTAATATGCGATTTTGTGTATTGAACTTCAGATACCTGCAGTTGTACTTATCTCAGGAATCCACATTGTTGGAACTCAGCTACATATTAAAAGCTGACGTGTTTCTTATTGACTTCAAGTCATTTACAGATTCTGAACTCCTATTTGGTAATACTATTTCATAATACTAACAAATACTCTATTTTAATGAATTTTTTAAGAAATTGTCTGTTAAAATTTTGTTTAAGTATTAGTTGTTTTTAAAGCCTTGCTTGGTGTTTATGATGACCACTTTTGGAATTAGAACTAACTGAATTTAAACCATATTGTTGAGCAATTATTATCAAAAATTATAACTGATTACCGATCTTTAACCGAATAAATTTGCAAATATATTTTTATAATAAAAAAAAAAATGAATAAAAGCATTAAAAGACATTAAAAATTATAAAAACAAATAAATTATAAAATATATCATATGGCACAAAAAACAACACGTTTTTTATTTGAGCTATTCAGTAAATAAAACCACCCCAGTTGAAAAAAATATTTGTGTAATATTAATTACAAAATGATTCTACATTTATGTATTTTATTTATTTAATTTCGATACAGAAAATTACAAGTGCTCAAACATACAATTAATCATCTATGAATAGTATATAAAGGTTTCGAAAAATAAGCAAAAAGGCAAACAAATGATGCAATTAAAACGTAAATTAAAAAATAAATAAAAATTTCATTCATTCGATATAACTAAATATGCCTTCAATTGATATTCTATGAGCGCACTGAATTTGAATTGACATGCAGCGAGCTTGTCATAGATTACTTCAAATATTACTCATGCATCAGCTTCATAAACTAAACATTACACATTGAGCATATTAGGCAATAAAACCGGCGCCTCACACGCCTAGGTAAATAAGTGTATAAGTGTATGCCCATCAAAAATTCCAAAAAAGTCCCTCTGCAAATGCGATTGGAGGTCGACGCGGAGGCGGAACAAGCGAACGCCCCCAGCCCCCAGCCCCCGGCCATCAGACACCAGACGCCCCGAGTCCCACTCAATTGTACCAATGACGATCGATTGGCGACCCCAAAGGCAATAGTACAATAAAAAATAAAAAATAAACACCGAAACTACCAAATGGAAACTTCACGCCCGCGCCTCGATAATAGTTTAAAAATAGCTTGGCCCAATCATGCAGCGCAAATAGCGAGCACGGAGTCGCCTCCACCGGCGACGTCTCCATGAGTAACGACTCGGCTCGAACTTATTGACGATTGATCTTGTTATTTTAGCATGGTGAAATTGAACTCAAACAATTTGTGACGCTATTCGCGTTCTCTGTCTCGCTCGCTCTCTCTCTCTAACTGGCAGCCATCCATCTCGCTCTGCGCGCGTGAAACGGCGCGCAAAAATTTATGAATGAACCTCAGCGAATGTGTGCATGAGTGTGTGTGTGCGTGTGTGTGTGTGTGCGAGCGTGAGAGCGAGCTTGACTAGCCGGCTGTATGGCAGACACCGGCGCGTATGAGTAATATCTCAATTCTTGTGAAATTGAACGGAAATAACTAAAATTGTAAGAGCTTCCGTGACGTCGACAACGCGCGCTCTCTCTCTCTCTCTCTCTATCTATCTCTCTCGCTGTGTGTGTGTGTGTGTGTGTGTGTGTGCGACCTACGATATAGTACTAGTCACTCATGTGACAATGAATAATGTGTGTGCGAGCGCCAAATCGGAAGTGATATGGCACAATTTCAATTTGTGTTCCATTGGCGCCTCTGCTCTTCCTGTGTGTGCCCAAATATGTGTAGTGAAAGTGCGTTTGGGGCTGATAGCAGGCCACGCCTGCCGATAAAGTGCCGCTGCCTTATCGCCATGGCACACATATACTAACAGCTCTTCTATGTGTATGTGCAGGTGTGTGTGTGTGTGTGTGTGTGTGTGTGTGTGTGTGTGTGTGATAACAGCAACAAACTGAAATCAATGTCGTGGTCAATGCGCACTCGCAAACAAATCACAAGAGAGTCAAAGTCACGCACACACTGTTAGATGCGCTCAGCGAGCACAGCAGGCAGGTGGCAATCACACACACACTCACACACACACACACACAAAGACGGTGAGATAATGAGCAAGCAACAGAGAGAGAGAAAGAGAGCGAGAGAGAGAAGCGTCTCACAGCGGTTTGTAGCGGTAAATATTAAGCGGGAATCGCAACGAATTCAGCAATGAGCTACTTTTAAGCCAAAAGCAGATATTTTCATGGATAATAGGTAATTTTAAGGTTTTTCAATGTAGCAAAAGCAATGTGTAAGTGGAAAATAAAAATAATAAATACACTAAGCTTATATGTTCATTAATCAAATTAAATTGATAAAACTGATAGTGACTATTTCATTAATGTAAAATTACGCCTAGTAGCAGTTGAATTATATTTATAAATACTAATAATAATATTGTGACTTCTAAATATAATGCTGAAAAATTGCAAGCTTATGGAATATACTTAAAAATTTAAATGTTTATAATGTAGCGCTCCTTAAACTTCATGATATGACTATATTTTCCGAACACTTTATGCATTGATATCGTAAATAATATTTAAATATATAAAATGCATACATATATTGTACACATTAAGATATATATATTGCAGCGTTCTTTAATTGCATAATCTACCGCTTATCATAAATAATATTTGAAAGTATTTAGTATTTAGCACTTACATATTTATGTAAACTATACAAACTAAAGCATTCTTTAATTGCATAATATTTAGTATGCATAATACTATATAAATCTACATGGTTATTACCGATATATGTCAACTATACAATTGGCTACCCCTCAACACTTTATATACATTATTATCATACCGCATCCGACTATCGATATGCCCCACTGTGAAGCCTCCCACATGCCGTGTGTGTGTGTAAGTGTGTGTGTGTGTGTGTGTGTGTGTGTGTGTGTGTGTGTTTACAGTGTACGCTATCGCAAGTCACAGTTATTCATTGTTTTCGCTCAGCTGTTCGGCTGTTCGGCTACTGTCGCCGGTTCGCTCATCAGGTTTGAGCATTTGAGTGTGTGAGTGTGTGTGTGTGTGTGTGTGAACAGCTGTTTGAGAGCTCCCGAGGGGGTTGTTAAGGGAATGGATGGAGTGGGTGGTAATGGGTCGCATGGCACACTCATCGTCATCGACATCGACATCGACATCGAGCAACCCAATATGATTATCGTTAGCCGTACTGCACACACACAGTCGATAGTCGACTCACTCACACATATGCACGAGCAGAGGCGTTCGCGAATCACACACACACACACACACACTCGCACACACACATGCAGAGAGGGAGAAATATGACTTGTGCAGCTGAGGGGCCTCCTCGACATACTCCTCATTAGTACGCTCATAGTAACTGAAGAGTTCAGTTCGCACATAAAACGCGTCTGCTGCTCAGCTCTGCTCTGCTCTGCTTTTGCCACTGCTCTGCTCGCTGCTGCGAAAGCAAAAGCTGTCGAATACCTCTATATAGAGAGAAGGCAACACAAGTGGCGAATTCGATCGCCAGCCACTCAAATCAAATCAAAACAGGCAGCCAAACGCAGCGCGTCGACACTTTATTTATTTATTTTTTTTTTCTCGCTCGCCAATATTATTGTATCTTGAAGATATACGTTATTGTTTTGGTTTTTTGCTGCTCAAAGTGTTCCGCGTGTTTATTGCTCCACATTTAAAGAGTCTGTGTTTCAAAAGTGTGGCCACAATAGCTTTCTGGCGTTTTCCATCGAGGCAGGACGCTGACGCAGCCAATTTCCCAGCGCAATTGGCACAGGACTCATTGGAAATTTATGTGTAAATGGTGCGTAATTATTTCAGCATATCAATCAGACAATCCCCACTTACCCATCTACCCACAAATCGTGGGTAGCCTTATCGTGCAGTTATTGTTATTGTTATTGTTATTTTGGCTGTGCATTTATTTTCTTTCTGCTTTTCGAGAAGCCGCCAAGCAAAAGTCAGTGCGTGATAAGTGCGATTACCCGACTGCCTACTCTTTAGGGCTATTGTATCTGCTATACACATTTGCTCTGTCTGATGAAATTCATAAAACTGAACTGTCAGTTAGCTGGGCCAAAGGAACTACTTCAATATATACACATGTAGTTATTACTAGTAGTAGTACTTTATTTTTCGATTAACTACATTTAGTTTATCTGACAAATTCAGCATTTGAGCATTTCAGCTTTTCGCTCGAATTTCAATTGATTTGCTAATTGCTATCGTCCGCCGAGCACACTCACCAGTTTTAATCATAAATAGCTACCCTGACCTATGTATGTGGAAGCTAATGTTCGTCGCTTTTGCTAGGGAAGAATTTAGCCTACTTTTGGACCATAAACAGTGTAATCAAAACTATAGTAATGCCGACTACGTTTTCTAGGAATCCGCACAGCATTTATCAATGCGCAATGCAATCAGACTAAATGCGGCTCTAGCTGGGCCATATCGACTAGCAGCTACCCTGCAGCGCACAAATATAATCAAATAAATATAATAATCAAAAAAAATATAATACAATATAATTTAAAAAAAAATGGAAGAACATATGCATATTTACTAAATATCAGTAAAAACAAGAAATAAATATAATCAATTAAAGTATATAAATAATATGCTAAAACTAAAATAAAAAAAAATAAAAAAAGTATATTTTGCTTGTATGTATATGTATATAAAATATTATGAATATAACAAAGTATAATATAAGTAAAACGAAACGAATCTTGAATAACACAACATTATCTTTTGATTTAAAAAAAAATATAAACAAAAATTCTTAAACAGAATAAAAGTATAAAAAATAAAATAAAAAAAATTTCACAATATTTTACTTTGATTGAAAATATATAATACATATGAACAAAACATATATTTACAAATTGCATAAATGAATTAAATATTAAAGTTAACCGAGTTGTGCATAAATGACTATTTGACCTAAAAAATAAAATAAATAATAAAAATCTAAATGATATAAGCAAATTATATAAATAATAGAGCAAATAGCATAAATGCTAATCAGGTTGAGGTTGAGCGACTAGTTGCATACCTTTTAGCTTGTAATCTGCCTGTACAGGGTATCTAAATATGCAAGTGCAGTGCCTGCAGATAAGCTGCGTGCGTTTCTGGGCCGCCCTGACACAAGGGCCTTTTGTGTTGGCCAGCAATTTGGCCACTTGGCTACCAGTTAGCAGTTAGCAGTTACCAAAACACACATTTTCAATTCAAATCAAAAGCCCAAAAGTGAAACATGTGAAATTAATTTACACGTTCGGGGCGGGCGGCTGCTCGTATTTTATTTGGCTTGCTTGCTTGCTGGCTCGTTTGGGGAAAAGGGTGGTGGGCCACAAGTGTGGGGGAAGTTAGGGGGGAGGTGGGGGGGGGGGCGGCGGCGGCGTTTGTTTGACAACAGCAACAAGTCAGAGCGTGTGCGCGATGCGTCAGCAACAACGAACGCCGGCGTTATTGTTTTTGTTTTTTTTTGTTTTTGCCATGGACAAGGTCCGGGCCACGACAGCAACAGCAGAGCAAGAGCGAGAGAGGGAGAGAGGTAGAGAGAGTGGGGCAAAAGACAAAAGACAAGACATATACATACGTGTATGTAAGAGACAAACGGCCGATGCCGTTGCCAATGCCAATGCCAGTGGCAACAGCTTGGACTCTTGACTCTCAGACGCTGAATTTCACAAAAGTGTGCAAGAGCAAGTTCGTTGACTTTGTAGCGCAGTGTATGCGCAGATTCGCATATGCTCGCTCGCATGATGATTCAGCCAAATTAAGACTTTAATTTTAAATAATTATGTCAGACAATTACAGCAACAGCAACAGCAACAGCAATAATAACAAACGATAGCGATAACGAGGCCTGGGCACGTTTCGGGCCCAAAATCATATCATCATATCATATGTATATCGCCTGACTAACGGGAATTCCCCCATTCGTTCGCTCGTTCGCTCGTTCGTTCGTTCGTTCTTTCAGACGACAACAGTTGTTGGCCCGCTCAACAACAGCAAGAACAACAGCAAGACGGCAACCACAAGCAAAACGCCAACGACGACGACGGCGACGACGGCTCGCAGACGACGTCCCAACTATCGCACTCTGCTGCTACTGCTAGCCTTCTCGATAATGTGCCAGCTGCAGCAGTTCGGTGCAGGCGGCGCTGGAGCTGCCCCAACTGACACGCCCCCTCACAATGCCACACTGCGGGCGCACAGAGCGCGACTGCAGAAGCGCCACAACAGCAGCACCTTCAAGCAGCTCTTCCACAGCGAACTCAACAGCGCTGTGGTGCACTGGAGCAATGCCTGCGGTGGCAAGTGGATGGGACCCGAACTCGACCCCACTCCCATGCGACCCCACAAGCGCTGTGCCAAGCATAAGAAGGTATGTTCAGTTTACAATTCTATTCAAATAAATGCTATACTTATTATATCAATACATATATCTAATGAATATTTATTATATTTTATTTATGTATATAAACAAAAAATACAAAATATATCGTTTTTTTACTTAAATAGAATATATATATATTTAATGTATATTTATTATATTTTACTTATGCATATAAACAAAAAATACAAAATATATAATTTTTTTACTTACATAGAAAATATATATTTAATGTATATTTATTCTATTTTATCTATGTATATAAACAAAAAATACAAAATATATCATTTTTTACTTATATAGAAAATATTTATATACTAAATATATCTAATGTATATTTATTATGTTTTATTTATGTACATAAACAAAAAATACAAAATATATCATTTTTTTACTTATATAGAACATATCTATCTAATGTATATTTATTATATTTTATTTATGCATATAAACAAAAAAAAAACATTTTTTTTTATAATATGTATTTTTGTATATAAACAAAATATAATAAATAATAAAATCATTTATTTATTTATATATATTTAATATATATTTTCTTATAAGCATATGCCTGTATTTTTTTTCAAAATGTTTTTGCCATATTTTATTTACTTGCATATTTTTTTCTTACATATTTAAATTTATAATAATAATAATTAATAAATTTATACTTATTGTATTTATTAGATATATATTATTATATTTTCTTTCGCAAATTTATATATATATATATATATATATTTGCTGGATGCATATATTTTTATAATATTTAATTTATGTATATTTCAAAATTGTTTTCTTATACAAATTAAAATTTGACATTTATTTAACTCTGGCATATACTTAATATAATCACAGCTATTTTGGCAGTCAAGCAGTACTTTACCCAACTAACCATAAAATAAAAGAATCGAATGAGAGTTAAGTTAAATTCGTATTGAATTTGGTCAGTTGCAATTCTTATGCGGTTCGATAAAATCTAAAAATAAACTCTTAGTTCACTGACGCATACTCGACTGCAAGATTATGATTTTGCAGACCAGTAGTAATTAATTAATCAATAATAAGGTTACTAATACTTCAGTATTAGATTAAGCAATAGATTTAGCAGTTCTTATCAATCAACAATGCAACAGGTAAAACTTATCATTTAGAACACTTGTCTCTAAAACGCAAGCAATTGAGATCTTCAATTAAAGCACCTTCATTAAAATTCTTAAGATTTGCTGCAAATATTGAAATATACTCGTTATATTCGAATAAAAAAACATTTAATTTGCCTATACATAAAATATTTATATTTCTGACGATTAGAGCAAGAATTAAAATTGATGCGTAAATAAAATATTATAAAAACTTATGTAATAAATAATACAAATATATTTTTGTTATATTTAAGTTATCTATATTTCTTAATATATCAGAATATTAATAGACCTAACAAACAAATTAAATATGGGCATGCAGAAAGTGTTACTAAGAGAAATGCAAAGTAATATGTATAATTGATTAGGACTCTGACTTATAAACACATAAACATATGTGATGTTTCTTTGAAATACAAATATTTAATTTCTATGCAACATTTATATTTTTATTGAACATTCTTATAAACTGGGCAAATATTTAAGGGTTAAAATATTTCTTATGAATTGAAGCAAGCTAACTTATCACAATTGTAGTCTGTTTATGCTTTACGTAATTCATATTTGTTGTTTATTTCCCAATTCTTTGTGACTAACGCATACAATTTGAAACATAGATTTGTTAATGCACTTGTGGCATGATGTTGCAATATTGCAGTAGGCCATCTAAAGCTGATATTAATCATAGCTGATGTCATTTGTTTCGCTTGCAGCTGCTTCGCACATTGCAAAAGAAGGCGCGCAGTGAAATGCGGCAACTGCAGCTGGACAACAGGCTGCGGAAAACCGTACACTCTCCCAAGGAGCAGGACACCGCCTCCAAGCAGGCCATCGACATCTCACAGCACGGCATCTGGCAGATGCAGAGCAGCCAATACGACTTCCTGCCCCGGCTGAACAGCAACAGCAACTCAACGGTAAGTCACCAACTCTCGTTTCTCATGGCTCATTTCGCATTTCTCATGCCCAATCGTAAAGCAATCAAATTGATTAGAGCCAAGAGCTGAGAGCTGAGAGCTAGCCAAGGCACTGGGTCACGTGAGGTGTACATTTCACCGTTTAGTGTTCACCGTTCAGCGTTCGTCATTGCGTAGGTGCAAAAAAGCGTCACAAGCTAACAAAGCGCGAGTCAGTCATATGAGTGTGCGGTCATACATCTAGTTAGCTAGCGAGGGTAGCTCGAAGGTTATGACAAACCACAAGCACACAAACACACCAAATTCTGGCACATTTCAAATGTACACTAATACTATGATTATTGGCTAGCAACAGGAAATGTTTAAAGGAATATGTCAAAAAAAACTAGTGGGATAGGTTTATCTTCGGCGTGCCGAAGCTATTATACTCTTTTCGAACCTTCAGGCAATTTTCACTCTGCCAACTGCACCACTGAAATTTCATGTGCTGTACAAAATCGTTTTGTCGCGTAACATTTTTTTTCTGTTTGTTCTAAGAATATTTAATTCATTGCCAATTGTATGGCAGCTATAAGATATAGTGATCCGATCCGGCCGGTTCCGACCAATGTGCTGTTCCGTTGAAAAATAAGTCTCTGTGCAAAGTTTGATCACGATAGCTCAAAAACTGAGGGACTAGTTTGCATACATACAGACAGACAGCCAGACAGACAGACAGACGGACATGGCTAGATCAATTTGTATTGCCATCCTAAGCATACTGGCAGTAACTTTTGGGGTCTCCGACGCTTCCTTCTATATGTTACAAACCTCAGCACAAACTGAATATACTATTTTCTTCGTATAAAAATAAAGTCTTTGTCAGAGTTTATTTTGATTATATTCAAACAGCTTCAGCTTCAATACACATGCAAATGCAATAGCAAAGAATAATTATTTGGCAAAGGCTACTTTTTATTTTGTAGTATTATTGATATTAGCCATAATACATTTCTAATATTTGAATTATACTAAAAGCACTAAAGTCTTCAGCTCCTAATTTTTGGTATTTATACAGTGATATTTGACTGTTTACTATGCTCGAAAACGAATCCACATAATGTTTTCAATCCGCAGCGAGATTTGTGAATCCAGAAATGGGAACATGCCTGATTGAAAGCAAATCAAAATAACTTAAAACCAAACACAAACACAACAAGCATATTCGCAATGAATGCAAATTGAAGGCGCACGCGACTTTTGTTTTTATAAGAATATGAAGGAAAAGACACTATGTGATCCAGTTCTAAATATCGCTAATTATTATGAACATAAAAGGCGCTCAGTGAACAATAAGAAAACAACAGACACGTTCCATGGCAGTGTTAACATTGAGCTGATCGGCACTTGATTGAATACATATAGTATATATATCTATATATATAATATGTGAAATAGATTTCTAATCAGTTAGGAGCTGCCCTCAGCTGTTTATCTTTTGCTATTGTATCTGAATCAGATGCAAAACTCGATCCCGATATTCATTTGCGACACACGCTTATAAAACTAATGATGCGCTAAAAGCCAAGCACACACCAAGTCACGCGATAAAATAAAAACAAAAAACAAAAAACAAAAAGCAAAAACAAATAACCAAAAACAAAAACCAGAATAACAACATCTATGATATGTCACTTGTAATGGCAAAAAAGGTCTGTATGATTATATGCGGTATGGAAAGATAAGAGCCTTAGCCTTATGAATAACACCGGTTAGTCTGTCGCTTTAGAAGCAACCGTTGGGCTTATCTCGCATATAGTATAAGCAGCTGGCAGTATCTAGATTTGAGGCACAAGTTAAATATAAACAGCAGTTATTTATTACTTAATATGCTTTGTAAAATGTTTGGCAAACTCCAAAAGTTGCTGCAGAATTTTCTCGATTTTTGCAGTTTAACTTAGCTTAATGCTAAATATTTTCTCGATTTTTGCTGTTTTACTTTGCATATTGCTAAAAATGAATGCTATATTATCTAATATTCTGTAGCTGTAATTTAGTTTGTAAAGTCATTGGCAATTATCTAGATTTAATATTGCTACAAATATTTGCAGCTTAAATTTAGCATATTGGTAAATATTTCAAATGCATTTTGCACATGCTGAACGCAAATTGATCAAAGTTGAAATGAAAAATGATGCGACATTTATGCAAATGATGGCTTCAATATTTGTGTTAGCAGTCAGATTGTACTATTGGGCTAATTTGTAGCTGCGAATATATTTATTTGGACTTTACTTTGAGCAACTTTGACTGTGTCTCGACTTTGACTGATGCCTGACAAAAGCGTCAACTCATCCTCTCTCTTTCGCTCTCACTCGCTCTGTCTTTGCCAGAGCTATCCATCTGTCTCTCTCTCTGTCTCTCTCTCTCTCTCTCTTTGTCTCTTATTGCTTTCCCCTGTCGCAGCTTGAGCTTAGTTGGCTAATTCCCAGGTGATGCTTGATGTTCTATACTTAGACGGCCAACATCATCATCAATCTCATTAGCGCACAACTAGTGTGTGTGTGTGTGTGTGTGTGTAGCTTGTGTGCCTAATAATGGCATAACAATGTGCGGCTTTCGCTGAATTTCTCATTGGCGTCACTGGAGCTGCGCGCATAGGAAAAAAACCCAAAAAGCAAAAAAAAAATAAACAAAAAAAAACAAAAAGAAGAGAAATAAAGTGTTGGCATTCAGCAATAGATTTGTTATTGTTGACCAAAGCGCAAAGACGTCAAGCTGTGTGTTGACATGCTAACCGATTATAATGATGTACTCACATAGATGTATGTATATATGTATGCACATATGTACATGATGAGGTGTAGTTCTTGCAATAACGATGACGACCCCTTCCCCCAGGAAGTGCGACTGCGACTGCGACGGCTAATCGTTGCTATAAATAACTATTAGAAAAGCAGAAAAGAACAAATAACAATAATATGAATTCCAACTACGGCTCAAGCGCACACTTTTCCCAAGAACTAGCGGCCTTTTGACGTCACTGAAAAGCCAACAAAAGTGCTTCGCACAGATTTAGAAGCATGCGAGGTGTGGTTAGGGTACGCGAACTGATATGTTTGAGCAATCACACAATCGCAGAGGGAGGGCGATACAGAGAGAGAGAGATAGAGAGAGAGAGAGAGAGCGACAGAGAGGGGGAGAGGATAGAGAGACAGCGATACGAAGCGAGAGCGCGCGCGTGAATCATGCGAATGAGCGAGCCGTGGATTCCCCCAAAGCAAAAGCGGCATGAATGAAACGAACGCCGATAGGCGAAGCAGATGACGATGACGATGACGACCGACCGAACGGCAAGCACAACAACAACAACAACAACAACAACAACGAGCGAACGATGTGCGAACGAACAACGAGCGACAAACCGACGTCACAAAGCTCGCGGCCGCGAAATGCTTTGCGATAAACGAAAGCAACGCAAGCGTTCAAGAGAAGGGGTGAGGAGGGGGTCGGGCGACACACTGATTAGGAGTGTGTGTGAGGAGGGGTGGGGGGAGGGTGTGGGTCGTTTGGCTGTGGGGGTGACGAGCGCGCGACAAGCGTTCGCTTTTCACTTTCAGCCAATGCGTCGTATGATTGATTTTTTGATTTGATTATTAATCTATATAAAGCTACCTACGTGCGACAGAGTTCACTCAACCTAAGCATATTACAACGAGCATGCGAGGGGACAGGGCGCGTATAGGAGCATAGCTGTTGCTAAGCGGAGTGAACGGATTTATGATGTGACAGTTAGCTGCTAATCAAAACTATGAAAAACAAGCCAAACGTGAACCATCGAGAAACAAACTTGGTACACGAATATTTCATTCTCCAAATGGCAATGAAATGAATGCAGAATATATTCTTGACTTTAGCTAGCTGTTTTACCTCTACTTTATGCTATATTCATCTACTTATTGCGCTCATACAATTGTCACGTGCCACAACTAATGACCAAGTTTCGCATTTGATTCGCCTACTTTCAGCTGGCCTTGCGACGCGTCCACCACGATCTGCAGTTCTATGTGGCCGCCTTCAGCTATCTGCGGCACGCCCAGCTGCACTGGGACTACGAGAATGTGCAGAAGCAGAGCGTCCTCTCCACGGAGCTGCTGCGACTGCGGACCAGTGCCCGCAGCGTGCTCTGCATTGTCGAGGAGGCGATCAACGGCAGCAGTCGGCTGTATGCACCGCTGCAGAAGCATCAGCGCCACAAGATGCTGTCGCTGGGCAGGATCAAGACGTTGCCGCGGGCGCTGATGGAGAAGCGTCTGCTCAAGTTCAATACGCCGCTGGTGGAGCTGCATCGGCAGGCGGTGCTGGCGGCGAGTAATCAGCCGGCCAAGGCGCCAGCACAGCCGCATCATCTGGACACGCTGTTCCTCAAGTTCCAGTACATGGAGTATCTGAAGCGAATGACGCAGCTGCTGGCCAAGCAGCGCAAAAGGAACTGTGCGAGTAGTCCCAAGAAATCGCCCCTAAAGCCAGCGATGCTGCCCAGTGCGTAGTTCCGATTCCCGAACACATTCCCACTCCCGATCCAGTTCCCGATCGAGTTCGATACGTCGAATTCGCTTTCAGCGCACATGACACAAGGAAGCGCTTAGTCAAAAAGTCCACGACAACAACAACAATAACAACAACAACAACAACTAGGCTCACCTTAATTTTATTTTTAAATATTATATTTATTGTACTGAAAACCACATTCTCAAAGACGGCTATGACATCCGAATCCGAATCCGAATGCCACGTTCGAAACGCCCCCCGAACAAGTCCAGCAACTACATTAACTATTTATTATCCATACGACAATCATATATATTTACTTTTAAATTACCTATTATTTGTTCTTAAATTTGTTCTTTTTTTTTTTTTTTTTGGATTTCCATTTGTAAGTTAAGGCCTCACCGTATTATTTATTTGCAATACATTCCTCTCACCTATGCAAAAAACGCTCGCACATTCGCTAGATCCTAAGTAAAATATAGTATATATCTAATCCCTACGATCGCACGACTTTTGCCTTGTATTACAATGCTGTGATAATAGTTGATAATCGATTAACGATAAACCATAAACGACAAAACGACGCCCATCCAATATTGCGTACGTATTTCTTATAAGGCTAACGCAAATATCTCGCCCAGTTGCTATGAACGCTATGAAACTTATATACACACACACACACACACACACATATTTACAGTATACACATAGCTTTTAAGCTTGACCTAAGTATGGTACTCCAAATTTGCATTTGGTATTTGTATTTTTTATAATAATATGTATTGTATTTGCTAACGATTTTTATAGTCTATTTATGGTACAACAAATTAAATTTTTAACTGAAATCATTGAGTTTTATTTCTTTTATTTTTTTTTGGTTTTCGCTTTGGTGTCTTTTTAGACATTTTAATTAAATATACAAAATATATTTTAAAAAAAATATCGTTATAATTGAATTGATTTGAGTCTGATCATCGAATACCTTATTTCGGGTCCTAGAAATTTAACTGCATCACAAATTTCTGTCTGGTTGACTTTTAAAGTTGTCTTTGACATTCTCTAACTTGTAAGGTTTTACTTTTGTTGGTTCACTTCCATTAGTGAAGTTTCTTATAATGTTTTTGTTACATGTCAGAGCAATCTTGAAAATATTATGAATATTTTCAATATTAACTTAAATTGCCTTTACTATTTCCAGCTAGTCCCCAAAATTTCTCAAACGGCTCAAGCTTCCAGATCATTTCAAAGATGTTTGCTCTTATTTCATATGTAGGATCTATAGTGGGAGAGCCACCTTTTTAAATATTTTAGTTTGCGTTACACCAATTCAAAAAGATATATTATATCTTTGTTGATTTGCTCACACTTTCTGACTCCATCGCTCTTTGGGATTAACTCTGATGTAGAGTTTTGACAATGAGAAGCAGATCGTACGAAAATCCACTACTACAATCGTCACTCCTTATTTCTTAATAAGGCAAGTGCATTTTATACATTTATTACATTATCTCTGAATAGCAAGCATTGGTTGGATTTGGCTTTCGCCCATCTAGTGCTCACTGAAAAAAAGGTCACAAAATTGTATATACATAGCACATTCGTTTAACACAAGTTATTGTAGTAGTGCCTATTTGATGTACACGGACTCACAAATTATTTTCTGAAACGTTATTTGTTTGGAAAATCTCAAAAAATATTTGACCAATTTATAACAATCGGAGACACAATTCGAAGCAACAATGGAAATACAAACAGCTAATGGAACTACAATAGCGACTTGTGCTGAGAGGACACAGCTGCCAGCTGGAGCAGGAGCAGAAGTGTCCAATGATGCCGCTGATGGCGAACTGGGCGCAGTTGCCTTGTACTTGCCACAAAATGAGGCAGCCGACAACACTGAGAACAGCGAGTCGTGCTTTCTGTGCAACATCTGCTTGGACACGGCCACCGATGCGGTGGTCAGCCGGTGTGGCCATCTCTTCTGTTGGCCCTGCCTGGAACAGTGGCTGCTGACCAGACCGTACAGCAGGCGGTGCCCCGTTTGCCGTTCGCCCGTTTCGAAGGATGCAGTCATTCCGATTCTGGGACGCGCCAACAACGAGGATCCACGCAATAAGCCGCGTCCGGCTGGCGAGATTATAGTGCCGGATGAGGAGTCTGGCCTTTCCACCTTTGTCTTTTGGCTTATACTGATGCCGCGAATATTCGATCTCTTTTTGATTTACGCTTTTAGTGGATACACGGCACTCCTAACGGACGTACTGATGCTAAAGATGTGCTTTTTCGTTTTCATTCTCTGCCTGATTTGGATTCTATACTTTGTCTAGCAGCAGCAGCAGCCGCAGCCGCAGCCGCAGCAAGCAGAAAAGAAGCATCCTCAAAATTCGCTAGTTCGAATCGAAATTTTGGCAGTTCATTTAAATTTAGCTTTCATTTAATGTTTTGAGCATAATTATAGATAATAATTGTTATGATCGGTTATAGTGAGCATTAATCCAATAAATCTTACACCCAGATGCGCAGAATATTTTTGAAATATTTTTCGGAATACATTTGAATGCTGCACAGTGCAATCATATGCCAAATTATGATCAAAACGGCCTCGAGAGCGCAAATGGGATCAGCTGTGACAAAGTTATAGGTGTTTAAGCCTCATGTCCATAAATTATCTAGGCTCTATTTTAGCTTGTTCTTAGTAGAAAATCGATAATTCGAAATTGTTTAAGCTGCAGGATTCCTTACACTATGCAACAATTTAAATTTTCTTATGTGAACCCGTTGCTTCATAAAAATCGGTAAGCGATTTACAAAGCTTTTGGCAATTTAGCAAAAATTTACAAATTTTGTTTTTGGCACCATTTACAGGCGGCTATGAGGTCGAATTTCTGATCCAAAGATTTTGTAAGAAATAAAATGGATTGGTTCATCTTTTATTCCGACATATGATAGGTTCAGAGCTCGAAAAAAATAATTATTCCATGCTATGTGCACATTCGGTTTGTAGCTCAGAGCTATAGTTAATGACACACATTTCCCCTTAACATTTCAAGTACAAAGCTTGTAAACATATTTTAGATTTGACAAAAAGGCTTAGATCAAGTATGAATTACTTTGAAATAAGCTAAAGCGTTCCAGAAATAGAGTTTAGGAAAAATTAGAATTACTTGCTCTGATCGAGGATATTTGACCTTGATCGGAATTCAGCAATGTTCCTACTTGATTCAAGTATCAAATTCTATAGTTGTGATGATGAAACGAAGCTTGCAAATGGTGATTTTGATCAAGATGTCACTTAAACAAAAATTGTTCATGATTAAAACTCAATTTACTATATAACACAGCTATGATCAATATATCCATGGATGCATATATATGATTAGTCGGATAATCTCGCCATATCGAATCGTCTGTTTATACTGTGAATTAAAAATGTTAATATTTGACATTGACTTTCCATTAGATAATGTTACACATAATAGTATTCAGTATATGTTCATGGTTCAAAAGCGATCAGCTTATCTTTATTATTCTTATTCCTACTATTTTCAAGTACTTCAACTACAAATTAATCAATTAGTCAAATAGATCTTGAGGTCAAACTGTTCTCAATACCCATCGACAATCAATGGTCGAAAATAACACTGATTTATCTCGTACACTTTAATGTCTGACTGCGTGGGGTCCTCTATTTGTGTGTAGCGCCATATCCATTACGGAAACTCGAGATCCATTCCCACAGCTGACGACGGCAACTGCATTGCGCATACGCAGCGTATGCCCCATTGCAATGCGATCAGATTGAGAGAATGCAAGTCCCACAAAATCAGAGACGAGACAAGCTAAAGTGCAGCGACTGGGTATGCCCACTTAACGGTTACCCTGCAGCGATTTTTACCGTCAATTGAGTTGGTGATAATTATGGGTAATCAAAAGACAGATTACTATTATTATATTATTATGGCATTTTTATTTGTGGCTTTTATTCTTTTTCTTTTATTATTTCTGCTATTGGTTCTTATTTAATTGATTTTTAGATCATTCATATATTCATAGATGATAAGAACTTTACAAAAAAAAATGTTGATAATAGAAAAAAATAAATAAACAAATAAAGCTAGATAAAAACGTAATAAGTTGTATGAAACACCATACAAATAAAAATATATCTAAAGCTTAAAGCTCGAAGAAAAGAAAAGCTTAAGCTAAAAAAGTTTTAATATAATTCAAGAGGCGAATTCAATCGATACTAACTTATATGCTAATTATTTACTTTAAGTGCATAATTAATAAATAAACATATATATACTTTTTTAAATTTGTTATCGGAATTTTTTTATATCATTATTTGCTATGTGTTATTTAATTTGTTAACTTGATTTTTAATATGCTAGTTACAAAAATATACCGCACCAATATACCCGCGGTCTCAGGTACACACTGGGTATCACAAACAATAAAAGCCGAAACAATTTCATTTCGAATTGCTGGAGATTCGTTTTAATTGCAGCTAGAAGTAAATTACGCTGCATTTATAGACTTGTACAAATATTTTATGAGCCATATAATAATTCCACTGTCGCAATGCACTCAAAACTCTTTACTGTTGCTATTGTTGTTCTTGTTCATGTTCTTGTTCTTGCTGCTGCTGCTGCTGCTGCTGCTGTTGCTGCAGTTGGGTTCCTTCTCGACCACTTTAACGACATGAGACAATTTGGTGCTTGTGTGTGTGTGTTTGGTGTTGCTGCGGCATATTTTGTTATTTTTTGTGGTTATTATACTCTGATAGTGGAGTTATAACAGTATATTGGTATTGTGTCTGTCCGGTTAAGCGCAAGTTTTTTCGACGCTCTTAAAGCTCGACACTTAAAATTTGGAATATAAGCCCGTAGTTATGAATGTAACAGAAAGTGCTAAGATTTTTGTGCCAGTCCCTCTGGGAGGCTGGCAAACCGTTAACATTATAATTATTATTAAAAGCAATACGTACATTTTCACAATTTAAAAGCGGGAATCATCAAGTTTGCTAGGTAGATTGCTGGTGACCTTCCAGAAATATTTGCACGTTAAATATTTTTGGAATAAATAATGCTTGTAACCTTTCGCACAGGTTTCACAAAAATGTTCCCTGCCACTGCACTGCGCTTAAGTCAGTAAACTTGATAGATTGGTTACTAGCTGAGCTTTCTCAAAGGTTAATACAGGGTTATTTCAATGTTAGCAGAGTATTACGCAGTCGGCTACGTTCGACTGCAACGTTCTGACTCGTTTTATGTTTTGTGTTCTTTTTTGGGCGCGCTGATTCTTTTTTGGCTTATCGCAGCAGCGGAATCAAAACGCACACCCTGGACTTGGACCCGACACGGGGTCCAGCGCTCAGGGCTTCCTTTTGTGTGTTACTAATGTCTTTCACCTCTGTGAGTGCGTGTGTGTGTGTGTGTGTGTGTGTGTGTGTGTGTATGAGTTTGTCGCGGTTTCCCCGCGTCTGCGCCTCGTCGGTTTATCTCACACAATCAGCAATTGTCATTAATTTCGGACGCTGTGTACGTGCTCCGATTTGTCTCTGGGATTCTCAGTGACTGATTCAACAATTTAATATGCAGCAGCGAGCAGAGAGAGAGAGAGAGAGAGAGAGGCAGAGAAGGGGCCAGTCGGGGCACCGGGGGCGATCATCTCTCAGTGCCCCTGGGACAGTAAAGATGCTTATCGCTATGATTTTATTGTGGCCCCGATGCAGCCTCCTGCCGACCCTGAGAGAGAGAGACATGCAACTATGCAACTATGCAACTGTGCAACGTTTGTGCACCATTCACTAAAATACCCAAATGCATTGCCCCATCCTCCTCCAACCCACTCCACCTATTGTGAGTACCCTCACTCTCTTCTATCTCTCTCGCTCTGGCTAATCGTCAACCCTTTGCTGTAGCGCCGTTTTAATGGAGTTTTCCAGCAAGTGCACGTAGAAGCTCATCTATCTTGAGTTTTGATAGGTTTTTACGAGCGTATTCAGGCGATGGCCTTTATTAAATTGAAAATTATGTCTTTCTATGAGAAATGTCTAAATTGTTGTCTCCGAGCCTAGATTTTTTTTTTTTTGGTTCTCTTTTGTTGTTGGAACCTTTTTTTTTTGCCCTGTGTGTTCCTCAATGAACTTGCGCCTGGGTCTTGGACTCTGACTCGGACTGCAACTGATTTAATCCAAATGTTTATTTGGTTTCTTTTTTAGTTTATATTTTTATTTTTGTATATTTTGCTTTTGGTTTTTGGTTTTTGTTTTCTTCTGTTGCTGTTTTGCCGGCGGTCACGTGCAGCTTCTCATAAAACTCTTGTTGCTCTCTTTTTGTATATATACATATGTATATATATATATATAAATTTTTTTCCTCAGTGACAATTAATTAAAAATATCTTATTTCGTGTGTTAGCTTGTTTTGTTGTTGTTGGTATTTTTGAGTTATGTTTTCCGCTGCAGATTTATAGATAATGGCGTTACATTTATGGGCCCTAAATGCGACAAACACAAACCCAAAACTAAGCCCCAAATGCATCTCAAATCGCCCACCAAAAGCATCAGACTCCATTTGACTTTTGCTTAACAGTTCATTTCGGCCTCCCCCCCATTTTTACCCCTTTTTGAATTCACATTTGTTTTTCTTTTCTTTTTCATTTTGTACTTTTATTTTGTGCTTTTGCACTCAATGAAATAAATTGCAAAATGTTTCTTTGTTTTATGTTTCGCTTGCGCTTTTTTCTGCCAGCTTTGAGAACACTCTCACGACAAATGCTGCCTCAGCTACTAAAACTTCTTGGACGCCTGGGAATAGGTGTTGAAATCTCTCAATTTGTGCGCAGCCTCAGCAGTTTCTTCTTTCACAGAATCAAATCGCAGCTGTGAAGCAATCGAATCAAAAGATTCAGCACTCAAAACGCATATATACATAATTATATACATATATATATATATAACGACTTCAATTGCAATTGAAGAGAGACAAATATGCTGACAGCACCCAAATATTTAGATAAAAGAATCGGCGAAATCAGTGACCAATTGCTTAAACAATGCAACTAGTCAAGGTGTTTTAGAAAATTTATAAGTCTTTCTTAAGACTCCAACTTATCTGAATAAGACCGACAAAATACTCAAGTAGCCATAAACAATATACGCGCTCAAATCACTAACTTAACAAACATCCAATAACTTAATACTAATCAATCAACATATTTTTTAAGAAATACATACAAAATTAAAGTTTCTGCAGCAACTTTTATGAGACATATTGACAGCTAAAACTAATAGAATTGACAATAGATACAGAAACAATTTTATAATCTTAAATGAAACAAAGCCCGAGGATTTGTTCACATACAAACTATTTTTCTTATGATTTATTATCATATAATATTGTTAAGTGCTCAACACAAACTGGAATTTTTTCTTCAATGTGTTACATATTATTTGAACAATTTATATACCAGTATGTAAATAGATTAGTCTGTATGTTAGCTCAGTTTTTTGGCGCATATGTATAAAGCACTTGAAGCGCCTTTACTCAAAATGGAGCCTTTATTTTTCCGCCTTTCACATTCATGTGAAATTACCCATCTCATAAAAGCACTTCATCAATAGCTGACACTGCTATCCCAGGGCTACTGAAAGCACTTGAAAATAATAGTAAGTGCTTCAGCTCTGAGAAAGTT
This sequence comes from Drosophila flavopinicola, assembly GCA_035042425.1. Classification (NCBI taxonomy): domain Eukaryota; kingdom Metazoa; phylum Arthropoda; class Insecta; order Diptera; family Drosophilidae; genus Drosophila; species Drosophila flavopinicola. The sequence continues at coordinate 154,528 of JAWNLL010000272.1, read as the reverse complement.
TGTCGAATCAATCACATAATAATAATCATAATTTTATTGACTGCAATCTATTTTAGTATAATACTGTTCCCATTTTGATTGGGAATTTTTATATTTTGCTCATTTTGTGAAATCTGTTTTCTTGCTCACGTCACGAAATGACAAAGCTCACAAGGGGAAGCTATGAATTTTTCTCTGTGTAAGCTGAGGATGTGTGTAAGTGTGAGTTTTATACAAGAAATTTTAGATGCTATTATAATTCAACTATTTTTGACGGAAAATAGAGTTTCTATTATATTCATATACTCGTAAAGTTTTAAAATTATTATTTGTTCTTACTGCGTGTTTATTTAAAATCGATTAATACATGCAAGTTTCTTGCATTTTTGATAATACTATTTGCTTATTTCTATTTTGCGAAACAAAAATGCCGAAATTGTAATGAAAATAAGTTAGCCCTAGTTTTTGCAGCTAAAGCAAAATACACTAATAACATATTCATCAACAAAATTTCAATATTAAGCAGCTTTTCAGCTTATTTATGTAACAGTGATATTCCAAATTTTATTATTTTCGTACTTTGTGTTAGCATTAATTTAAAATATTACCTTTTTATGCCCTGAACCCATTAAAAATGGATGAAAATTTGACAGAGCGAAATTAGTCAAAAATAGAGATGGAAAGAAAGTTAACAATATAAAATATATTGCAAAATAAAAAAACCGTACATTAAGATTTTAAATCATAATAAATTGCATTTATCAATTGACAATGGAATTAATGGAATTTTTGTGATCCCGCCAAATCGCTTTGATCAAAATCGATGCAGTTTCAAATATTTCTACTGACAAGTTTTGAGGCAACTTTCCCAAAACGCAGTGATTGAAAAATAGCAATTGTCTGCTATTTGGGATTTGTACGCTCTGGGCCACGTTAATGGCCATGTCTGTGATTCTAGTCGGCTGGCCGCCAGTGCGGCGCCTTGGCCCAAATAAATTATGCTCCCTTAACAATGCGGATCGGTCGGGGCGTTTTTTGGGTTATTGTGTGCAGTTTTCCGCTTAATAGGGCAAAAGGTGTTTCAGTTGCAAAACAATGTTGGGCAGTTGGTCAGCTGATCCCAGTGGTGGCCCTGGGCCATTGTCCTGCCAAACATAAAGTGACAAAAATTATGAAAGAATTTCGAGAGGACTGGCCGAACGAACAGATCAAAGGTGACGCGCCCACTTCAAAATTCCCGAACGACAATTGCATTTAATTCAATTGCGAGCACACAAAAGGACGAAGGACAAGAGAGCAGCTGAGAGCGCACAGGACAGGACTGGACTGGAGTGGAGTGGAGTGGACTGGAGTGGTCTGCACAGGACAATAAAGTGATCAATACCAGAGAAAATGTTTTTAATTGTCAATGAATGCGCAGCGGACCCTTGACCTTTTGCGGCTTGTTGTTGGTGTTTTGTTTAGCTGTTGTTGTTGTTGTTGTTGTGCAATTGCCGTGTGCAGCTCTGCGCTTGAAAAGGTGAAGTAAATTGCCCACCACCCAGGTGAGGAATGCGCTCGACCCAAAGGACCTATAAATTGTACGACTTGTACGTGTTTGGGAGTACTGTATACAAATGAGTGTGTGTGTGTGCGTGTGTGCGTACGTGTATGTGTGTGTGTGTGTGTGTGTGTGTGTGACAATGCATGGCATGGTTATAATTAATGGCCAGGTTGGCGCCAGCAGCAGACAACACGATCAAGCAGCGAGCAGCCTGTGAACCAAATCCGAACTTTGCATCTGAGTTTATTTATTTGATATATATGTACATATGGTATATGTGCGTGTGTTTTGTGCCATATTTGAAATGCGCACACAGGAAATCGTTGCGATGTGAATTGATGAGTTGAACGTGCGCCCTCGTTATATATGTACATATATCCTTTTCGAGAGAGCCGCCTTAGCCTTATCACAGCTCAGCATCAAGAAGCACAGAAACAGAAACAAACAACTAGCGAAGACGATCGCTCAAAAGCAGTCAAGTAATCAGTCAATGAACACACACACACACACACAGAGAGAGAGAGAGGGGTGTGTGCCTCACAAGTGGCTGCACAAACATTGACACAATCCTTTTAGGAGAGAGAGAGAGAGAGTGAGCAAAAGAAGGATGGCAACGTGCGAACAAGTTCACAAACAAATGCGATGCACAAACAAGCTAGCAAACAAACAAATATTTGGCATTTGCATTTGGGCCCAATTCACGAAAGCGAGTCAACATACTACAGTTGGAATGTTGTTGTGGTGTTAACTTACAATCGACTGTTTGGCTGTTTGGCTTCTCAGCTTGGCTATTAAACTGGACGCGAGTCCTGCCAGTTCAATAAACTATCGCTAGATGGTGCCCACAGTCCGAACTAGCTGAGCTCCCTAAATGGTCATTCAGATGCTAGTGCAAGTGCAAGGATGACGTTTTTAATGATGTTCATAGCGAACGATCTAAGTCGACTGCTCAATCATCTACGGCCTGCAATGAACTAGTTGCACATTTCAGGAATTATGGTATTATTTGATATATTTTGTGAACTATGATTTTGTTGAACATCCCTTAAACATCTTTTGTTCTTTCACATATTACATTATTACAAATTGCATATAAAATGTAATAAAATTGATCCACTGACAAACTTTGAAAAAGAAAACCAAAATGCCGTTTTAGTTTCGGCTTGAAGACAAAAAAGAAATGTCATATTTAAAAATATATGTACCTAAAAACATATTTCAATACATTAAATATTTGTAAATTTCCACTTTATTTCCCATTTCCCATTTATTTGCCATTTCCACTTGTAATTTAATATTCAATATTGGTTTACTTACTTTTATTTAAAATTCAAAATAAAATAAATTAAATCACTAAACTATAATATTCATATTAAATGGCAATTATTACTAATGTTTTCTTTCATGCATAACAATATGAATATAAATGTTTTTAAAAATTTTTTTATCCCAAACTTTTTTTCATATTTAACTGTCGCTCAAATCGACTCCAAAATATTCCAATAAACTCACACAAAAAAAAAAATACACCCACAAATATATATTTGGAGTCTATAATTGTTTATTAGGACCTGTGCCGCAGTCCATATGCTTGGCCATTAGTGCACAATTTGATTAACAAATGTTAAGGCCAGACAAGTGGACAAGTTGAGACCAAGTGTGGAGTCAGAGTTGGAGTCAGTCTAGAGTCTGGAGTCTAGAGTCTGGAGTCTGGAGTCTGGTGTCTTCAGTGTCTACTCTCTACTCTCCAGTCTGCAGGTCTTCAGTCCGAGACGAAGGCACAAAATAGACTAATTGCCCGCGACTAATAAGACATCGTTCTCATTCAATTAAAATATCCATATCTAGTACAATTAGACGACGACAAATGTCCACATTGCGGAGACTCATTAAACTTGCACGAATTATTGCACGCACTTTGTCATACATTTTAATTTCACTTGCTGTGCACACGATGCCAAACCAAGTAGTCCAGAGTCAGAGACACGCCAACTCTCGGTCCGGGCCGGGCCAGGCCAGGCCGGTCCAGCTCTGTCCAGGCAACGAAATCGAGCCGATACCAATACCAATACCAATGCCAAACCGAAAGCCAAAGCCAGTCCCCGTCCAGTCCCAGTCCAAGTCCAGTCCCAGTCCAAGCCAAGCCAAGCCAAGCCAACCCAAGATCAAGACCAGCTCCAAGCAAATGCGAACGAGGCTATAACTAAATCGCAAACGCAATCGCACACTCAGAAAAATAAGTGATCAAATTGCAAGTACGAATCGAATGCATTTTTTGTATCATTTAATTATTCATTCTCGACAAGCAATACCAACAATTTAATATAAGATATTAAACAACAAAAAACATAGTATTTTAAATATTTTAATAAAAATTAATTACTGTTGGTATTTAGAAAAAAATGGTTTTTCAACATTTGTTGCAAGCTTCAAAATAAATCCAGATCCAAAACCCAATCAAAAAACTAAAAGTTTTAGTATTTTTGTAAATAAAAAAGGGCAAAAATTAAATGTGAGCAAATAAAAGTAAGAGTTAAAAGGCGAGAGAGAGAGAGAGAGAGAGTGGATCGAGAAAGTAAAACATAAGATGGATAGATAATCTAAATAATTGTATCTACTATTCAAAACAAGATCAAACTAAAGAATAATAAATTTTAATGTTTTAATTATTGTTTTTTGCTGTTAATTTACAAAAAAAAATTGCTAACTTTTGTTATGCATAAAAAATCAATAATAATAATAATAATAGTTTTCATCTTATTTTGAGAATTCTCGTTTCAGTGGGCTCCAATTTGCTCTGAAGTTCGATTTTTCAAATTCAATTCTATTTACAAACAATTGAAATTATAGCTTATAGTAAATATTAAAAAATATATTGAAAATAAAAAATGCATTTAACAATTACATTTACGTCAATTTGAGGTATTTATATTAAGATAATGACTTCAAACGTTCTTGCAAACCCAGGAGAAACCCAATCAGGGTAAAGTAAAAAGAAGAATACTTTAAGATTTGTAAGAATTCGTAATGAGTAAGTAAGTCAATGAATGTTAGTTATGAGCTGAAAAGAAATATGGCATTTAATGAAGAGGAAAAAAGGACACAGAACTGAAAAGCCGACAGAGTCAATTGAAATAAGCATAGATAAGAGAGAAGTTAAAGCAAAAGCAGAACAAACAATTTGTTTGGTTCCAAGGAACCAAGCATTTCTGAATTGGGCTTAAAGTAAATAGAAATCGTTTTGAAACGAATTCCAAATCTACTGCCAAAATAAAGGTATTTGGAATAAGTAAAATTTTGTTATTTATTTTATAAAGTTATAAAAAAAATTTAAAATATTAAATTATAGATATAAAGTAAAAGTTACGCTAAGTTCTCGGGATGGTCATGAAAAATTAAAATATTGGTTCAACATTTGTTGCAAGAATTGGGGAAAACCCAGAAAAAAACCCAATCAAACCAAAAATCTTAAAGTCGATTAGTAATTTGTTAATATAGAAAAGAAAAAAAATATAAAATAGCTAAAAAGAGAGATAGATGAAAGAGAGAGAATAAAGAAAAATAAATGAGCAAAATACCGACTTGAAGCTAGTATTTGATAAGTCTTATCGATAGAAGCGCAAATCGTGCTTGAGTTGAGTACTAGAGTTTTTCTCTGAGTGCACTGTTGGCAGCATCCAGTAAACAGTATGCAGTATGCAGTATGGAGCATGCAGTATGGAGTATGCAGTCAGTCAGTCAGATCTTTGTGGCAGCGTGCGCTCCACACACATTAGCAATTACGCTCATTACACTTAATTACAGAAAACTAGGAGTGCATGAAGATTTCCAACTGCGGACCAACGTGGAGAATCCAAAGCAGCAGCAGCAGCAGCAGAAGCACAGCTTTTCAGTTTCGCTCTTGGTTTTTGGTCTTGGCCTCAGTCAGCAGCTTGGGTTTTGGCCTGGTTGTTGCTGCTGCTGTTTGTTGTTGTTGTTGTTGTTATAACAGTGCCTGTTGCTGGCTTGTGTCTTTATATGCAGCGGTTGCCGCCGCGAGGATCACGAGCATGCAGAGCAAGTGAATTATTGCAGTCTCATTATGTGCGATGAGTTATGTATGGCGTATTGCTTTCGTCGTCAGGCAACCGAGCAGCAGCAGCAGCAGCGAGTCTCTCGTCAACATCGTCATCATCGCTGTGGTAGCTAGCTGTGGCTGCCTCGAAAGTACTCATGTATCTGCATTGTAACATCCAAACATTCAGACATTCAGACATTCAGCCAGACGTACGAGCAGCCATCTGTCAGTACCGGTAACAGGCCGAGACTTCCATCTCGAGTCGAGAGTCGAGAGTCGAGAGTCGGCTCAGTGCATGACTCCGTCCAAGAATGTAGTGTGATGGTCGCCTAAATCAAGCGTACTTAGCGAATGATTTACATTCCAAAAGACAGCAAACACACTGTTTTGCGGTATGTGATGTTATGCGAGCAGCGACAACAACAACAGCCACTAAAAACAAACCAACAACACACACACACACACACACACACACACACACACATCTGTGTGTGTTGTTTTTGTGATCCACAACGCTTCGAGCAGCAAGCGAACGCAAAATTTAACAAGCCCAACGAATCTGAAGATCACCTACAAACACCAAATTTTGAGCAGCTAAAGTTCATTTTTAGCAAATGGAATTTATGTGTAAAAATTTGTATTTAAATGATAAAGTTTGAAAGCACTTGCAATTGAATATTCGTTTGTTTTTATTATTAATGTAATAATAATATCAACAATGCTTTTTTTTTTTTGTATATCATACCTGCAAGTCTGTTATTTTAAATATCTACACTTATTTATACTGTTACTGTTTGTAAAATTCAACTAATCATATGGTATAAGATCTTTTGCTGCGGATCGAGTTGCTAATCTTATTCATACTGAGCAAGAACAACAACAACAAAAACCTTATACAAATATAAGTTGCCATTATACTTTAGACTTAAGAATTCTATTTTGAAATTCTTTGACTTTGTGGATCAGAAAACAAATTAACCATTAATTCATGTTTTTTAATAATAATTTGCTGCATTTTAATCGCTTTAAAATAACTGCATGAATCTTAGTGCCAAAATGCCTATACAACGGAAAAAAGTAATTTTTTAGAAATATTTTATTTATATAAACAAAAAATTGAAAAAAATGTACCAAAAAATTCAATTGAAACATAAAAACTTTTTATTTGAAATTTGTATAAAAGTGTAATTTTTTTAAATGTATTATTTCTGCATCACAGTTAGGTTTGCAATCAACAACTCGCTAATATATATGACATATGTTTTGTAAACAAACTATGCTTTCAAAAAGATTTATTGCCTAGAATTAACATAAAAAACTAGAAATTATGAACATTCATACGAAAAATTGGATGAAATGTTTGACCAATTTTAAAATTTAAATAAAGCCTAGATAATTTTACTTTAAAATGTGCATAAATTTATTCAGTAGTAACTTTTTTAATTTGAAGGTATTTCCCTAGTCGACATTAAAGAAATATATGAAAATAAAATAGAATTATTAGTGCTTGTATTTTTTGTATTTCAACTGCATATACATACATATAAATAAATATTCTGTTTTTTTAAATTTATGATGATCAATATGCCGTGTGCAACGCACTGTGGGGCAAGCGATAATAAGCAGCAAGCAGTGCCAAAGATACGGCGGCAACTTCGGACGCAGTTTCCGTCACCGTCAACGCTGACGTTGCCGCTGCTGCTGCTGCTGCTGCTGATGCTGATGCTGCTGCTGCTGCTGATGCTGCTGCAGCAGCGTCACATCGTCGGACGCTTCGTCGCATAAATATCAGCAGCAATTACTCAGTCATAAGTTTGCTGCTTGCTCGTTTGCTGTCATGACATGAGTAACTCTGCTCGACGCACAACGCTCACTTTATAAGGCAAACCAGACGCAGACTGAGACGCAGACTGAGACTCAGATGCAGACGCAGACGCAGACGCAGACTCCGGACTGCGTCTCTGCAACAGCAACAGCAAGAACAACAACAACAGCGACTGCGATGCGCCTGCGCCAAGTGCAGAAGAGCTTGCAGCTCCTTTAATGCCAGCCGCCTGCGTCTCTGGCTCTGGTTCTGACTCTGGTTCTGACTCTGGCTGCCAAGATGCAACTCCTGCTAGTTTGTGCGCCCAAGTTAGCCGGCAGGCACAGTCAGCCGACATGGAGATGTGTCTGGTGATGGTTGTTGTTGTTGTTGTTGTTGTTTTCGCTTGCCGTTGGTGTTGGCTTGGCAAATTTTTACAACTTTTATAAACAGCTCGCAACTGGGCGGTAATTTGTTAAAGCTTCCTTACTTTTCAACACTCCAAAGCCAAAGCCAAAGCCAAAGCCAAAAGCAAAACCAAAAAGAAGTGGAAAACAAAAGCATCTGCATCTGCATCTGCGCACACACATTTTAATTGTGGCCCTTGACTGGGCTGCTGAGGAGCTGAGGAGTTGCTCTTTAGATCCTTGCGCATGCGCCATGAATGCTTTTTGGCCGCTACTTTGTCTTCTGGCGCACATGATGATAAATTTCCATGGCCATCCATCTAAGCGCTGCAGCAGCATCAGCAACAGCAGCAGCAACAGCAGCAGCAGCATCAGCAGCGCCCTGGCTAAGTAGGTCCGCCGTCATTCATAACACACAACAACACTCACACAACAACACTCACACTCACACTCAAACACTCACACTGCCATAGACATAAGCACTTGCTTCCTCAACACAAATCAACAGGATGACGGAGCTGACACCAGGCCCAAGCCGCAGTCTGATTTTCAGTTTGAGTTCAAGGCGCAGGCGCAACGCACAGTGGTTACAATACCTATGCAAATGTGTCACATATGCGTGCAATCTTTTCTCAAGCTCATAGCTAAGGCTTAGCTCAAATGATCATTACAATCAATATAAATTTAAAATCTATATATATAGCAAACTGTTCCAATTTCTGATCGGTTCCTAAGAGATTTTTAGTAATCTTCAAAACACTAAGAACTTCATATTATGATATTTCATTTGGTTTACTCAATTTAATTAAAACTATAATAAACAATTTAATTTAACTAAAAAGGATAGTGTCACGAGTAAATGTAACTTACCAAAGATAAGAACCTCTATGGATGAAAGCAATTTCGGATATAATATACACGAAATTATAAAAAAGTTTGAATATCAATTTAAAAGTCGAAGGATACTTTCGGATGGTATTTACTGTAAATTGCTGTGCAAGCTTATATCTCTATGGCAATGTTCAAATGCACTATGCAGCAGCATTATGTACATATAGTGTTATTAAAGACATGCACAGAAATATACAGTAATTAATATATACAACTCGTACATCCTCATAATGTAAAACCAAACTAAACTAGATATAAAATAATTAAATTTTGCTTCATTATCTAAATTCTTAAAAATATTGTATCTTTAGGTAATTCAACTGGTGTCTATATACATGTACAATATACCCTGTATTGGATCCAGTAGGAAATATTGAAATTGTACTAATGCATTGATCTCAAACGGTGAGGCTGTTCACATGTATCTGAAATTGTTTTCTATAGATGTCACTACAAATTTGATAATGATTTCAGTTACTGATAATGTTTCAGTATTTTTCTTTGCTGTCTAAAAGATTAAAGCTTTAATTGAAAATAACGCAAAATATTTTTAAATATGATTTTATAACATGATAATAATATCAAATTGTTCACTAACATCTCTCACTCCTAGGCATTTCTTAAAATGTATTTAATTTTAATTAAAGTAATAATACTATAACTAAAAAATACTTTCAAATTAGCATGTAGTGGGTTATATATCGAGCTTTATTCCTATAAGTTCGAATCATAGTCAATCTTTACACTCTTTTCGAAGAAAATAGTATATTAAGTTTGTGCTGCAGTGTGTAACGCATAGAAGGAAACGTCGGAGACCCCCAAAAGCTATGCTTATAATAACAAAACAAATTGATCTAGACATGTCGGTCTGTCTGTCAGCCTGTATGTATGCAAACTAGTCCCTGAGTTTTTGAGCTATCGCGATAAAACTTTGCACAGACACTAATTATTCAAAGGGACAGCACATTGGTCGGAACCGGCCGGATCGAACCACTATATCTTATAGCTGCCATACAACTCTAAGTCGGTTTTGGCCATAAATCCGATGTTTTCAAAGCAATTGCTTTCAATTTCCTTGTACACTTGAACTATTGAGTCATAAATAGCGAAGATATGCGAGCAAACAAGTTTAAGCGCAAGTAAGTTTTTCACAGTCTGCTCTTCAACTGATTTTGTCATCGAACATCAAAATGGTTTGTGGCCTAAGGGGTAAAGTGACCCGCTGACAAACGCAAGGTCCTGGGTTCGAGGACCAGCGGCGACTGATCATTATTTTCTTATTCATCCTTGCAAATATATTTTTTCAAATATAAAATAGCTTAAATTTCATATTTTTAAAGAAAAACTTTAATTCATTTGAACAAAAAAAAATGTATGCCACGCGATAAAACGATTTTGTACAGCATATGAAATTTCAGTGGTGCAGTTGGCAGAGTGAAAGTTGCCCAAAGGTTCGAAAAGAGTGTAAAATCTTCGGCACGCCGAAGATAATCCTTCCCCACTTGTTTTAGTATTATTTTGCGACACTGTGCAAGTTTGACGTTAACTGCAATTGCGCCTCGGGCTTTTCGGCTGCAGTCGTTGTCTTCGTCTTCGTCTCGCGATTGCCAAGCCCAAGAGTCGCAAGATCGCTGTCCAGCTTCGGGTGCAGGTCCAGAGCAAGGTGCCGGTCTGGGTGCCGGGTGCCAAGTGACAGGAGCCTGGGACTGAGTCAATGAAAATGTTAAGCATCTTTCGCTAACATTAACTTTTATTTATTTATAGCTTTATTTTATTTATGTATTTGCTTTGTGGCACAGCAACCACTGTGGTGCTGCTAATGCTGGTGCACGCGACTTCAAGTTGCGTTACGTCAGTGATAAGCTCGATGTGCGTGTGTGTGCGTGTGTGTGTGTGTGTGTGTGTGTGTGTGTGTGTGTGTGTGTATTTAACTATGACGTAGGCCCAAGCCACTAATCCATTAAATGCCGCAATTCGCAGCAATTCGCATTGTGATAAGCGACTCTTATCAATGACGTCGTCGTTCGTTCGTTCATTGTTGTTGTTGTTGCTGTTGTTGTTGTAATTAATAATCAACAGCAATATGCTGACTAGTTGTTGTTGTCGCCATCGTCATGCGTGCAGTTTTTGTTTCGTCAGCGCAAAAAACAACGAATTGATCATAAAATTGCGAGAAACTCTGCCGTTTTTCTCAGAAAAATTAACTGTACGAGTAAGCTTGATGTTGTTGTTATTGTTGCTGTTGTTGTTGTTGTTTATTCAGTTACTGGTTGCTGGCAAAAGGGCGCCTCGCAGGCACATTACAAATATGTGGCCAAGACATTTTTTGGAGGCAAGCTACAAAAATTGCGACGAAAAAAATAAGTAAATAAACGCCTTTTAAGCAGGCCAAAAAAAAAGCAAAAAAAAACAACAAAAAGACTTCTGGGCCAACAGTCAAGACTGAAAGCCGTTGTTTTTGAGACAAATAATCATGACAATTTGCAGGCAAATTAGTTTGCACTAGCCTTACACTGATTCACGAAATGATGAGAATGGAAATTCGTAAGTTTAACGAGCGAGCTTAAATTATTATAATCTTAAATATTTGAATTATTGACTTATAATTTAAACAACTTTTCGAGACGCTCAAGAACAGTTTTTTTTTCAAACACTTGTAGTATAACACAGATGGCATAAAGCAATCTCCAAAAAAAGTATTCTGTCTTGGTAAACTTTTTCTGGTAAAAAAATAATGCCAAAAGTGCCAAAACTGTAAGGACATACATAAATAATCATATTTTGGATTTACTGCATTGTGCATGTGCGTTTCAAAAAATCAAATCCTCTCGAAACAAGCTCTCGAAATTTGTATTACTTCCTCAACAATATTAAAAACAAAACATAAATTTAAAATACAAAACTAGCTAATGAATTTGTTATGCAAGCTATCTACAACAATGCCAAAGCAAAAGTATTGCAAACCTTTCAGGCATTCAGCAGATTTTTGACCTTTCCTCAACTTCAATCGGAAGACCTGACACATTGTACTGCAAACAACTGAGGTAACTGTTGAGGGTATGTATATGAAATACAATCCAAAAGATTCCGATCGTCAAACTGCGGCATTTCCGTTGCCAGACCGAAAATAAACGGCGACAAAAGCAACACCAAATTACTTACGTCAAAGACTCGCGAATTAATGTACAGCCAGACATTTTATTTTCGCATGCCCTCAGATTTAATAAATATACATATATATATGTTTGTGCATATGCACATTTGTGTGATTTATAGGCAAATTTATTGGGAAAATATATTTGATAACATTCGGCGCCTTTCCGTGTATTTATGTGGGTCGTCACCCCGGACATTCCATCAATTCTTTTCTGTCGCACAGAACTGCGACATTGAAGCAATTGCAAAATATGCCGACCGATAGACGAAGAATAGCTATGTACAGTCTATAATGCGTAATCTAATCATCAACTCGTTGTGCCCCAATATTTATTTACACATTCCATTTCCCATTTAAACGGAAATGTGTCAGTGCCGAAGGCGCCACAGCTCCAGCTGGCCAAAAGGTCAGTTACACTTCAGACTGTAAGTAGTAGTACTTACTTAATATTGCCCGGCCCGAATAGCAAGTGAAAACTATTTACTTATTGGCAATAAAATGCTAATTGATTTCCCGTTAGCTTAATCAGATTTCGAACCGATATATATATATTTCAAAACAGAAAACATTGTCTTAAACTGTAGAAATACATGTTATCACTATACAAATATATTGAAGAAGTGTATTGTTTAATATTTAAGTTGACATTTAAATGTCTTATAACAAAGCATGTCAATATATAAATATATAAGAATATATTGAACATATTATTTAAATGCCATCAGAACTAGTCTAAATATATATATATATATATATATATATATTAAATATATTATTTAAATATCCTTAAAAATGGTTAAATATATATCCAACAATTATTAGTATATTAAACAAATCATTTAAAAATTACGACAAAAAAAATAAATGATGATAGAGGATGATTTTAAACTGTTCTCCAATCTTTGGACAAATTAAACTAGCTTGTATTTTAAGCTTATGCATATGTTTTAGAATTGTCCTTCTCCCAAAACAAAAAAAGCTTATGATGCATATCACTGCTATTTATAGCTCAATCATTGATGAGTATTTAGTACATTCAAATAACAAGGCAGTTGATGGCAGTAGCTTTAAAAGCATGGGACATGTGACCAAAACTCACTGCCAGTTCTATGACAGCTATAAGATATAGTAGTTCGATCCGACTGCTTCCGACAAATGTTCTGTCCCTTTGAATAATTATGGTCTGTGCCAAGTTTCATGGCAATAGCTCAAAAGCTGAGGGACTAGTTTCCATACATACAGACAGACAAACAGACAGATCAATTTGATTTGCCATCATGAGAAGTTAATCTGGGGATCTCCGATGCATTACACATTCTTCGAATAGAGTATAACAATACAGAAATAGAAAATATGTTAAGCAAATTACTGAAATGTTTTCTAAAAAATAAAAAATATTTTTAAAAATGAATAATAAAAAAAAATGTAAATATTTTAAATATATTATTATGTAAGCATAAAAAGCGGGCAACAAAAGCGCTTAAAGCATATAATTAGGCAGCAGTACAGGATATCAGGGAAATGTGCAAATTTGTGCTAATTATACACTTAATTGGCGAAACTTTTCGGTGAGTCCCCCACTCAAGCTTTGCAGAGAGAGAGAGAGAGAGGGAGAGAGAGAGCGAGAGAGAGCGAGAGAGAGCGAGAGAATTGCAACTGCAGCTGATATCTCAGTTAGCTTAGCACACCTCAATCGGTTTATCTATGCCGTGATTCCCACGCTGCTTGAAACAACAATTTGGCCGTTGCAATTGTTAGTTGGCAATGAATCTATTTATATGCAAGGGACGGCGTCGAAAGATGCCAATTAACATACGACGTCGACTGGGATTTGCCACAAAACGCAACAGATCGGCTTATGACGACACCCCCGCAATATGCCCCAACCCCCACCAAACCCAGCAGTTGCTACCCCAACTAATAAAATCACAACAATTTCCCAATCGTTTTGTGGGATGAGCAAAACAAATGGCAGCTCTAGAAATGCTTTAACCCCCTAAACCACTGTGGCATTTCCGCAGCAATGAGAGAGACAGAGAGTGTGTGTGTGTGTCTGTGTGTGAGTGTGTGTGTGTGGAGTAGGGCGGGTGGCGAGGGGCGGGGTAGAAGCCAATTGCTTACACAAGCAAAGCATTTGAACCGTTTTTAATTTCGTTTGCTTTGTCTAAAGTCGGTTTATTTTTTCGTTGTTGTGTTTTTCGTTTTGGACTTTTGGACTCTTTATGAAGATGAAGAGACGAAGAAGTTTTTATGATGGGAAACATTTTGTGTTGAGTTGTTGTTGTTGCTGTTGTTGCTGCTTAAATCATGTGAATGTGGCAACAACAGCTCTTGGACATTTCCAGTGTTAACTTTGTTGGTGGGCAAACATCAGGCAAACATACATAGCCGGCCGGACTCAGGCTCTAGCCACAGCTCCGACTCCGACTCTGACTCTGACTCCGACTCTGACTCTGACTCTGGGCCACGGCGGCCGCCCAAAGCTGTAACGATCGACTGGGCTGCCTTGTTGTTGGTGTTTTGTATTTTTCTTTCAGTTTTTGCTTTTTGTTTTGTTGTGCTGTGTTGTGTTGTGTTTTGTTTTGTTTTGCCTAATGACAAAGACTAATATTTTCTTCCTGTGACATATCGCTTTCATGCATTGAAATTGACTTCAGCTCTATGGGCAGCGCAGTTGGCGTCGCTATAGCCAGTCGATATAGCCAGTCGCTCCATTTAGAGAGACGCTGGCGGCATTTGTCGTCATTGTCGTCATTGTCGTCATTGTCGTGGCAGCATGTTATGGAAATTATTTGTTGCATTGCGCTGCTAATGTGTTAAAACAATATGAGCAGGCACCGGCCGCCTGCACATTTGCTTTGCTTCTTTCTCTGTGTGCCACAAATAAAATGAGGAAATATTTACACAAGCGGCGGCGGCGGCGGCGGCGGCGGCAACAACAGCAACGAGGCAGCCAGCTGTGCCGGGACACGCCCCCTGCCGCCGCCGCCCCTTGCGCTCACTCTTGGCTCAATTTGCAAGGCAACGACAAAATGTCTAAAGTGTCGTCGTGTTCAGGACCACCCAGCCAACCACAGCAGCAGCAGCAGCAGCAGACATCCTACCAGCCAGCCAGCCAGTCAGTCAGTCAGTCAGTCAGTCCGTTAGTCAGCAAGGTGCTCGCGTTTTTGTCAATTCATCAATTGACTCCCACTGCGCCAGGTGGTCCCAGCAGTTGACCATTGCTAATCGCAGCAATTGAACTGTTTGCTCGCATTGTGCGCACTGCTTTAGTGTTGCTGGCCTCACATGGCGTATACGCAATGGGTGAGCAGCTGAGCATCAGCATTGCAAAAACCTGTGCATTGTTCTGTTAGCCAGTGTCCGTTGGCAGTTTGTCATTTTCAGCATCGCTCTCAATTAAAGCAGCACCTCAATTAGCCTGAAGTGCGCACAAACGTTTAGCAAGTCATCATTTGTACAAGTTCAACTTTGTAGTCTTATTTTTATTACAATTCAACAAAAGGTTTCTTTAACTTTACGGCGACAGAGTAATAAACTAAAAGATACTCTGTATGAAATTTCCGCAATATAAATGTATATTTACACATAAGAGGCAAATTAACGCATATTTAAGTTTTATATAATTAGGGCAGCAGCTGGGCTTTATAGTAATATAACAATAGATTAGTTTAATTCTCTAAAAAAAAAGAAAGCCTTTGAATTAGTGCTTAAATATATACCAATAATCAAGTGTATTTCTTTAAAATTGCATTTGATTACATATGTAGGGAAATCCATTGAAAAAGTAGTGTTATTTTGAATAACGATAACACAAATTCGAAAAAAATTTGATTTTACAAAAATTTTAAAATTTAAATTTCTATAGTTTCTTATTTAAATGAATAAAACAAATATTGTTCGACATTAAAAAAATTGTAATGGTCTGATGAGGTTTTGTTTTTTTTTTGTTGTCAATAGCCCCAGATTATTTAACCTCTAATAATCTTGAGTGAACAAATTGGAACTTTGTATTAAAAAAACTGTTATTTGATCATTCAATTGACTTTAATTCTTATAACTTTCAATTAAATTTTCTGTCTCTGATTGCAGTTAGTCAACAATAAAAAAAAGGTATAATAAATAAATTAATATGCCTTAACTGCCCCAATTGCAAAACAACTTTACCATGCCTTTTTTAATGCACATAATGGAATATATTCTTTTAGACATTGAATTCAATTCAATGCATTTACTTAAACGAGAAATATCTTCTTGATGCCTAAAGAGTTCAGGCAACTTGGCATTTAGCTAGGAACGGAATTTGAATAGACTATAAAAGAGAATATATAGCTTGAATATACGATTTGTAATGTAATAGCATTTTCTATACTTGTAGAGCATGTTAAATAAGACCAGCTTTATTGTACTGAAAATAAATCAGCGAATTAAAAACATTTTGTTTTTGCATCAGCTCTGGGTATGAGCCAAATTATATTAGGCAGTTGCCATCGCTGATTGAATGCGGCACACACACACACACACACACAGACACAGAGACCTATAGTTGCCTATAGTTGTGGCAGTATGTTGTTGAAAGTCTCACAGTCTGCCACACACTCCAGCATTAATCACAAATCAAATAAATACAAATAGAGCAGAGGCAGAGATTCCAATTCACACACACACACATCGGGCACTTGACAATGACACAATGCGTCAACTTTGGCGGCGACTCCGTGCTGCACTTGCTGCGCCCAAAGGGCCCAAGGGTTGGGTGTTGTGTGTTGCTGTTGCCGTTGGGCAGAGATCAAAGCAAGAGTGCCTCAATAATGATAATCATCATCATCACGCTCAGCGCGTCGTCTTAACAGTTCTTCTACTTCTACTTCTACTTCTGCTTGCCCCAGCTGCTGATTCTGACATGCACAATAACGATTTGTAGGGGGGCAGGCCAGGGGATCGGGATCGGGATCGGGCATTTGCTGTTGCTGCTGCTGTTGCTCTTTTCATATTTCATATTTCATTTATGTGGGACATTTAATAAAATTTTCTGATTATTTGTACCCTTTTAAGGACCCTCAATCAATGTGTGTGCCACCAGCAGCTGCCTCGGATCGCTCTCTCCTCTCTCTCTCTCTCTCTCTCTCTCTGTTGCCCTCTGTATAGCTGCGTCTCTATCTCGCTCTTGCGCAAAGTGGCACTGTTGCCGCTGTTGTTCTTTGGGGCCTCGTCGGCACTTGGTGAAAATTGTAAGTATTTGGTACGCCTCGTTGATCTTGACGCATGATGATGATGCTGATGCTGATGCTGATGCGACTGAAGGTTGACGTTGTCGACATGTCTGACGCTGTTTGAGGCAAAGCGGCTTAAACGCTCGCCGGGATTAGCCAGCCTGGACTTGAACGGAATGCCGGCATTGCAGTACATCACAACGCACGTTACGCATACGCCGCGTGCGCCAGCTCGACTTTCTAATTCGAGCAGCGGCACACCCACACACACACACACACACACATATAAGAGTAGAAAATTGTGCGTGCATCTTCTTGTCACTGTCACAACACCAGCAACAGCAACAGCAACAACAACAACAACAACATGCGAACGACAATCGCCGCACGCGTTTAAAAGGTTTGTGTATTTGCTATTGTTTGCCAGAGCCAAAGATGAGATGGAGGGCAAAGGGAAAGGCAAAGGCAAAGGCAAAGGCGAGGCCCAAGAGCGGAACTGATCAAAGTCATTCAAACATGAATGAAGTTCATTAAAAACTGATCAAATCTGTTGAGCGAGAACAATGCAAACAAGACAAGAGTAGAAAAGACGCTGATACAACAAACGAGCCAACAGCAACAACAACACCAACAACTAGCAGGGGGGGGAAAGATGCTTGTTTCGGCGACGCCGTCGACTGCGCAGCTGCCATTTGACATTTTTGTGTGTTGTGTTGTGTGTCTCGATTGTGAGTGTCATAGCAGGCAGGCAGGCAGGCAGGCGACTCTCTCTCTCTCTCACTCTCTCTCGCCATGTGTGGCTCGCCCTGGTGTCCTGCGAGTCCTGCGTGCGTGTGTTCTGCCCGTCTCTCTCAATTCAATTTTCCCTGCCCTGGGTCTATTCCATTCTGCGCGTTGTCTTACAAAATGATGACATTTCCTGATATTTGTTCCCCTCGATTGACAACAGCAGCACTAACAAAGGACTACATCGACTACAGCTACAACTACAACACACCTGAACAACAACCATCCACATAACGGAAGTGTTAACGGTGCTTGCTGCTCCGACAACAACTCGATGAGCCCAAAACATCCAGCAGAATGAACAGCCAAGTAACAATTGAACATGATTTTCCCAATTATATTTTAAAGTTATACATTTGAGTTCTTTCCTGCATTACATATTCCTCGCCCATCTAGATAAAGTTGTTTTCTAAAACAATGTTATGGAAAAAAGAGATTTCGTAAACATAAGTAAACTTACAGATATAAATAATTCAAGCGATCAATTTTAAAGTGACACTTTTAGCAGAACATTTTATTTTCTCAAAATACAAAAAATTAATATAATTAATAATAATATACATAGATACTCTTCCACTTCGAAGATAATTTTGAAATTTTAGAAACGAGACGTTTCCAGGAAAGTAAGAATTTAATTATAAAAACCATATTTTTGAAAGCAAATGTTGAATAAATATCTAATTATGATCATCAAAATACAAAACAAAATAATTAAAATTTAGTGAATTTGTATATCAAAGTCCACAGCACAAAAATTTAGCGAAGCTAAAGATGACTCGATAAATTTTGAAATACATCGGCAAATATGATATGCAAATAGTATTAATGCTTTTATTTTTACAAAATCATCTAAGCTGTTTAATAAAGTTAAGGGTTCATCTATTGCATATAAAATAATACAAATTGCAAAACAAAAGCGATTCGTAAGCAAGCAGAAGACAAAACAAGTAAGAGTGCTCTAGTCGGCAGTGCCCGACTAGTAGATACCCTGAACCCAGTCCTTACATTCATACTTATCTATCAGTGTGTATACATACATGTAAGGGAAAGTAAAATCTTAAATAACTTCTGTGCTTATTGTCCGATCTTTCTGAAATTTTGAGGACATAACATTGGCTAAAAAATGTGTGACTAAACCAAATTTGAAGGTCATAACTTCAAAACTTTGTCAACATTTGGGGGGATTGGGGTGTGGTATCCAAAAAGTGTAATATTTGTAATATGTGTATGATATTCGAGATTATACATGCCCAATTTGGAGCCTCTAGCTCTTATAACTTTCAAGTAATGGCCAAAAAAACAGTGGTCTGAAATTGAAGTTTATCGATAACTTTTGCACTTTTGAGTTATCGATAAAATTAAACAAGCTTGTACTGTCCCGGGACGGCGAGAACTTATATTCCAAATATGAAGTCTCTTGCTCTTATAGTCTCTGATATCTGCGTGTTCATACAGACGGACAGACCGACAGACGGACAGACAGACATGGCTAGATCGACTCGGCTGTTGATACTGATCAAGAATATATATAGTTTACATGGTCGGAGATGCTTCCTTATGCCTGTTACATACTTTTGCACAAAACCATAATACCCTTTTTACCCATTTTTAATGGGCTCAGGGTATAAACAACTATGTACAAAATTTGGAAAATATTTAAAAATGCATAAAAAATGCTGGATTCCTTCGCAAGAAATATATATGTGTAAAGTACTACGTATAGCAGTGCAAAAAAAGTGAACATCTAATAACAATGCAACTTTCTGCAGTTTTTATATGTTTTTGATCAACTGAGACATAAGTGACTTAATTTATCTATTCGACAGCATTATGGCAAAGCTACAAATAAAATTAATTTGAAATGCTTGTGCTTGGTATGGAATGCATTATATGTTGCTATAACAGTTAGGTGCGGAGGGAGCAGCACCCTTTACGAGACAGACAGGCAGCAGCTGCCTGATGGGAGAGGAGCTGCCTTTTTGCATTTTGCATTTTGCAAATGGCCAGCGGACATAAATCAAGTGACAACAGCGACGATGACGCCGTGTTGAGTGTGTCACTGGCCCAAGAGGCCGATGCCGATGCCGATGTCGATGTCGATGACGAAAAACAAAAATAAAAGCGAAAAGAAGCACAAAACGATCGCCAGTTAGAGATGCAGATGGAGATGGAGATGGAGATGCTGTGCCGGTGATTATGACGACAAACCATAAAATGCAGCCGAGTCGCGAGTTATGCTGCTGCGGCTGTGGCTTCCAGGAATACGCATTTGGCCGCTCTAGACGTTTCTTAATCCACGCACCGCACTCAAAACGCAACCGACTGCGCAAAAACAAAAGTCCTCTATGCACGCAAAATGCAAAACAATATCATCATAAAAATGCAGCGCAAGTCGCCCATGGCCGAGAGCGGCAGCAGCCGACTAAACTGAACCAAAATCCAAGGCAATACCAATACCAATAGCAATAGCAATAGTAATACCCGATAACCGTCTCCGTCTCCGTCTCAAAACCCAAAACTCAAAACCCAAGTCGTCGTCACTCGTGACCGCTATAAATCGATGAAGTCATTGTGTGTGCGGCTATCCTGCCAGCCAGCCAGTCAGTCAGCCAGTCAGTCAGCCAGTCAGTCAGCCAGTCAGTCAGCCAGCATTGTGCGAAAGAGAGCTGAGCGCTCTGTGCTCTGTCTCGCTCGCACTTGTGCCTTGCCGCCCGCTCCGCCTTTGCCTTTTCCATTTTTATTTTCGTACTTGGTTCGATTTTATTGCCACCTCATAAAAGTAGCATAAACATGTTAGTAGCCTGTTGCTACTGCTACTTAAGTTAGTTGTTGTTGTTACTGTTGTTGTTGTTGTTGTTGCTGTTGTTGCTGCTGCTGCTGCTGTGCGCAGTACTCTGCACAGATTTACGAATTTGTTGCACTTTTTATTGCGTGATTTTCACTCGTGAGTGAATAAATTTGTGTGCCCTTAATACCCTGCACATGAGTTGCACACTTTGCTAACTCGACTTGCAGCTGAGCTGTAGCGCTGCAATTTGTTATGTTTATGTTGCATCAAACATTTAATAGCATCTTAACGCTGAAAACTAGCTCAAGAATCATACGATTAGAGCATAGCTAGTTCGTTGTCTTTGCGCTGCTTCTTTTATTTCGGATGGTTTTTTTTTTGTGTTTTGTATTTATTTCTTTTGGTTTGCTCCTCAGCCGATGTTCTTGTGAAGTTTTGTTTTTGTTTTTGTTTTTTTGGTTTTCCTTCAGTGTCAAAGTGTAATAAAATATTACTCATGGTAATTACAATTTTTGTGCTGCGCTGTGTGTTTTTTGCTTTTATTTTCGCTGTCGGCTCAAGTTCAATGTGCACGCTTGGAAAAAGAACAACAACAACAAAAGAACACAAAAACTATTTTGAACAATTAAAAAGTGTTTTCGAGGTGCTTAAAAGCCCCAACAAACAAGCAGCCAACAGCTACCAGGCAGGCGCGTCTGTGCCAGCCATAAACCTTACCAAAGTGCTGCTGGCGACAGTTCAACGACATGTTTATTAAGTCATACGCAAAATTTGTGTTAGGCCTGCCCAACGAGAGACCCAAGTCCCCCACTCTCAGTCCCACTCCCAGGCCCAGTCCCAGTCTCAGTCCCAGAGACCCGTCTGCTAAATGAGAACTCGCTTTTTGTCGGATTTATGTGGCCGCACTCTATGAAATTACATAAATGACCATAAAAATGTGTGTTAATAAAAACAAAAGCCAACCAACAACAACAACATTCACATACACGCACAAATTATATAATTAGAAGCGGGGACAGAGAAGTTTCGTGATTTACATTCTCGACTCGAGACCGGAACCAACGCAACCAGCAGCAACAACAAAACTGAGGCAAAAGCTCTTTGAACTCATGTATGTACATATGTATGTATGTATGTACAGTGTACATAAGACATACATAGCTTCTATGTATTTATATGTATTTGTATCGATCATTCAGATGATCACTTTTTTGCCCGAATTCGGCATTTCAATCAACAGCTGTATTTATGTATGTATTTAAGGCCGGCCGGCTGACCCACAAAGGCAACAACAACAACAACAGCAGCAGCAGCATCAGCAGCAACATCTCGCTGAGAGTGCTCAACTAGCAGATACCCAGCAGTATTGATGACACTTAGATCAACAAGATAAATATATCTTCAACATCTATTGCTCAACAAAACGATCCTAAAATAAATAATAATTGGATACAAACAATCAATATAATACAAGTGGGAAAGGATTATTTTCGGCGTGCCGAAGATTTTATACTCTTTTCGAACCTTTAGGCCATTTTCACTCCGCCAACTGCACTACCGAAAAATTTAACGACGCATATCTTTGCTAATTATAACGCAATCGATTTGAAATTTTTAACATGGACGAAGTATAATAATGTTCAAGTGCACAAGGAAATTTCAGATGATAGCTTCGAAAATATCGGATATATGGCTAAAACCGACTTCCAGTTGTATGGCAGCTATAATATATAGTGGTCCGATCCGGCCGACTCCGTCCAATGTGCTGTACATTTAAATAATAAGTGTCTGTGCAAAGTTTCATCGAGATAGCTCAAAAACTGAGGGACTAGATCCCATACATACAGACAGACAGACAGACGGACATGGCTAGATCATATTGTTTTGTTCTTCTAAGCATATTGGCAGTAACTTTTGGGGGTTTCCGGCGCTTCCTTCTATGCGTTAGAAACTTCAGCACAAACTTAATATAGTATTTGTATATAAATTGTAAAATATATAAATATATATTTTAATATAAATAAAAAATAAAATATTATATTAGAGAAATGTGACTATTCTCTAAATACCTAGATTAAAAACATAACATAACATAAATATAAAATAAACGTGAAAATCAAATACATAATAAATAAGAAGTCTAGTATAAAATTTCAAAAAAAATATATAAATACAAAAACAAATTGTAATTTCATAGATATTTAGGAGCACTATTGAAATAAAGGTATTATTTTTTTCGATTGATAAAAGAATATAATCAATTTTTATATTTGAGTATAATTTAATAAATATTGAATATTATGTGACATTTAGTTACTTATTTAGTAATGAAATATATACATATATTTATATCTATATCAATATTTATTTATATGAAAAATATACAATTGCACAAGTTACAAACAAACAAAAAAACACACACCGATTTCTTAACATTTCAATGCTAAGAGATGTCAGCTAGCTGTACCCACAAGTGTATTATACGCCAGCTCAGACATTTGCAATGGGTATACGAAATGTAAATAATAACAACAATAACGAAATAATAATAATTTCTAAAATGCCCCGGCACTTTGAAACGGGCCATTTGACAAATTAATTGAAGCTGTTTGTAAACAAATCGAATGCGATTGTTAACATTTTCGCAGACTAATTGAAACTGGCTTTTAGCGCGGTCCAAGCAAATGCAAATGGAAATTGAACTAAGTGCCAAAAGTGGACAACATTATGAATGCCATTCAGTTGTTGATGGACGAAATAGGGTCAAATCAATAAATAAAATGCACAATATTCAGTATAAGAATAGTCGAGAAGAGATCGTTGAATTTTAATTGAATTACAAATGAAATTGTATATACATATGTATAAATAAAATTTGTTTTAATTATATGGAAATCTAGAATACATACATAATGAGTTATTTTGTAAACCATTTGAAATAAAAACAGCAAATTTGAGAAAATGTGCAAAATCCACTCGAAATCAATATCAATATAAAATGTGAGATGTGAGATGTTAAATGTGAAATGCGATTTGAATTGCATTTGTCTTCGATTTAATCGGCTGTCAATGGAAAGCTGATAATTGATTTGCCACTTGACAGGCGATTGGGCAAATTGTTTGCTTGCCACATCCACAAGGCAGCCGCTATCTCTGTCTAACCCATGCGCTGTCTCATTTCGCCGCTCTTAATTTCACTGAGGCCCAATGTTCCAGGAAACTACTACGGCAAAACAATAAAACTAAAAAGAAATTGTAAAATAAAAAAGACAATAGCCAAAAAAAAAAAAAGTGGCCGAGACACAGACAGAGAGAGGGAGAGGGAGAGAGAGAACAAAGGCTGGCCAAGACACAAAATGCAGTTATCTGCATTATGGCTAAAAATTGTGCACAAAGGCAGCGGGACGACCAGCAAAAATGCCCCGAAAAATGATGGGTTATTAAATGTTGTTAATCTTTAGACCCCGGCCCTGACCATATTCAAATTTCAAAACTAAGTAAAACAAACACACACACACACACAGGTAGAATATGGCCAGCTATCTCGCTGGCTATCTCGCTCTCGCTCTCACTCTCGCTATCTCGCTCGCTCACTCTCGCCGCTGGCGCAAAGCAACCACCGTTATGGGCCGGCCAGGACAATAGCGTCCAGGAGTCGGAGACTCGAACTCGTCCGCTTACCCGCTCGTGAGCCTCTGCCATTTGCCTTTATTGTGCACGCTGTTTAAATATTTACGAAGTTTTACAATATTTATGACAGCTAAAAACATAACAACACCTACTTGGGATCGACAGAAAGAGAGAGAGCGAGAGAGAGACCCTTTTTGCGGGGACACTTGACACTGGGCCGGCACAGGTCGGCTTAAGTCCTTGCGCTCCTGGCTTAACTAACACGGCCAGCTTCCTTTGTCTCGATTGCAATCAATAAACGGCTTAGCCACAGCGGCAGCAACATCAACATATTCACAGATATTCAAATGTTTGTTGGCCATTGCAGGTCCGGTCTGTAATCCATTTGCATGTCAACAGTTGGCCCTGGTCAGCAGAACGGGCTGCAGTCTTTGCTAAATAGTTAGAGACAGCTTCCGCTTGCGCTAATCCACACGCACAGGATCTCGGCCTGAGAGGTGCCACTAAGCGCCCTAAACGAAGCTTGGCTCAAACACCAGACTCAATAAGCCAAGGGCATTAAAAAGTAAATGTGCCTAAAGCCGCCTCAATACAATGCCATGGATTATGGGCACAAAACAAGTGACCGGAGTGTACAGTAGTATACTTGCTACTTAGACGAGCTAAACGGCAGCTCAAAAGTTCATTGAGTTAGTTGGCTCAAAGTAAAGCCACGATCTCAAACAGCTCATTGATCAGATCAGGACTCAAGGCCAAATGCTCAACTGCCGAACTGCTCACCTGCTCGCACTGGGCAGGTGGGCAGCTGGGCAGCTGGGCAGCTAGGCAGGTAGGCAGGTGGAGGCGTTGGACAACCGACCGACACCCTACTCCCTGCTCCTTACTCCATTTGCAGCTGCTGGGCTCGATTTTGGGACGGCTGCGCGTGCTGGGCACCAAGTGCTAATAGTTTGACGCCGCTGCCAAAGATCATAAAAACACAATTGGAAGGCGGACTGCAGCGCATCGTTCGTTTCTCTCTGGCCCCGGCCATAAAAACAAGCGATCGCCGGACCCCACATAAATATTAAAAGGGCGCTACAGTTTCTGCCCTGGTACATAAAAGCAGCCAAAGCAAAAACTAGACAGGACTAAAGACAAAATTGACTGCAATTTGAGTATACTCTTTTCGAAGAAAATACTATATCAAGTCTGTGCTGAAGTTTGTAACGTATAGAATTCCTTCTTCCCTTCCTTCCCACAAAAGTTGCTGCCAGTATGCTTAGAATGACAAAACAAATTGACCTAGCCATGTCCAGACATCTGTCTGTCTGTCTATCTGTCTGTCTGTATGCAAACTAGTCCCTCAGTTTTTGAGCTATCGTGATAAAACTTTGCACAGAGACCTAATATTTAAAGGGACAGCATATTGGTCGGAACCGGCCGGATCGGACCACTATATCTTATAGCTGCCATACAACGCGAAATCGGTTTAGGCCATATATTCCATGCTTTAAAAGCTATCGCGATGAAACTTTGCACAGATTCTTATTATTCAAAGATACATCACATTAGTCGAAGTCGGCCGGATCACACCGCTATATCTTCTAGCTGCCACACAACTGGCATTGAATTAAGTATTTAAAAAGAAGTTGAGTTCATATGCTACCAATTCTTAGAACAAAAACAATAAATGACACGCGATAAATCGATTTTCAGTGATGCAGTTGGCAGAGTCAAAATTGGTTCGAAAAGAGTATAGAATCTTCGGCACGCCGAAGATAATCCTTCCCCACTGGTATTTCTTTGCTTTTGTTTTGTTGTCTGCTAAATATAACGAACTGCGCTAAACTACGATTAACATGTTAACTAGCTAACTGGCTATAAAATCAAGTCAAGTCACTCGTTACCAACACAATCGAGAAGTTTCTCAAACGATCAGGAATTTTGTATATTTTTGTAATTTTTTTCTTTTCTTAATTTATATTATTTGTCGCAGCATCTATATGTTTCCATACAAAATATCTTAGGTCTTATAGTAGTTGCTATATTTTAGTTGTAACGTATATAACAACTTGAGTGTCTTTGAATTCATTAAGTAACTATATACTAGTGCAGATTTTTAGAAATTTCATATGCTCAGCATTCGATATTAAATAAATCAAACATTTCGAGGGCAAAAAATATATTTTGAATGCACTGCTTAAGATTTCCTGTTTTTGTTCATTTAAAGCAGTAAATACGTATTCAAAATAAAAGTTACAAATGTTAAGTGTTGGGAATAATTTGTTATGAGTTTTGCCAACCAAAAGAAATCATTTGTATATTGACATTTTTTCTTCGTTTATTTTTTCATTTCGAGTAGGTAATTTGAAAAAATTCCATTCCTTTTGATAATTTGGAGTATCACACCGCCCAATTGGTTTGATTCTTTGGAGAAAAAGGCCAAAATCAATCCACATTGTTAAACTCTTGTATTATTTTAATTTAATTAAAATACTTGAATTAAATTTGTGATGAATAAAACAGATTTAATTTGTTTATTTTTAAATATTTGCATTTATTACTTGCTTTCTTTTTGCAGCTTATCGTGTCATGTTTCTACATATGTATATATATATCTATATAAAAATAAGTGTGTGTGTGTGTGTGTGTGTGTATCTAACTAATCTATTTACAGTTTCATATATGCTCATATTCAAAAAAAAGATACAAGCTAGCTAAGCATAATGCGATTAACACTCACGACTATATCACAGTTCAACAAAACCTAAAAGCTAACCAAAAAAAAAAATTTAAAAGAATGTGAAGAGCACACTATCCATAAAATACATATATATATGTATATATATATATATATAATTTAGCTTACAAACTAAACCAAAATAATAATAATACAAAAATATATTATATTATGAAAAAAAAAAATTGAGAAAACACTTTGTAATACTTTCGAGCTGGTTTGGATGCCAAAGGGTTGCCATATATAGTAGATATATATATATACATATATGCTTATATGGCTAGGAATGTTAGGAATAGGAATGTTGTATGTTGTATGTTGTATGTTGTATGTGGTTTTGTTGCAGTTGCTCTTGTGTGACTAGAACGGCAACTGCTGAGCTGAAGAGATTATAAATCGATGGCTTAGGCACTAGATGAACTAAATAATTTAATTTAGCCGTGATTTCGTTGCGTTCGTTGCGTTCGTTGTTGCTGTCTGTTGTTCAATAAATAATAGAAAATAATAATACTTCGATAGCATAGACGATAGAGAAGACAGGGCGACAAACATGTTGCTGTTGCTGTTGTGCATGTGCTTTTTGTTCTTGCAAAAACTCCATCCAAATAATTTACTTAAACTAGTCGTTGCGTTTCGAATTCGAATATACATAGTACATATGGTATATACATATATATATCTATATATATATACATAAATATATATATATTGTGCACTATTCACGTGCGCAGCACGCGGCGTTGTTGTCGTTGATTGGCTGCTGCTGCTGCTGCTGCAGCTGCTGCTGCTGCTGACTGCGGCTGCTGCCGCTTGCCACGTCTGCCGCCTGCTGCAACAAGTTGCGGCTTGGCCACCTCGTTGAACTCCTTGCGATTGCCAGCACTGGAAAGTCGCTGCTGCACTTGCTGCTGCTGCTGCTGCTGCAGTTGCAGCTGCCATCGCTGTTGCAGCGGCAACTGCTGCTGCTGCTGGCGCTGGCGCTGCTGGCGTCGCTGCCGCCGCTGGCGTCGCTGCTGGCGCTCCCGCTTGCTGTCCCGCCGCAGCAGTTGCCACATGGTGCGCAGAAACTCATAGTAGTGATGCTTCACAAAGCGCATATCCATTGAGTCAGCCTCGGCGATTGCCGCCGCTGCCGCTGCCGCTGCCGCCGCTGATGCCGCTTCAGTTGTTGTTGCTGCCGCTGCTGCCGCTGCTGCTGCAGGTCGACGCTTGCTGCGCAACTTGAGGCGGCGGTTCATGTCGTTGCGCGAGATCTGCGGCAGCTGCTGGAGGCGCCTCCTCGGTTGCGGCGCCGCCGGAGCCGGATACGTGCGATTGACAGCCGTCTCCAGCTCGCAGAGCATGCTCCGCGAGCTGAGCAGCAGCTTCTTCAGCTCCTTGGCCACAGCGGACTCGCGCTTGAGGAACTGCCGGTCCCAGTTGATCTGCACGCGACGCAGATACGCAAAGCTGGCCACGTACGTTTGCATGTTGCGGTACCAGCGCTTCAGGGCGATCTGTGAGAAGGAAACCCGCATGGAAAAAACAAATAACAAATTTTCAAATTATTTCACTTCAACTTGTATGGCTTAAATTGAAGAGAGTTTAGTTTTAGTAATAGCTTTGCTACAAATATGACATTTAATTTTAGATTTGTAAGGCATTTGCTCACAGTTAAAGTTTCTTGCAACGAAATTTTCTTTGAATACCAAATGGCAATGATTTCAATATATACTGCATGCCATTTTCAAAATATGTGCTGCAAATTTTAACCAAAATGCTTGTAAAATAAATTTAATGCCAATTGCAAAGATTAAAAAAAAATATCTATTAAATTAAATTTTTTCACAATTAATGAATTTCCCTTTTTTTAATGCGCAAATATATGTTTACAACTATTTTTGAAATGCAGCTAGCCTATTTTTCAATTAATCTCTTATTTATGTGTTTTTTAATTAACTCTGCTTTAAAATCATTTCAATTTAAGTTAAAATTACGAATTTCTGCCAAAACAATTGAATTGATTGAAATACAAACTGGAGTTAGTTTGAGGCTATGAAAATATTTATTGATATTGATTCATTGAAATACATACTGGAGTTAATTTAAAGCTATGCAAATTTTTACTGATGTTAAATTCCGAAAATTGGAGAGTTTCGTCCAAAAAACTTAAAGTTGTTTAATTATGCATATATTTGCAAATATTTAAAAACCCATTTTTCTTTTTTATTTAAAAATCATATTTAGCTTCTATTACATTTTTTGTTAGCACAAAAAAATGTTCAATAATATTGTAGCCATTTTGCTTTTTGATTTAAAAAAAATCATATTTATCTTTTATTACATTTTTTTTATCACAAAAAAAGGTTCAATAATATTGCAATGTATGTAGCAAAAAAAAGAAAACAAAAAAATAGATACGCTGGAGTCATATGAAAAGTTGAAGGCTTAACTGCAACAAAAAGAATCGACTCTAAAGTTCGGCTCAAATTGATGAAATTGAATTTGGAAGTATTGATTGGGGGGGCGTGGCTGTACTTACCGTTGAATTGGGCTTCAGCTTGGGCAGAAACTTGTAGTTGTACTTGTGCAGAGACCACACCTGCATGTCCCCAATATCGATGCTCGAGTGCTCCTGCGTGCTATTCAGTTCGCGATACTCGGTGCCAGCGGCGCGCTTCAATTGATTGAAGATCTGAAAGAGACAGGGAGCGACAGAGCGAGAGAGCGAGAGGAGCTATGAGTTGAGGATCGGGAGGGCAACGCTGGTGGCAATGGTGTGTTACCTGCTTGGGCCGCTGGGCGCGCCGGCGCTCTGTCGCTGGGGGCGTATAGTAGGAGCCGCCGCAAGGATTCATCCACTCGAGGGCCGTGTTGTTCTCGCTGTAGTTGCGATAATCGTACCAGCTGCTGTTCCGCTTGCGATGCCGCTTCCTCTGCGTGGAGGCGGCCACAGCGATGGCCATGTTGTTGCTGCTGCTGGTGGGGCTACTGCTGCTGCTGGTGGTGGTGGTGGTGCTGCTGGTGGTGGTGGTGCTGCTGCTGGTGCCCTCGATTAGAGTGAGGCCGCCGTGGGCCGTGGCCATCGCGAGTGTGGCATGCAGCTGAACGAGGTGGAGGAGCAGCAGTGGCAACAGCACAGTGGACCACATATCCGCATCGTCCTGCCGCCGCACAGTTTGGAGTCGCTGGAGTCGTCGTCCTCGTCCTTGCCGATGATTGGCTGCCGCTGGCGTTGTCCTTGTTGTCGTTGTTGGCGTTGGCGTTGCCGTCTTGTTGCCTTTAACTTTGGTTGCAGCGCAATGGCAACCAACTGTTTCGATTGGAAAACAACAACAACAGTAATTATTTTATTGATTATTATTTCGATTAAGACTTTCTTAATTGCGTTCTCGATTTAATGATTTACGTTTAATATTTGAGACTTTGTTGATTTTTATTGGAATTTTTCTTCTATTTTTTCAATTTTTTGAGCTGTTCAGGTGTGTGTTCAATGGGCCAAAAAGGTATGTTGCCAAAATGCAAAAAAAAAAAAAAGAGTGCAGAAAAGAACATTAAGTCCAAAAGTGGTTTTTTTTTTGGTTGTTGTTGTTAGTTTTTACTATTTTTATTTAATTTTTTTATTTTTGTTGGCAAATTGCAAAAGGGAACAGAAATAGGAAAAGAAAAGTAAACACACACACAATGGATATCAAGTGATTAACATGGCCAGAATTGTTGTCGCTGGCGTTTTAAGATCGAACAGGACGTGTTCCTTCAACAATGCAAATGCAACGGCAATGCAACTTGCTTGTATCTCCAAAATTTTGTTAGATTTTGTAACATTTTTTTGATTTTTTTGGTGCGTTCAAATGTTCCGCCTTTTTTCGATAATTTTTGTACAAAAACTTTGAATTTGTAACAGGTAAGTCAATTCGAAAAACTTTCTAATTTGAATGGATTATCAAAACTGGCAGCTTTTTCTCAACAAAAATATCGAGAATCTTTTGCGATTCAGATCTCTCGTTAAGTATCGAAATGCTAAAGAGCTGCGCATGCGCAGTTTTTATTCGATGTCAATTTAATATGCCAAAGGGGAATTACTAACAAAAAAAGTGGGTCCCTAAAATTGCACATGCGCAACTAATTTATAAATTTATTTCAGGGACTTTTCAAAAGTTGCGCATGCGCACTTTAAGACTTAAACAAAATCAACTAAAAAACGATATCGTTTTCGAAAACCGCAAAAATATGTGTTTTTTTAAAAATAGATCATATCCAAACAAAACTAATACACACACCGCATTATAGTTGAAAAGTTCGGCAGCTGCAATTGTTATTAACAATTTGCGTGTTTAATCCACTTTTCGGTTGCGTCGCTCTTGTTGTTAAATTTTATTTATTTTTTGTATATATATTGATGCACTTGGTTTGAAACAAAAAAAGCAAAAAACAGAACTTGCAACGAATATAATAATATATAAGATAGTCGTATAGTTTTGAATTGTCTTTAAGAATTGAGATGTTGGGCTGCTGCTGTCTATCTTTCTGATTGAAGATTGAAGAACACTTCTCGCGAGCACTACTGTTCACGTCCAGACACAAAACCGAACTGAACCAAAAGTTGCGCTGAATTCGACCAGCTTTCTTTGTTGAGCAGCGGCAGCGGCAGCGGCAGACACCAGAGACCAGAGACCGGAGACCGGAGACCCGATAACCGAAACCAAAACCGAAACCGAAGCGACCGACGCGACGTCAGTCAGAGCCAGAGCGAAAAGACCATGTGAAAAACGAACGGTACGCAAAAGAAAACCAAAAGACTGAAGACCCGGCCCCGGGTCGGGTCGTGCCTCTGACTCGATGCATCTGTGTGTGTGTGTGAGCGGGTGTTTGTGTGAGTGTGTGTGTGTGTGAGCGGGTGTTTGAGGCAGCGCTGCCTGTCCATTTGTCTGCCTGCCTGGCTGCCTGCCTGCCTGTCAGGCCTGATCGAGAGCAGCGGTTTGCCTTTGGGCCTTGCCTGTATACCGCTGTATACCTGATATGCATCCCACACACACACACACACACGCACACACACGAGCGCACGCTCGCTTCGGCTTTTGACCAACGAACGCCAACGAAAGGCAGACCAACCAGCTAGTCGAGCACTTCTTAGGCCGGTCCCTGCCTCTCTCTCTCTCTCTCTCTCTCTCGTGTGTGTGTGTGTGTGTGTGTGTGTCGCCATCGCTGTGTTGTTAGGCACCAGGCTCATTTTCCACTTATCCAATGAAAAACATTTCACTCAAAGTGCCTGGCATAGACATCAAGCTACCTGCCCCAAGGCAACAGCTGCCTCGCTCTCTCTCTCTCTTCTCTTATCTACTTCTCTCTGTCTCTCTTGCTGCTTCGATTAGTATCTCTCTCCCTCTCTCTCTCCCTCTCTCTCTCCCTCTCTCTGTCGCTTGCTTTCTTCGTATGCCCCGATCGACCTTGACTTGCCACAGCAAACTCAACTTATTAACTGGGCTAGCACAGTTCAAATTACAGCCGAAAGCCGAGGCGCCGCTAAGTATGCTGATCTTTTTATCAACTAACATTATGCTTAATATGACACGTGCCTCGATCATCTTTCACTTGGATTAAATGTTGAATGGGTTTTTGTCTAAGCAACAACAATCCTTTGCAATCTAAATTGTCCGTGTCCTTGACTATTTGCCGAGCATTACCTATCTTGTATGTTCCTTTATTTGTTCAGATTAAGCGATATTTAGCTGCAATGACTTGTGCGAAACATCAATTAAGTATTATTTGAAAAATAAACAATCATAGATATTACTTCATAATATAAGTAATTGAAATATTATGGGAAGCTTAAATTGTATATTATAATATACATATCATTGGATAATTCTCTTTAATAAAATAGCTAGCAAGCTAATATTATATATGATTTACAAACTATACTGTATTCGTCTATTTGAATATAATAGAATAAATCAGCTTGCAGCTAAAAATGTATTACCTGTAAGGGCTTAATATGAGGTAATACAATGGGCAATTCTAGCCTTAAATATAGTTCAGTGTATCAATGTGATATGAGATGGCATTAAATATAAAATAATTACACTTTCCATATGAGTCTTATGTGAGTTTTGAGCTTCCTTCGCTGGCCACATTGCTGTCGTCCTAAAAGAGTATAAACTATAAAATAATGTAACGAGAATGTTCATAAAAATGAAAAATATTTAAATACTTATAAGGTCCTGTGCAGTACATAGCAGTGCAATGACAAATGTTGAGTTAACAATAGAAATGTGCCGAATAGACGGAGAAAACCTGCCAAATCCGTTGATTTTCGCCGCTGGTTTCTGCTGGCAACATTCGAATCAACTCGAATCAACAGTTTTGAGCGCACTGATTGATTTGCCAGGCGCTTTGCATATTTATGCAACATGATCATGCATAGAGAGAGAGAGTGAGAGAATGCGAGAGTGAGTGAGAAAAAGAGAGTGTTAGCAGATCCGCGAACAGCTGTTCAAGGAGTATTCTCAGCTGCAGTTGGAAGCAGGTCGATTTGAAATGTTTATGATTAGCTGATTTGTGTGTGTGCGTGTGTGTGTGTGTTTGGCGAATGTTTGAATGCCCGAGTGTGTACCTGAGTGGCCAGGACGTACGCCCGCCCCATATCGAGGCAATGCTACCTGGCTGGGCGGTCAAAACTGACCTGGGCCCGCTCAAGCAGCCTGATCCTGCTGCCCCATCCTGGTTGAGTTGCGCTCACAATTGACGAGCTAATTAAATGTAGTTGCTGTTATTGTTTTGTGCAGCAGAATTATGGCCACATTGTTTGGCCCGAACAGCTGTGTGCGAGAGTCCTGCGAGAGTCCTAACCGTAAGTGCAATTGTTGGCATCAGCCTCAGTGGCAGCAGCAAGCAGCAGCAGCAGCAGCAAGCAGTCGTGTCGCGCAGCGGGCACACTCGCCTTGATTTTCGCCGCGCGCCACACACAGGACCAGGACCCAGTTTGAGCCAGGACCTGAATCAGGACAGGACTCGCTGCGCAGGCACATACACACATATATCAACATGGCAGCGCCCTTTTGTGCGCCCAGTCCCTTGGGCATATGCCTCTTGTCCAATTCGCAGCGAACAACTTCATCTACACGATCATTGCCTTGATGAGCTCCTGCTGCTGCTGTCCGCATACAGCGCAGGACGCCCCGCCGAAAGGATCTGCACCGCATCGGCTGCCAAACGAGTCGAGTCGAGCCGAGCCGAGTCCATGCCCATATTCCCATCGCCCATTGCTGACCTCGCTCACACTGTTTATACCCTGAACCCATTACAAATGGGTAAAAAGGGTATTCTGGTTTTGTGCAGAAGAATGCAATAGGCATAAGGAAGCATCTCCGACCACATAAAGTATATACATTCTTGATCAGTATCAACAGCCGAGTCGATCTAGCCATGTCCGTCTGTCTGTCCGTCCGTCTGTCTGTCCGTCCGTCTGTCCGTCTGTATGAGCACGCAGATATCAGAGACTATAAGAGCTGGAGACTTCGTGTTTGGCGTATAAGTTCTCGTAGCCCCGGGACAGTACAAGTTTGTTTCATTTGATCGATAACTCGTCCCGTTTCAAAGTTATCGATAAATTTCAATTTCAGACCAGTGTCTTTTGGCTTATAGCTTTCATAGCTGGAAAGTTATAAGAGCTAGAGGCACCAAATCGGGCATGTATAATCTCGAATATCATACACCTATTACAAATATTTCACTTTTTGGATACCACCCCACAATCTGAATATGACCTTGCAATTTGGTTTGGTCACACATTTGATAGCCAATGTTATGTCCTTTCAACTTCAGAAAGATCGGACAATAAACACAGAAGTTATTTAAGATTTTACTTACCACTCCATGTATGTATAGATAGATTAGTATGAATGGACTGGGTTCAGGGTATCTCCTAGTCGGGCACTCCCGACTAGAGCACTCCTGCTTGTTTACTTGCGATTCGTTCTGGACAACAAAATATTTTGCTACAAAATTGAGCTGTTGTGTGCGGTCCCCGATCCGCAGTCATGCTGTAATTCTGTTTACCGCCCGTATCTAATCGAAAGGATACGCTCAAATCGGCTGCAGCCAACGCCAAGCGGCGAACACCTTCGTCGGCTCGGGCTATGCCAGTCTATGGTTAACCGAGTGCGTGCGCCGAGCCAGATGGCACTCGACGCGCAAATACCCTGTAAGTCAAAGCAAGTTCATCGCACATTTTATCTGACATTTCAGCTTTTCAGATTTCATTTTGTTTTTATTATGGTTTTTCGCTATGCCTAAGTGCTTAATTTATGTAGTATATCCTCATTTGGCTCACATAAGCAATATATTTAAATAGACAGTTTTCTTGTTACATTTACATTTACATGTATTTTCCTTCTTCTGAAAGCAATTCTGAATTCATTCTCATTGATTTTTCTGTATTTATTTGTTCATCTTAAATGCTAATCGGTTTTCGAATATTTTTTTTAATATATTTTTGAATTTTCAATCATTTTCATACAACTAACTGTATGCTCATCAAAAACATATTTCAATTTCGAGTAACTTTCAATTTCAAAGGATTTTTTTATTCCAATTTTACAGTATTTCTTCAACTACATCTTAAGTTTCGAAAATGGTTTCTTAAACGTTATTCAATTTTGAATGATATTTTGTTTTGCCAAATTTCTCTAAATCTAATTTCTGATGCTTAATATAATATATAAAATATAATACATCTTAATTCTGAATATTTGCAATTTATTTTGGTTACAAAAAAAGATAGTTTCGCTATTAATTACAAATATGAATTTTGCTAGTTTAACAAAAGAATTATAGCGGAAATGCCTAAACGATTTATCGCTACCTGTTGATGATGTTGACTGATGCACCCATATGCCCAATGCAGGCGCTGCTAATGGGTATAATCATTACACGCTGCTTAGCTCCTGTCCCACACAGAGAGGCCGACCGAATCGGTAACCGAAACCGAAACCAAAACCGAACCCGAACCCGAACACAACCTTTGGGCTGCTTCCTCTTCTATGTTGTGTGTGTGTGCGTGTGTGTGTGAGTGTTTTTGTGGGTGTGCAACAACACTGCGATGAGGTGTGAGTTTTTAGAGGCTAGTGCTGTTTTGATTATGCGTAAAATCGTTTCGCTTTATCATGATTTTTACGGCAATTCTCACATCGAGGGCATTTTTTCAGGTGTCCTCCCCTGCAATGGATTGCAACGGTTAGTTATTGTCGATTGTTGTGTTTCTCTTTGTGTTGGTTGTCCCTGTTGTTGTTGTTGTTGTGCTTGTTGTCCTTGTTGTCCTTGTGCTCTTGCTGCTGTTATGGCTGCTGTTTGAGTTGCCAAATTAGCGTTGCAATTGGCATTGGCTATGGACGATGAGCCGGAAAATGATGCCAAAGTGCATGAATGAGCATCCAGTTGAAAATCCAGTGAAAGAAATGGCAATCAAATGTGCTTAGCGAGAATATTGTTCATTTGCAAGGGCTAATGTGAAATAATTGAGACATATCCGTTGCATTTGTCAAATATTCATTCAATTGACTGATTCAAATGATTTTTACAAATTAGTAACTATCAAAAACAGTTTCAAAAAGACATTGAAAACAATGCAATCTCAAAATGTAGAATACATTAAGACTAGAAATCAAATGCACACCACTAGCAAATAAATATATATCAAAAAATGTTTAGTGAAAACTTAAAGAATATTGTACTTTGAATATTCGAAAGAAAAACAATATTTATGTATATTAACGAATTTGCTTAAGTTTTTTTGATTTTGCAGTTAAGTTCTGGTAGACTTTTGCTCAATTTTTAATTATTTTTGTTGCTTATGTCCATTTTATATTTTGGCGCATTAATAAATTTAAAATTAAGAAAAAAATCTCAACGCTGTGTGAAATTATTGAAGAGTTCAGAGTCCGTCGGAATTTCAAATACACTGCACCTGAAAAATTAAAGTTATTATATTTGTATTAAAAAATTATATATTATATATTATTATATAATGCTGCCTTTTGATTGAATTTATTAGAGTATAAAGATGGTTTAATTTATCAATGTAATAAACAGCAACCGTTAGCTTAACACTTTGATACAAAAACTAACATTTTATTTTATAGTTTGTGTAGAAAACTCCGCAAAAAAAACAGTTAAAGCACAATTTTATATTTTAAGTGTTATAACTGTTATGTTATACACACATCTTTTGTTAAAATTCACAGAATTTGGAACAATGCACTTTTGAACTCAAATTGTAGATAAATATCTTAAAAGATGTGCTAATTTGATGTTTCTTTTTAAAGTTATTTATATGTATATATATTGGTTTGTTAAAATTCAGAACATTTGTATGCAAGCGTTACATAAATCCATTAAAAGTAAAAAGTTGATTTAATGATTGTTTAATTTGTCACGTTTGTAACCTTCAATAAAGCAATATATCAATCTACAGATTTTCTATATCTGATATAGTGTTTGTCAATCAGGAGTCACTAAAAACCAAAACAAAATGTATTCAATGATTCGTTAATTTGTCTGTGTTGTAACCTTTAATGTAACAATTTGACAATCTACAGATTTACAATATCTAAAATAGTTCTTTTTGTCACTTTAGCAATACGACAATCTACAGATTTATAATGTCTAAAATAGTGTTTTCCAATCTACAGCCACTAACAAAACGAAAGAAAAAACAACAAAAAAACACAAGATGCTATTGCGGTGAATACTTAACTTGAGGCATTTCCAAATTAACTGCAAACTGGGGTATTCAGCAGCAATGCCGCTCCCCAAGGAGCGTTAGCTGGGGCAATTACCAAGACTGGAAAATCCACAAGACCCAGATACGATATAAGCAAATATACGATACGCGATACGAAAGTGCTTGAGCAGCCGCAGCAAACGTACAAATTGGCCGCACTGAAATTCCCAGCTTGACTTCCAACGATTAAGCTTGAGTCAGCATTTGGGGCGGCTCAGCAGCGACAGTGAGAGCGAGAGAGAGAGGGATAGGGAGAGAGAGAACAAGACTGGCCACTGTGCACATGTGTGTGTGTGTGTGTGTTGTGCCGTGTGCATCGGTATGCGTGTGAGTCGCTCTGCTCATTGGCGCACAGAAGCAACGAAAATAGCTCAGCTGATAAACGAACGGCAGCCGGCGGACCAATCACAGCGCACGCAGCGCGCTCACTTCGTCGCCGCTCAGTGAGTGCGAGAGTGCGAGAGCGAGCGAGCGAGAGAGAGCGAGCGCGAGAGCGCACGCAAGTATGAGTGAGAGCGCCGAACCTGCTTGCAGCTGCCTTGCGCTCACCTGTTGCCTCGCTCTCGATGCTGGCTCGCTGTCGCGGCTGGTTGAATTCATTCATAAAACGACGCTGCCGGCGCTGGCGTCGCCGTCGCCGTCGCTGCCGTCGCTGACTCAATGGGCACGCGCTTGGCTAAACAGTTAGCTCTAATTAGCCCAGAGAGACGGAGCGGCGCGGAGCGGGGCATTTGGCAGCGCAGTCAGCAGGCGACTGCGACTGCGACTGCGACAGTGTGGAAAGCCGTGCCACGCGCAGTGGCCAACCGCAGATCGATCCAATTACCGATTAACGATACACCTCCACACACACACACACACAGGATGCCCCAGCCAGAAGCCAGGCAAGTGTGCGCAGTGCAACGGTAAATCGGGACGCCAATGGCGCCGGCGCTAAAGCAACTCAATATGCGGCGGCCATAGAAATCGCACAGCCCGTACACTGAGAGAAAACAAGACTGCAGTCAACCCAGCCACTAGCAAAGTTTCAACTTTATTTGTTTACTATATTTTATAGATTGCAATAAACTAAAATTCAAATTGAAAAAAATTTTAAATGTAAAATTGTCTGGCAATATTTAATTGGAAAAATTCGTACCACTTTTGTTGCAAAGCGCCGAAAAAAAGCTCTAGCATAATATATAGAAAGTGGATTAGTAAGTATCCGAAAAGTTGGAGATTGTAGTTGCAAGAAATGATATGTAGAGAGCCAAATTTGACGAGAAAAACCCTAAATAACTTAATTGTACTCATTACCTTTATTTATTTATGCATTATGATGTCATTTAACGTCATCAAGCGTTTTGATCGAGATGATTGTCAGTACGGTGAACTACCTATACAGTGAACGCTCGGCTAAAATAACCTTTTGCATAGTATTTCTGTATGTGCTGTCTTTTTTGTTGTCACATGAATATTCTTTGCCATTGAACATTGTATTATATTATTATACTGCATTTTATCTAAATATTTATCTAAATTAGTGAAAGGTTTTTTGATAATATTATTAGCTGTTGCACACATTCGCAAATAAAGTGCTTTTAATCTAATGCGTTTTGCACTAAAGAAAAACTACAAAAAAGTTATGTTTTTTTTTTATTTTCCCAAATTTTGTGCCAAAACACAAACAAGACCTCAATGTTGATGCTTTGTGTGTTCATAAAAGTTTCTCTCAGAAACATTTAAAGCAACTATGCTGATGATAGAACTAATATCGAAAATGATATGGACGAAAACCAAAGAAGAGTTGGCTCGAAAAAAAATTATTATGTAATCACAAAACTTTGTTATACTTTTTGTATTGTTCTATTGTTCTAAATCAAACAAATAAGGATGCAAGTCGATTCCTAATACCCGAAATAAGGTATTTGTTACGAAATAAGCTGTGAGTCACTGTATTTTTGCAATATTTTATAACTAATAGCTCGAAGTCTTTTTTTTTTTAAAATTAAAACATATATTGTTTAACGAATTACTGCATTACATAAGGTAATTCATTAAATTAAATATAAATTGTGTTGGTTAACAAAGTATTGAATTCCATTAGTTAATTTCTCAAATTAAATATGCATACAAAAATATACATTTTATCACAATATTTGTTATTAAGTAATCATGATTTTTGTACTATAATAAATGGTTTTAAAACATTGCTGCCAGTTAAATCAAATACGATACATCATTGATAATAGCTAAACGAAATATTTCCATTTACATAATCAATAGATATTTATTAAATAATTTGTTTTTAATTAGCACAAGTATTTGAATCTCAATCTATAATCGTTTTACTCGTAAATGGAAACAGATGTGAATGTGTGTTTTGACAACTGATCGTTATACTTGCTTTTGTCGGTCTCTCAGTGC
Organism: Drosophila flavopinicola; assembly: GCA_035042425.1. Classification (NCBI taxonomy): domain Eukaryota; kingdom Metazoa; phylum Arthropoda; class Insecta; order Diptera; family Drosophilidae; genus Drosophila; species Drosophila flavopinicola. Next base: position 114,386 of record JAWNLL010000272.1, on the reverse strand, counting down.
GCGTGTGTGTGTGTGTGTGTGTGTGTGTGTGTGTGTGTGTAGACAGAACTCGCCACACCCCCACTTACCCACATCCCCACATTCGCAGCGAGTACTCATTTTATTTTACGATGCCCACTGAGTCAGCTGCGAATACAGTTTGGGGTTTTCGCCAATACGCACACAAACTGTACAATCTGTCTATACTATACTATATACATACATGTGTGTGTGTGTGTGTGTGTGTGTGTTTATATCTATTAACGAACGTGCCTGCGATTTGCTGCACATTTCTCGAGCTTAGTGCTTTTTGTGGGTGGGTCAAGGCAATTGTCGTTGGATTGTCGCAAATTTGTTGCCAACTGTTGATACACTATTCGATAGCGAACCGGATGTATAAGGCTATAAATTTTGGAAAATTGTGTCAATTGTTGATCACATTTCTGTGGCAAATCAATTTAACAGACGATAAAATAATGAATAAAAATGAATCTGTTAGAAAAAGCCTCCAGGCAAATGAGCATAATATTCACTTAACTTAAACTATATTGTTGTAATTAATTATACAAATTTATTATTTTTAAGAAATATTTGTAAAAAGTGATAGGGAGTTAGTGAAAATTATGATTTGTCATTACTTTCTGGAATTTTCATAAATCAAATAAACAAATTTCTTGTCTCAGATGGTGGGTCGAGTTAGAGCAGTCCCACTGTACTGTGAGTATCATATTGATTTTTAAATATTTTTTTTTATATATATTTCACTCAATGTTATTTTCTTGCTTAACAAATCGGCGTGCTTTTGAAAACTGCTAAAATTCGAATATTATATTAGGTTGGTTTGAATTTTTTGTATGATATATAATATAATAAATAAACTACGGCCAGTGTTGAACAAAATCTCGATTTGCTATAATGTTAAAAAATTATTTTTATTTGCTTTTTATTTGATTGTTGGTTGGAATCAGAAAAACGATTTTTAATTAAAGAGAGCTTCGAGTTGGATAAGTTTGAATGTATTCCAAAAATCAAACAATTCTTTTGATTGGCTTTAGTGTAAGAGCATATAAGTTATACTAAGAAATGAAGCTGATTGGCACAGCTAATCGAGAATCCTTTGTTGTTGTGTTTTCCAGGAGCTTGATAGTTTCTGAGACTATGAAAGGATAAGAAACTAACTAACTGCATAGTAGGCATCATTAATACGATAGCTGTCGTTGATCACTCTATTTTTAAACGCTGTTTTTATACTCGAAGAAAATAGTGTATTAAGTTTGTGCTGAAGTGTGTAATGCATAGAAGGAAGCGTCGGAGACCCCCAAAAGTTACTGCCAGTATGCTTAGAATGACAAAACAAATTGATCTAGCCATGTCCGTCTGTCTGTCTGTCTGTCTGTCTATATGTATGCAAACTAGTCCCTCAGTTTTTGAGCTATCGTGATAAAACTTTGCACAGACACTTATTATTCAAAGGGACAGCACATTGATCGGAACCGGCTGGATCGGACCACTATATCTTATAGCTGCCATACATCTGGAAGTCGGTTTTGGCCATAAATCCCCTGTTTTCAAAGATATCGCGATTAAACTTTGCACAGATGCTTATTATTCAAACTTACATCACATTGATCGGAGCCGGTCGGATCGGATCACTATATTTTAAAACTGCCATACTGGAAATAAATTTAATATTTCAATTCAAATTGATATCATATGATATCAATTTTTACAGATGAAAGTGCTGCAGTTAGCAGAGTGAAAATTGTCTAAGTGTGCGAAAAGAGTATAAAATCTTCGGCACGCCGAAGATAAACCTATCCCACTTGTTTTTTGTTTGTTTTTGTTGTGAGCTGAAAAGGCAAAGGAACTTAACAAAGGATAAAAGAGCCGATTTAGATGGGGATTCTTGCGAAGTACTGTGGCAGATTGCATTTATTAGTTCATAATACTTGGGGCTTATAGTTGACAAAAAAAAAGAAGAAGAACAAGTATGTACGAGGAATAAGATTTAATTGGTGTTTAGATTAGACAATACGAAGTTTAAACATAATTAAACATAATAAATACAAACATTCAGACACTGATATGAGTACACATACATAAATAATAACAATGGAGTGAAATTGATAAACAAAAAAACAAAAAAACAAAAAACACATTCTAGTTAAAAAGTAAGTGTTAAATGTAACTTAAATCAAAGCAATTCATAAATAAATATTCAATATGAGCGATGAGGGGCAAACATTAGCTATTGCAGGCTGATGAGATTTCATTAGAAAGGCAAACAGAATAGATGAGTAGATAAATAGATATATGTAGTATACGTATATGATATGAAGCCGAGTTTAGATTAGCTTTGTCAGTTAGATTCATTTTGTTTTTGGCATTTTCTTGTACACTGTTGCTGGGCGTCCTGGGAGTCCTACTCCTGCAGCATGAGCTCATGCAGCACTGTGTACTTGATGTGGCTGACCCGCAGCAGCCGGATGAGCTCCCGGGCGACGGCATACTCCAGCAGTGGGTGGCTCTTGTGATGCGCTGGAGGAGCGGCCTCCTCATCGCGAGAGCCGCAACTGTTGCTGTCCAGCATGACGTCCACCGTGTACCGATTGTGCATCAGCTTCTCGGTGAAGTTCTTGAAGTAGTCCAGCGAGTCCTTGGACAGACTGCTGTTCACGTGCGCCAGCAGGCGCTGCACCTGCTCCAGCGACTCCTGGATCCTCACCAGCTCCGACCGCAGTATCTCGTCCAGCGCTTCGATGCGCTTGGCGTGCCGCTCGCGCAGATCGCTGCCGTCGTAGCTGCTGTTGTTGGCCTCGTCCATCAGCGGATAGCTGAGGTTCAGTCTGTGCCACTGGTAGCGCTCGTCCGCATCGTCCAGCGTGTCCAGGCCCCGCTTCTGGCTTTTCAGCTGTTGGTCAGAAGATGCGAACAGCGTTAGCTGTGCCGCTCAACCAGCTCCAGCTGCTTGCAACTTACCCAATCCTTCAGCATCTCCTCAATGGCCTCGATCGTCTGGCTGCTGACCGTGATGGCTTCCTGGATGCCCTCCACGGTCACTCTCATGACTAGCGTGCAGTTACTTGACTTATGCCGGTGCTGACTGTGCTGAGTGTGCTGACTGTGCGGATGCTCCTGTCCGGCGGATCGCAGATGCACGTGATGACGATGTGGCAGTATCAGATGGCGTCCAGCTAAGCGACGTGGCAGTGCCGTCGTCCTCGGCAGATAGCTGGCACTCAGTATGATCAGCAAGGCGGTTAGCAGCCAGTAGTTGCAAGTACCAGCTGCAAGTGACAAATCAATCACAAATTATTAATTATTAATTATTAACTAAACACTTATTCATTTTCAAAGTAAATATCATAGTTAAAAATCTGCAATTTTACATTGTAGGCATCCTCATAAATAAAATAAAATAAAAGCTTCAGCTAGATAGAGAAAAGTTAAGAAATGTTTAAAAGAACTAATACTATGTCAAAACTAAATGATAGAGAGACAAGTCTTTAGAAATTTAACTAGTGTACAAAGTTCAGCATGAAGTGTCTTTTTTGTTAATCCTGCAAGCATGTCAAGTCCTTAGTCTAACCACAGCTTTAATTATTCAATTTATTTCTTATTATTAGAATAATATCGAATTTTTCCGTAAAAAATACATGCAAAAATTTGACGCTTTTTTGCCCTCCAAATTCATTTGAATTTGTGATCTCTGACATAAAGTTGTTTTCAAAACCACTTGGATTTCCTTATACGCAAACATAATTGTTTAATTCTGTTAACTATAATTAATTGCAATCAGAGAGAAACTCACGATTATATTTAGCAATTTTGTGCTAATTAATATTTTAAAATATTAGCAAATGATTTTAGGATGATATCTCATAGTTGAAATTTTTTTTTTTCCACTGTCAGATATCTTTAGCTAATATGTAAAATGAAAAGGAATAAACGAAAAAAAAAACATTTATAATTGTTGCAAATATTTGTCAAGGCCAGACTATTTTTTCAGTCGACAGAACAAAAAATATTGTAAATATTTAAGTTTAAGATATTAAATTCGAATTCTATTATAAAATTACGATAGGGAGAAGAAAACGCCAATGGAGCAAGAAATGGGAAATGTAGAGATACAATTGAACACGGGCAGAGAAAATAGGAGAGAGAGGGAGAGAGAGAGAGAGGCGAGAGAGAGAGAGCTCGACCGAGATAACGTAGGTTTCTAGGTAATGAGCAAAAGCCGACTGGAATTTGCATAGAAATTGATATGTTTCCCAAATGGCCAATTCGATGTTGGCCAACAGGACGACTGTGTGTGTGTGCTGCAACTTCCAGCTAATTGGTAGCACTATCCTATTATCCAGTATGCAATGTGTGTGTGTATGAGCATAAATCAGCACGCTTATCTCAAAGCTAATCAGCTGTGGCAATTCTTGACGTCCTCGTTATGACGGTGTCTGTGACGTGAATAGACTGTCATGGCACACACGCACACACGCACACACGCACACACACTTGTTGCTCGCTGTGATTCATTTGTGACAAGTGTTGTGAGGTACGCAGACTTACATGGCAGACTGTAGGGCTGTGGGGCGCTTAAGCGTGGGCAGGCTACGTTTGTTGTTGCTGCTGCTGTTGCAGTTGTTGTCGCTGCTGCTGCCTCGTCCGACTGCAGCCTGCTGCAGGACACAGGACTCGCGCTGACGATCGAGCTGTGCTCGTTTCTCGCCTGCATTTGGTTATTGCGTCGCGTTACGAAGCCGCCGCATTTGCTTAATGCAGTTGACGTCATGGTTGTCATTTTATGCACGCACCAAGCTAATCGAGTTTATAGACAGATGCCGAATTGCAATTGTACCAATGTACTATGTACCAATGTACTATGTACCAATGTACTATGTACTATGTACTACTTTAGCACGATATTCACTTTGAACGCTGCTACACTTGCTTTGTTTTGTGGGCAGACCGGCAGACCGCACAAGTTAACTCTTCGAGATCTGGTACTTGTTTAATATTTGGTCGTGCGCACAGCATATAAATATAACGGGCTCGCGAAGCGCGCGCGCGCAAAAAAAAAACAGAAACAAAAACAAAAGCAAAAGCAAAGCTCTCAAGCACACGAAAGCATCTTGAGCGGCAGCGACAGCAAGAACAACAACGGTGTCAAGTGACGACGACAGCGACGCAGTGATGACGACAATTGGGCGACTTGTAATTGCCGGCCAATCGCATGCGACCACACGCACACACGCACACACACGCAAGCTGCGCGAACAGCAACGAAGTCGGTGCCGAGCGGCGCACGAGTCGCTCACCCACACACACCCACACACACATGCGAACGGAGCGACACAGCGAGAGTGGATGATAGTAAGTAAGTAAGTTGAGCAGTTGAGAAAGCGAACGCCGCCGCAGACTAAGCGACGCGATGCGACGCAAGCGGCCGCTGCCAGCCACGCGCGCTGCACTCGCTCTCTCCCAGCCAAAGTCAGAGGCAGAGGCAGAGTCAGACTCAGAGAGAGCGAGCGCGAGAGAGAGCAGGGAGCGCAAGAGAGCGACACTTTGCCCTTTGAGGCCATACACATGTATGTTTGGCACGCGACAGCAGCAAAGCTAAAGCTTAAGCCGGAACGGGCGAGCGAGCAAGAGAGTGAGAGCGGCAGAGCGGCAGAGCGGCATAGTGGGAGAGAGGAGTTAAATCGGACGTTGGCATCAAAGTGACTCAACCACAGTAATGCTGGCATTCTTATTGTTGTTGCTTGGCACTCAGTACCTAGTTGTTGTTGTTGTTGCTTTTGCTGCTGCTGCTTGGTTTGTTCCTTTGCGTTAATTTATGCACACGCTGCATGCCCCAAAACGGATGTAACATTGCATTTCGCAATGTTTCGCTGCATGTTTATTTGTTGATCGTTGCTGTTGCTGCTGCTGCTGTTGTTGTTGTTGTTGTGGTTTTGCGGCATTGCTTTCTAGCCACTTTGCTGCACTTCCGCTCTTCCGTTTTCAACTGTTTGACTGGAAATTCCTTTGACTGTCTCAACCAACTAACTTGCTACTTAAAAAAAAAAACAACTATATATATATATGTATATACATAATGTGTGCTGCTAGACTGCCAAATACCCTGTCAAATACAGTGCAATTTCATAAGCTGCTTCTATTTCATAAATCACACATATTTAATAATATATATTTGAAAGTCTTTGCTAATAAAGGATAAATCGCAATTATCTCATTTGTAATATAATGCAACATTTACATTCCATATCTGATGTATTGATCGACTCAGTTCATATATAATACATATGTGTACTATAGCTCCCATTCATTCATGAATACCAAATAACATCTTCTCAAATATGTTTTCAAAAATAGGTATACAAAATTGTATTTTGTATATATTTTCTTATAAAATAAATAACAACACTGCGGCAAGCCTCTCATACCCTATTACGCATTTGTAGCATGGTATTAAAGGTTGCTTTGCAGCTGCTTATTTTGTTCACAATAGTCGAAAGTAAATAGCGAAATAGTAAATCCAATTGATTAACCAACACTGGTTATGGAATGTATACACTGTCAACATTCTGAAGATTTTGTGGCAGAGAGCTTGAGCCAAATACTATTTATAGACAGATACTAATTGTCTAATCGATCAATTGTTTACAACAAGTATTCAATATTCATTTCACAACTATTCAATGTTCATTTTCATCACACACTTTCGATGTATTTGTAATTGGATCCGAAACTTGTGCACACTGTTCTTGTTTTTCTTCTTCTTGTTGTTGTTATTGTTGTTATTTATTGCAGTTTATATTTATGCACTGGGCTCTGGCTGACTTTGGCATTTCCGATCCGCGCGGTTTTACTGTGCGTGCAAATCCAATAACAATCGGCAATTGGCAAACGTAAATAATGCGATATGCAAAATGGGCATAAAGACAATGGGTAGAAGTCCAAGAGTAGGAGTATAAGAGTCTGCTTGAGTGACCAATTTGACCAGCGTCCACTCTTCTATTGGGTAATGCAATCGCATATTACTCATACGTCCAGTCGGAGAACGAGTGAGAAGTTGTTCATTGAGAAGTGGGAAGTTATTGGCATGTACATACATCATCACACTTACATCCATCTATACATCATACATATGTATATGCAAATCCGAATGTAATAACAAAGTGTTTGAGAATTCAAAATGTCTATTTATTTACACTTCAATATTTGTATTCAATATTATTATTATTATTATACATTTCAAAATATAACTAATGATTTATTTTACATTTTTGTCAGATATAAGGCACATACCTAACATTCAAATGCCGTTATATATTTACAGATTTTATTAAATTTATATGTGTACTGAAGTCGAACTTCTCGAAATTGTATTTATATTTAATATTGTAAAATTATTATTTGTTGTTTTTCAAAATATCTAATGGAAATTCGCCAAATTGCGTTCTATTGCATTTTTCTCAAAGTCCTTCTGTCCTTCACACATTCCAAATTTGCAATAGGAGAAACTCTAGTTGTTATTTTATTTATTTATCTATTCGAGTTATGGTTACAAAATTACATATTTACTATAAACTCCACTGGAAAGTCGACTGTATTTCCACATACAAGGATTCGTTAAGCTTACAACATAAATATCCTGCAATACAATACATTTTATATTATTTTATAATCTCGAACATCTTTACTAGCTGGTTCACAACATTTCCATTATAATATTTTCTCTTGGCATATCTGTCTTTTAGTTTTCGCGTATTTCAGCTTTTAATCACTCTATTACTATTATTATAATACCTAGACTCTTCAACTGCGAATAAACTTAAATATTAATATAGTCAACAACTTAAGTAATTGGTAATATTTGTTTTAATTATATTTCTCCCTTAAGTCGACGGTTTTTTTTTTGTGTCACTATGAAATCACTGTTCTATAATCAGTATTATTAAAATTGATGCATTACAAAAAAATCAAAATATATATTTAGCTTATCATTAACATCACCTGAATTCTTATAACTTTCAATTTAATGTTCAGTTTCTGACTTAAAATAAAATGAAATAAAAACAAGTGGGGAAGGATTATCTTCGGCGTGCCGAAGATTTTATACTCTTTTCGAACCTTTGGGCAATTTTCACTCTGCCAACTGCACCACTGAAATTTCTTAGCTGTACAAAATCGTTTTGTCACGTAACATTTTTTTTTTGTTCTAAGAATATTTAATTTATTGCCAGTTGTATAGCAGCTATAAGATATAGTGATCCGATCCGGCCGGCTCAACCAATGTGATGTCTCTTTGAATAATAAGTATCAGTGCAAATTTCATCACGATAGATTCAAAAACATGGGATATATGGCCAAAACCGACTTCGAGTTGTATGGCAGCTTTAAGATATAGTTGTCCCCTGGAATAATAGGTGTCTGTGCAAAGTTTTATCGCGATAGCTCAAAAACTGAGGGACTAGTTTGCATACATACAGACAGACAGACAGACAGACAGACAGACAGGCGGACATGGCTAGATCAATTTGTATTGTCATTCTAAGCATACTGGCAGTAACTTTTGGGGGTCTCCGACGCTTCCTTCTATGCGTTACAAACTTCAGGACAAACTTAATATACTATTTTCTTCGAAAGAGTATAAACAGGTAAGAGTGCTTCAGTCGGGAGTGCCCGACTATAAGATACCCCGAATCCAGTTCTTACATTAATTTATCTATCACATATATGCAAGCATCCATATACTGCAAGCAGTTTGATCAGTTAGCTTGCTTCTTCAATCAAGCACTTGTATATTGTCCGATCTTACTGAAATTGTTTGGGCATACAATCGCCAATAAAATGTATGATCGAACCCAATTGCAAGGTCATAGCTTTAAAAACGCCTTTTTTTAACTTTTTGGGGGATTAGGGTGTGGTATCCAAGAAGTGAAATATTTGTATGCCATTCGAGATTATACTTGATAAATTTGGGGCCTCTGAGCTCTTGTAACTTTTAAGTTATGGCCCAAAAACGCTGGTCTGAAATCAACACTTATCGATCATTTTTGAACGGGGCGAGTTATCGATAAAATGAAATAAACTTGATCTGTCCTGAGACTACGAGAACTTATATTCCAAGTATGAAGTCTCTAGCTCTTATAGTCTCTGATATATACGTGTTCATACAGACGGACAGACAGACAGACGGACAGACAGACAGACGGACATGGCTAGATCGACTCGGCTGTTGATACTGATCAAGAATATATATACTTTATATGGTCGGAGATGCTTCCTTATGCCTGTTACATACTTTTGCACAAAACCATTATACCCTTTTTACACATTTTCAATGGGTTCAGGGTATATTAGTATGTTAATGGTCTGCAAAATATGTCATCAACTTTCCGAAGAAGGTTTTTGTTATATGTTATATGTTTTTTCCTGCATGACGAGACCTGGCGCCGGCAACAACCCCCTTTCCCCTGCCGCCCCCTTCTATAAACACAGCCTCCCACCTCCCCCCTCCCCACACTCAGCAATCGTTTGTTAAAGCGATGACATCGCATAAAATGTTATTGCTAATTTTCACACTTGAGGTGCGAAACGACAACGATATCAACTTATCTGACTCTATCTGCAAATATATATGCATATATACATATATTTGTACATATGCATAGTTTTGTTGTTGTCGTTGAGCCCATTTAGTTGGCAGCGTCAGTCGCTCAGCTCGTTAGGGGTGCTCTTTACAGAGTGTTACTAATTTAGAAATGACCAATGAGCATTGCGTAGTGACGTATGAAACGCGCAGTATAAGTATATGTGACATCCGCATCCACATCCACATCCACAGCCATATCCGTAGCCGGACTGGCATCCGATCATCGTTTGGTAAATAAAGCGCAACTACGAGTACGGGGAATCCATTCATCAATTGAGCTTCGACGTAAAACTAGATGTGTACTCGACTCCATCCACTGAGTCCCCCCATTCCGGCTCCCATTCTTACTAATCCCGTTGATTGTGAACCATATAATGCACAACGTTCGCTTCTGTTTGTCAGCATTAGTCATATGAGTTGTGTTGTAAGTGCATCACTTGCAAGATTCTTATAGAAGGCAAATAGCTCTGATAATGACAGAACCGACTGATTATATGGGAATCTGTCATTATTATACAGCAGGTTTGCTTTGCAACAAAACAGTTATTATTAGTGATCAAATATGTAACATATGTAACATAAAGTGTATATATTCTTGATCAGTATCAACAGCCGAGTTGATCTAGGCATATCCGTCTGTCTGTCTGTATGAGTCGCGGATCTCAGAGACGATGAGAGCTAGAAACTTCATATTTGGCATCTAAGTTTTCGTATTCCCGGCTCAGATCAAGTTTGTTTCATTTGGTCGATAACTCTTCCCTTTCAAAAGTTATCGATAATTTTCGATAACAGAAAATCGTTTTTTGATCTTAGCTTGAATGTTGAATGTTATAAAGGACATTTTTAGAAAAAAGATCATAGACTTGTGGAATCTGTGCCCGATAAAAAATAATCTAAAGATTGTGCAATTGTGCAATTGATCACAAAACAATCATAAAATATCGAAATTGCATATTATATCCCAAAGAGTAACGCTCATTTGTTTTATTGTGGGGTGACTTTTACGATCTACAGTACCCCTTCTGAGATAATAGAACCTCTTAAAACATTCATGTTTGTATTGCCTTATACTGCAGCAAGTGTTAAAGAATCTGCCAAGTATACAGGAAATATATATGTACGTATATCAGGATATCTTATCTTGGGAAATAAATCGTGTGCTTGATTGTAGCCTAAGCAATTTGATCAACAGCAAAAACGGAAATACATATACATAGGTGCATTCTATACATTTATATATTGATCAATAGCTTTGATAATCAGTGGGTTTTTAATTTTATATACCACTACGAAACTTGTTATCTGTATAAAATACATTATAAATATATTTTCGAAAACTGTTTGCTTATTACTTGAGTATTTCGCATTGCACTTCCGTTTTTAATTCTTTTTTATTTCAATTTTTGTATTTTTGTATTTTTTTTTGTTGTTTTTGCTTACTTAAGCAGCTGGCAATAAAGTAGAGGCTTTTATCAGCACCCGACGGTGTGTGTCAATGACAGTGTGACGAGTCAACATTGATATTGCGATAGAGGGTGTGTGTGTGTGTGTGTGTGTGTGTGTGTGTTCGTAAGAGACTGCTTCAGAGGCGGATGCTGCTCACGGATGAGATCAATGGGGCATTCTGGACCTGAGCTATCCGAGGCAGCACTAAGCAGCACCTGCGGTTTTCACTAAACGCTCTGTCGACTTTTAGCACAAGCCCAAAACAAAAATCCAACTGACAAGCCGACGAGCAGTCGGACAATCGGACAATCGGACAGTGGGACACGAAGTTGCTGGCTGCCCAAATCATAGCACGAAAATAAAAATCAATTCAATTGCACGAGGGCTTTGCGGAAACCCCCCAAAAGCAAAGCTCCAACTAACTGACCACAGTCAACTGTTGCGGTTGCCTGGCAGCTGATAGCTGGCAGCTGGCAGCTGAAAGCTAATAGCTAATAGCTAATAGCTGACGAACGGCAGGTGCCAGCTTCCGACAGGTAAATCACCGAGTAGAGTTTCTCCACGCGCAATATTTGCTTTGCTGTTTAGTCGCTATACCCTGTAAGAGGCGTGTGTGGGGTTCATCGTTGAGCCACTTGCTTACATTCAACTCCTATCTCAAATCATACATTTACAAAACTTATCTTAGTTTTTTGTTTTTTTTGTTTTGCTGTTTCGTAAAACTAAATAAAAACAAGTGGGAAAAGTTTATCTTCGGTGCACCGAAGTTTTTATACTCTTATTGCTAGAATTGCTATCATATGCATTAAAATTGTTCTTTGAAAATTTTAAATTGAAGCTGTTAAACATTTGAAAAAAAGAATTACATAAAAATTCAATTATATGATGTTCTTTCAAAATATTTAATGGCGTATATCTTTGCTATTTATAACTTAATTGATTTGAAATTTAAAACATTAATGGACTATAAGGATGTTCAAGTGTACAAGGAAGTGGAAGGCGATAGCTTTGAAAAAAACGGATATATGGCCAATACCGACTTCCAGTTGCATGTCAGCTAAAAGATATAGTGGTCCGATCCGGCCGGCTCCGACCAATGTGTTGTCCCTTTGTATAATAAGTCTCTGTGCAATGTCTTATCACGATAGCTCAAAAGCTGAGGGACTAGCTTGCATACATACATACAGACAGACAGACAGACGGACATGGCTAGACCAATTTGTTATGTAATTCTAAACAAATTGGAGGTTACTTTTGGGGTCTCTGACGCTTCCTTCAGCACAAAGTTAATAATATATTTTCTTCGAAAGGAGTATAAATACTATTTAAAGCGGAAATCTTAAATCCTTTTCTTTTTTTTTATTATTATTGGGCAAATGTCATTCTAAATTGACATTTTTGATAATACAATGACGTTAGTGGAACGTCACAGCTCAAACTTAAATTTTCGGGCACAATTTGAAATATGTATTGATTTTGTATTGCAAAAGTGTGAAACAGGCCTATAAGAAGCATCTGCGACCATATAGAGTATATATATATGTATATTGACTATGTTGACTATCATCGATTTCTATGAAAGCGAATATTTCCGGATAGGCAATTAAAAGCATTTAATTGCACTTGCGTATTTGCATCTATTGCTATATACTACATTGATATAGTGCCCTGATCGCTAAAGCCGACCACTTGTGAATCAGACGACATGACATGAATCATGAGTCTGCAAGTGAGCACAGAACACACATGTAAATGTTTATTTACAGTCTTTACAGCCTATATCTAAGCATATGCAGATATATAGGTCGATGCTTGGCAGAAAATCATATATCAAAGTCGCCCTACTCAAGGGGTATTGTTCGGTATGGCTTGTATATGTATATGGGCTCAGTTGTGAACAGACAAGCTACTAACAGTAGCAGAAGCAGCAGCAGCAGCAGCACTGCGTCATCAATGTCATAGCTATGTGCTATCATCATCATTACTAACTGGCACACTCAATTGTTTGGCCATAGCATTATCAATACGGGGGCTTGGGAAGTACTTTGCCGCATGTGACGTTGCCAAAACAAAGCGAAACAGAATATAACACGTTGAATTCCAACAATTGTCAGGTGGCAAACAAAAGGTAATAGCCGAAAGAAGCAAATAGAATGAACGAATGAGTAAAACTGAGTCGAGCCCATCTCTGGCTCTCTGGATGAAGACAGCTTTTATTTTTGGAACTGGCGCTCTTTCAGCTATAAAGTTGAACAAGGCGTACATATGTAGATACTATGATATGTCTTAGCATGGGGAATCCGAGCTGTTTGCACCGCAAACATTTCGCTGGGCGAACAGTATTTAACGCCTTTTTTTCTGTACTGGCATATGACGCATTTTCCCATTACGCATACGCCATGCTTTACGATTAAACTGTTATTTGAACTTACCTTACGAAGCAGCAACTCGAACGGCTTGGCTGGATATTGGGCACAGATCTGAAGTAACAAAATATGGAAATTGTGGTTAGCTTATCAGTCTAGTCATTGCAATTAATTGAAGTCTGACCTAATTGCGTATCTTTGTGTTTTGCGTTTATTAGAATATTTGTGCTTCAGGGACGATGCGCCTGATCGAAGTTTGCATTACGAGATTTGTATGTGTATGTGTATGTATGTGTGTTAATATTCTGCAAGCAGTGCAAGCAGTTTAAGAAGGCAACTTGCTTCTTCACTGAGCCCCACACGATGGTATGCTAAACCCTAAACAAGTGGGAAATGATTATCTTCGGCGTGCCGAAGATTTTATACTCTTTTCGAACCTTGAGACAATGTTCACTCTGCTAGCTGCAGCACTTTCATATGCTGTACAAACTCTTTTTATCGCGTGGCATTTATTTTTTATTCAGATCCGGCCGACTCCGATCAATGAGATGTATGTTTGAATAATAAGTATTTGTGCAACGTTTCATCGCGATAGCTTTGAAAATATGGGATTTATGGCCAAAGCCGACTACCAATTGTATGGCAGCTATAACATATAGTGGTCCGATCCAGCCGGCTCCGACCAATGTGCTGTCCCTTTGAATAATAAGTCTCTGTGCAAAGTTTTATCACGATAGCTCAAAAACTGAGGGACTAGTTTGCATACATACAGACAGACAGACGGACATGGCTAGATGAATTTGTTTCGTCATTCTAAGCATACTGGCAAATTTGTTGACTCTAGCTTTTATAACTAGCAAATTATGGCCAAAAAAAGTCTGGTTGGAGATCGAAATTGATCGAACGCGTTATCGATGTAATGAAACAAACTTGATCTGACCAGGAAATACAAGAACAATCAATAAAATAAGCTTAGTGAAGAAAAGCTCAGCAAGCAAATAATTTCTCTGCTCAAATATAGCTAAACAATATTATTGTGGTGATAAGCTTGTTCAAAATGGTGTAATTTGTAACTACGACTTTACTACAAAATTGAAAAAGTTGCCATCTCAAATGTATGAAGGAATTTTCAAAAGTGAATAACGGCCATTAAGAAGAGAAAACATTTGATACAAAAATAAAAAATGGTGCTGCATACTTTTGGGTGCAGCCAAAAAGTGAGCACACAGTTTGTTAAGCTTTGGTTCAGACCTTAGCTAAAATGAAAACGATGAATGTTCTGGAAACTTTTGCCGGCGTCTTAAAAGTTGTTTGGTCACTTTTTCACTACGTGGGTGTCATAGAGAGAGAGAGAGAGAGACGTCTCGACTGATCTTCTCTGGAAGATCAAGTTTACATGTGAAATAGCCCATTATAAGAATCATATTCACGCCAAAAACGAAAATATTTGTGTCTTAATATGACAACATATGAACTGCATGCTCAGCCCACATGAGAGGACTGCAGCCATTAGAAGCGACATTGTATATCAGATTGAGAAATTAAATATGTAGTCGCCAGGGTTTTTTCGAAATTCGAAAATTCGACTAACTTTCGCAAAATAAACCATTGACTATGTCATAGATTTAGATTACAGTTCCAACTTAGTCTTCGTATTACTTATGTATCAGAAATATGTCAACATAACCCACTAAGTGGGTTCAAAATATACCAATTATCAATCAAAACTATCAATTGAACTTAAGCATCATATAATTACAAGAATAAAATACACAAAGGAAAATCCATTTGAAATCAACTATTTATTTTGTTCCTTTTTATACCCTGAACCCATTAAAAATGGGTAAAAAGGGTATAATGGTTTTGTGCAAATGTATGTAACAGGCATAAGGAAGCATCTCCGACCATATAAAGTATATATATTATTGATCAGTATCAACAGTCGAGTCGATTTAGCCATGTCCGTCTGTCTGTCTGTCCGTCCGTCCGTCCGTCCGTCTGTCTGTATGAACACGCGGATATCAGAGACTACAAGAGCTAGAGACTTCATATTTGGAACATAAGTTCTCCTAGTCCCGGGACAGATCAAGTTTATTAAAATTTATCGATAGCTCGTCCCGTTCAAAAGTTATCGATAAATTTCGATTTCAGACCAGCGTTTTTTGGATATAACTTACAAGTTATAAGAGCTAGAGGCCCCTAATTTGACATGTATAATCTCGAATAGCATACACATGTAACAAATATTTCACTTTTTGGATACCACCCCCCAAACCCCCAAAAGTTAAAAAAACCCATTTTTGAAGGTACGACCTTGCAATTTGGTTTGGTAACACATATTACAATTGTTTGCCCCAAAAATTTCAATATGATCGGACAATAAACACAGAAGTTATTTAAGATTTAACTTTCCATTGTTTGGGGCTCAGCGAAAGAGCAAGCTAACTGCTTAAACCGCTTGCACTGCTTGTACTGCAGCATGTGTGTGTTTAGAGTAGTACGAATGATTGTAAGGACTGGGTTCAGGGTATCTCGTAGTCGGGCACTCCCGACTAGAGCACTCTTACTTGTTTATACTCTTTTCGAAGAAAATAGTATATTAAGTTTGTCCTGAAGTTTGTAACGCATAAAAGGAAGCGTCGTTTCGCGATGAAACTTTGCACAGATACTTATTATTCAAGGAGACATCACATTGGTTGGAGCCGGCCGGATCGGATCAGTATATCTTATAGCTGATATACAACTGGCAATGAATTAAATATTCTTGGAACAAAAAAAAAAAATGTTACGCGACAAAACGATTTTGTACAGCTTATGAAATTTCAGTGGTGCAGTTAGCAGAGTGAAAATTGCCTACAGGTTCGAAAAGAGTATAAAATCTTCGGCACGCCGAAGATAATCCTACCCCACTTGTTTTAATCAATATTTTGCTTACTGTTATGTGTTCAAAATTGACTGGCCGAATTTCTTGTACATGTTTTTAGCGCAAATAAGTGTAAAGATTGATTTTATACAATACAGAATGGTGCAAGGAATATTCCATTAATTAAGTCCACATCATTTAATTTATTGGTTAATTCCAAGAAAAATGTACTTTATAGGTGGCAATTTTCCACTCCCGCTGCCCAACTCTGGGTAAGAGTGCTCTGGTCGTGAGTGATCGACTAGGAGATACCCTCAACACAGTCCTAACATGCAATTACAGTTATCCTTGTTCATAAATACACACATACTGCAAGCAGTGGAAAATATCTAAAAAAAAAACTCTTGTCAGAAATCGCAATTAATCTATAACTTTAGAGTGGGATGAGTTATCGATAAAATGGAAGAAAAACACTTGATACGATCAGAAACTTTGAGAACGACAGACAGTAAACGGACTGTTGATACTGATCAAAACTATATACACCTAATATATTCGGAGATGCTTCCTTATGCCTGTTACATACCCTCGCAAAACTTCATTGTACCCATTTACCCATTCGGAATGAGATCAGGGTATATAAAAAGCTGAATGCTTTTTGTCACGCAGCCCATTTGCTTAGGGTCTGTTGTAGCTGACAATTAGAATGTGAGAAAAAGCTCAGAGCACAGTGCCAAAAGCTGTCAAGCTTGTATAATTAACAATTCAAAGCAAAGAGCAAGAGAGCGTCAATGCTCGACGTCATTATACTCTGCAATAAAAGCTAGTGAAAGCTGAAATTCTTAATTTATAAACCAATTTAATTGCCATGCTTATTGTCATGTTCAATTTCGTGATTTTAATTGAAATTTTGTTATTATTCATAATTTTATTAAGTTTTTCTGTGCTGACTGGTATAGGTCAACATTAAGAAGTAAATAAATGAAACCTTTAGAAAAATAATCTGCCATATTTTGAGGCATATTATTTCAAGGACCACTTTTGAATGGCAACACAAATATTAGAATGTATAAGACTGCAAAGTAAATTTAATAGCTAATATGCCCCATTTCGTTAGGGTCGTTAGCACATCAGGTGCTCTGACTACTATATTGTACTCAATGGGTCGGTCATTCCATAAAACATACATTTTCCTTATCGCTTCAAAAGAGATCGGCTTGCGTGATGTGATTGCATTTTCGAATCTTATCTTAAAATGAGCAGTTATCATTCAAGTTTGTCTTTTCTTAAGAATTTTACAGTTTTTTATCTTGTCAGCAATTAGCAGTGTTGTCAAAAGCAACCCATTGATAACAGTACATCAAAAAGTTTTGCAATAAATTCAAGAATGATTTCAAGTATTTTTCTTAAGTCTATTAAAAAACAAGTAAGAGTGCTCTAGTCGGGACTGCCCGAATAGGAGATACCCGGACGGACGGACGGACGGACGGACGGACGGACGGACGGACGGACAGACAGACAGACGGACATGGCTAAATCGACTCGACTGTTGATACTGATCAAGAATATATATACTTTATATGGTCGGAGATGCTTCCTTATGCCTGTTACATACTTTTGCACAAAACCATAATACCCTTTTTACCCATTTTTAATGGGTTCAGGGTATAAATAGTTACATTTTTAAAATCTACGATAATTTTTCTATAAGACTTTTATGGCTTAGATTTGAAATTTAAAACTATAGGCATGTTTGAAAACGTAAAATAAACAGGAATGAATAACTAATATGTCTTATTCGAAAAGAAATAGAAGCCAAACACAATATGTATACCTAAGCTGTTGGAATATCTGCATTTGGCATTATTGTGTCAAGTCATAAATGAAAATATTCCATAGTCTAACGAGTTATACAGTATATTTGATGATTAAGCTAGTACATCATGCAATTTTCCGAGCTTTTAAATAAAGCCCTTAGTCAAATGACTTGTTTGTATTGATTTTGTATGTTTTTGTTTTGCATTTTTTTTTTGATTGTGGCTAACAGATTTGGGAACACTTTGGACGGGCTGTCAACATGTGCGTGGAGCTTTCGCTCAGAGCTGGGGGCTGGGGACTCACCTTAGCTGACAGCTGTTCCAACACTAGTACGGTCGATGTTAGATCGCGCAACACACACACGGACACACGCACACTCCACACGCACACTCGCACAACCAAATTGAAGCACGTTTGTGTGTTTAATCAAATGAGACTGGAAATAGGCAGAGACCAGCAATTAACTGTGGGCAATATGATATATTTGAGCGGAGGCAGCGAGAACTGAGACCCGAGACCTGGAGTCGAGCAACCGTCAATGGCAAGTGATTGAACCAAACTAAACACCAAGCGGCGGCATCCAAGATGTAGTCTGACCAAAAACAATGCAGCTATCAGGCAAATCGCATGCGAACGCATGTCTGCATCTGCGTAAATAAACAAATAGTGAGCAAAATATTTGCACAAGGACAGCACGTTCGCCGAAAGAATTACAATGATTCGCACGATTCCCGGAATGTAACCCATTTGTAATTCGAACGAAATAAACACTTACGAGATTTATATATTGCTAAAATATTGACACCGGCTGCTCGCTGCTCACAGGCAGCGGTGTGTGTTCATGCTGAAAGCTTTCAGTGCGACTATCTGGTTTGTGTCGCGACTAAGCTTTGCAGCTGATGGACAATTTTGGTCGGGCTTTTTACCCAGTTTTGTTTCGTGACTTATGGGCTTTGGTTACATAATAGTGTTTCGTGCGATATGCTAAACTCTAGTCTACAGAATTGAGAATATAATACAATTTTATATATCCTTGAGTAGCTAACAAAAACAAACATGGATGACAATATAATGAGTATATATACTATAATGAGTATATATGTAAAATCATCTTTATACAATAGGAAACTCTCTTGGGCGGTCAACAACTTTTTTATACTCTTTCGAAGAAAATAGTTTATTAAGTTTGTGCTGAAGTTTGTAACGCATAGAAGGAAGCGTCGGCGACCCCCAAAAGTTACTGCCAGTATGCTTTGCATGACAAAACAAATCGATCTACCCATGTCCGTCTGTCCGTCTGTCTGTCTGTCTGTATGTATGCAAACTAGTCCCTCAGTTTTTGAGCTATCGTGATAAAACTTTGCACAGAGCTTATTATTCAAAGGGCCATACAACTGGAAGTCGGTTTTGGGCATATATCCGATATTTTTTTTTTTTTTTTTATTTTTTTATTTTATTTTATTTATTGTCGACTACTGACAGTCGACACAAAAGAATTTATATAAAATTATAAAAAAATTTTAATGTATATACAAGAATTTAAATAAATTTAAAATCGTAAACATATTAAATTAAAGAAATAAAGTTAAAATTACGTTAGGCTCTGGGGATATCAATAGCAAAATTAAATCATTGGTCCAACATTTGTTGCAAGGATTGGGGAAACCCAGAAAAAACCCAATCAAACCAAAAATCAATAAAAATTTGTTAAGTAGTTAATGAGTTAGTATATATTAGAAAGTATTTTATAAAGTGAAAGATAGAAGATAGAGAGAGAATATAGAAAAATAAAGGAGGGAAATAAAGAAAGAAAAGGGAAAATAGATTTAACTAAACACGGGCAGAGGTGTCCCGTAAATACAAAAGAATATACGATTTTATTAGTGGGAGAGAGAGCTCAACCGAGATGACATGGAACACTTTGTTGTAGTCCTTGCAAAGAACACGAAGAGGATTGTGCAAAGCGTAATCAGTCGTGCATGAAGGTAAAATCAAGGGGACGTAGTTTCTTGTTGGCCTACTAGGCACAAAAAAGTTTAGGCGAGCTAACAGAAAGGAAGAGTCTATGTCGCCGTTAATTAACTTGTGTAGGAAGACAACACCAAGCGTTGTTCTACGGTTAAGTAACGACGGAAGATTAATAAGTAACAGCCTACTGGAATACGATGGCAAACGGAGATTGGGATCCCAGTTAAGTCCACGTAAGGCAAAGAGCAGAAATTGCTTCTGCACGGATTCTATACGCTCTTGGAAGTTTTGGTACTGCGGACACCAAATACATGAGCAGTATTCAAGGATAGGACGAACTAAAGAAACATATAGCAGTTTTGTGGTGAAAGGATCGTTAAATTCTTTCGACCAACGCTTAATAAAGCCAAGTACACCTCTGGCCTCATTAGTGATAGTCGACATATGCATATTAAAGTTAAGCTTGTTGTCAAAAATGACTCCAAGATCTTTAACTGTAAAGATACGTTGCAATGGAACATTGTCAATCGTATAAGTGGTTAAGTAGGGTCTAGTCCGACTAAAAGTCATGAACATACATTTTGAACAATTTAGCTGCAGTTGATTGGCCGAACACCAGCGCTGCATAGAGTTCAAATCATCTTGCAGATGAGTATGACACGGGATCGGTGTACGAAAAAATAAGTTCACATCATCTGCGTACATAAGAATACGAGAGTGTGATACAATCGAAGGCAGGTCATTAATGAAAAGAGTAAACAATAAAGGTCCAAGATGACTACCTTGAGGTACACCAGAAGTAACTTGAACCATTTTCGAGGTAGTCGACCTAAGCAATACTCTTTGAGTGCACCACAAAAAGGTCATTATCACGCACATGGGTAGAAACTTCTCTGATATAAGATATGTGTCTCATATAAACTTGAATATCAGAAGAGGGAGGGATATAAGAGCAAGTAATAAAAAGAGCCATTGATGGGAATATTACTTTAGCAGCAACAATTTCTACATCAGCGGGCATAGTAAAATTAAAAAGTTCAGATTGGAGCGTGGCTTTAATGGCAATTAGAACACCACCACCTCTAGTCGGCCGGTCACGTCTATAGATATTAAAATTATTTGAAAAAATCTCGCAATCAGAAACAGTAGTGTTTAACCAAGTTTCAGAGAAAGCGATAATATCTGACTCAAAAGATGTGCTATTTGAGAATTGACTTTTAAGTTTAGACATAAGGCCTCTAACATTCTGATATTGAATGGTAGTTAAATCAAAATTCAGTTTTTTGAGGGATTGCTGGATGCTGAACTACCAGCTGGAAGTGTGACAGGTGGAGGGATGTTTCGAATTTTTGGCTTAAATTCATGAACAATCATGTGTGGTGGCCAAAATTTCGGGTCACAAATTATGTGGAAAGTGTCATTTGGAACACTTATTTTGAAAGACGCTATTTCACGAGGTGAAGAAAAATTAAATTTGGTGACTAATACGCTAGCGATAGTTTTGCTAGCAATGTATGAGACTATAGAGTCAGAAGTAGTATCAGAAGCAAGCCTAGATATAAAAACTTGCTCCTAGGGGCAATCACATTTAAAACTGGTGGTTGCGCTGAAATTGCAATATTAGAATTGTTGCTAATTCCATTTGTAATCGGGCTATGAGTTGTTCTGCGTTTCCGCCGAGAAACAACTCGCACCGATGTTGACAGATCTACAGAAGGGGGTATGATAGGATCCACTGTGGTTGGTAGTGGAGTAATTTGGAGGGATGGAGAAGGAGACAAAGAAAGTATTGGCGAAACGTCCACATTTTTTGGAGTTGCCAAAAGAGTCGGAGTACACTGGGCAGCAGAAGGCGGCACAGATACAGGCACACTTAAGAAGTGCGACTCTAGCTGGCGAGCAGGGGGGACTCAAATTTATATTGGCTAAGCAGTTCAGCGCTTGATTCGAAATCATTCGCAAGAAGCTTAGCCACAGTTTGCAATTTAGTAAACTGATTTCTCACGGAATTATACATGCGTGAGAAGTCAGTTTGTGTGTCTATGCATACTGGGCACGACCATTTCAAGCCACCGCTGCCTTTTTTAGCAATTGCGGTGACTTTGTCACATTCGCGACCAGTAAGTCCTGCACATTTAGCATGCATAATATTATCACACAGCCAACAGAAAATAAATTGTGGCTGTGCAGCATCATCAGCCTGCTTAAAAGTGCAATTAAGTTTGCAGCACGACATATTGACTACTGGGGTGTAATAAATTACACAAATATGATACAGAAATTTGCGAGAGCGCAAAGCAAGAGAGAGGCGTAGAAATTGAAGCAACCAAAAAAAAAGCACTCAAGTTTAACTCAAAACTAGAGTCAATACACAAATAATAATGCGTGTGAAGAACAAAACAATAACAACAAGTTAGGTGAGCGCGGCGCACAAAGAGAATATGCACAGGCGAACACACGCACAAACAGATGCTTGCAAACGAAAGCACCGAAACAAGATAAGCAGACGAAAAAAAAGAACACAAACAACAAGTGCAGAACTGACGCCGCGTTAATAAATTGAATAATTGCTATTATTCTATGCACAGCTGATAAAACTTTGCACAAAAACCAAAGCGTTATCACTTGACCACAATATTGGGTAAATTTTAGATACTTAAATGCTTTAACAGCGTTAAGAAAAAATAAAAGTTGCAGAGCACAATAAAACACGTCAATTACACTCAAGCTGAGATCTCTCTTTTCAAAGCTATCGCATTAAATTTCCTTGAACACTTGAACATCCAAATAACTCATTAATGTTTAAAATTTCAAATCGATTTAGTTATAATTAGCAAATAATTAGCAGTTGGCAGAGTGAAAATTGCCCAAAGGTTCGAAAAGAGTATACAATCTTCGGCACGCCGAAGATAATCCTCCCCACTTGTTTTTATAATTATTAATTTATGATTGATAAATATTTGTAAGGGGGAACCACTTTGTATTTGAACAACATTAAAACTTTATGGTAATATTTTTTAAACTAGTCCCTCAGTTTTTGAGCTATCGCGATGCAACTTTGCACAGACACTTATTATTCAAGGGGACAGCACATTGGTCGGAGCCGGCCGGATCGGACCACTATATCTTATAGCTGCCATACACCTCAAAGTCGGTTTTGGCCATAAATCCGATGTTTTCAAAGCAATTGCCTTAAATTTCCTTGTACACTTGAACATCCTTATAACTCATCAATGGGTAAAATCGCAAATCGATTGAGTCATAAACAGCGAAGATATGCGTCATTAAATATTTTGAAAAACAGGTGCATATGAGCAAACAAAGTCAAGCGCAAGAAAGCTTTTGATAGTCTGCTCTTCAAGGTATTTTGTCAGCGATCATTGAAACGGCTTGTGGCGTAGTGGGTAAAGTTGCGAACTGGTGAGCGAGAGGTCCCGGGTTCAAAGACCAGCGGCGACCGGTCATTTATTTTCATTTTTTCTTATTCTTCTTTTCAAATATATAATAAGTGTAATCAAATTCATTTGCTTTCAAATGGCTTAGAACAAAAACAATGCCACGCAAAAAACAAAAGCTCAGTATAAATAGAGTTTGTCCGTTTTGACAGTCTGCTCTTCAAGGGATTTTGTCAGCGATCATTGAAACGGCTTGTGGCGTAGTGGGTAAAGTTGCGAACTGGTGAGCGAGAGGTCCCGGGTTTAAGACCAGCGGCGACCGGTCATTTATTTTCATTTTTTCTTATTCTTCTTTTCAAATATATAATAAGTGTAATCAAATTCATTTGCTTTCAAATGGCTTAGAACAAAAACAATGCCACGCAAAAAACAAAAGCTCAGTATAAATAGAGTTTGTCAGCGATTTTTAAAACTGCTTTGTGTAAGCAGTAAAAAGCAAAACAAGAAAGTTTTTGACAGTCTGCTCTTCAAGGGATTTTGTCAGCGATCATCAAAACGGCTTGTGGCGTAAGGGGTAAAGTTGCGAACTGTTGAGCGAGAGGTCCTGGGTTCAAGACCAGCGGCGACTGGTCATTTATTTTCATTTTTTCTTATTCTTCTTTTCAAATATATAATAGCTGTAGTCAAATTCATTTATTTTCAATTTCCTAAATTGTTTCTAATTTTTTTTCATACATAAAGTAGCTTTAATAGAATAATTCAAAAGAAAAATTTAAATTCATTGGCAAAACAAATGCCACGCGAAAAAAAATATGGATCTCAAATTCTGAATATAAGCTCTCATATGTTCAGATTAAGTTTTATGACAATTCAATTTCCGACAGCAGCCTTGAAAGGTATAAGAGCAACAGGCACAAAATTTGGTATGTATATTGTAGTATACATATGTAATGTAGTTTTGACTTTTTGGAAAAACTGAAAATTGTATATTGTTCAATTCGGTAGCACTTATGAATGCTAGGGACGCGTCCACGAGCTGCGGATAGTGAACCGTCCCTGTTTACATGAATACCATTATATATTTTATTTTATATGTAGGGGTATATGTATGCGACATTAATATCTGCGATTAAATAAGCAGTCACGGAAAAATAGTAACAATTGCTTTAAGGTTCGAAAAGAGTATTTAATCTTCGGCACGCCGAAGATAATCCTTCTCCACTTGTTTTTGTATGTATTTAACAAAAAATTTAAAGCTTCTCTTAGCTTCTCTTAACCTCTCTTAGCCGGACACATACCCATCTGAAAAGACACGAGGCAGAAAATGTAAGGAGTCCGTCCAGAGAGGTACAACTTTTGTCAAATATATTTACAAATTATTATCCAATCTTTACCGAATAATTATCGAATAAGTTCGATTTAAACATTGTCACATACAAGCTACACAATAATGTTTAATTTCTATGAAATATGTTTATTTAACATTTCGTTTAACTATTTATAAATGCCAGGTTTTTAATAGCATTTCAATGAAAATTGTATTATAAATATTAGCTGTCAACCTTTGAATGTAACTCACAGAACCAATATTGTTTTCTCATTTTCAAACCACAAACACCACAAAATATATTTAAAACATTGTATTTTTCGGCTCTGTACTATTGTGAAATTGATTGAATGCTAATTAATTACTTGCAGCAGCTTGTAAACGCAATTCTCTGTGTGTGCTCACTTTTGACATTTCAAGAGCCGACTGCAAGAAATCGGTATTGATTATTTCCACCGATTGTTAGCTGTTTTGCAAGCAACAGTTGCCCACATTTGGCATTCGAATTCGGCTTTGAGGCAAACGATTTGGCATTTTTGATTTGCTTGACTGTTGCACCTGAGCCCACAAGTCAGCCATTTGCATGACCTCTGCCCCCCGTGCTTTCCGCCCCTTGCCCCGCCCCCAACCTACCCGTCCACTTCACGCATGACAATCACAGTTGAACCAGTCGACTGGCGATTTTATGCGTGACTTTGTACCCTAGTACAATGGGCAAATTACCCGTTCTCGTGCACAAAATTAGTTATTCAAAGACGAGGCGAGATTTTTGAGATCTATTTATACCCTGAACCCATTAAAAATTGTTAAAAAGGGTATTATGGTTTTGTGCAAAAGTATGTAACAGGCATAAGGAAGCATCTCCGACCATATAAAGTATATATATTCTTGATCAGTATCAACAGCCGAGTCGATCTAGCCATGTCCGTCTGTCTGTCCGTCCGTCTGTCCGTCTGTATGAACACGCATATATCAGAGACTATAAGACCTAGAGACTTCATATTTGGCATATAAGTTCTCGTAGTGCCGGGACAGTACAAGTTTATTTCATTTTATCGATAGCATATCCCGTTCAAAAGTTATCGATAAATTTTGATTTCAGACTAGCGTTTTTGGGTCATAACTTCAAAGTTATAAGAGCTAGAGGCCCTTAATGTATAATCTCGAATAGCATACCCATATAACAAATATTTCACTTTTTGGATATCACCCCCCAATCCCCAGATAAGTTCAGAAAACGTATTTTTGAAGGTACGACCGTGCAATTTGGTTTGAATACACACTTTATAGGTAATGCTGTATCCTAAAAATTTCAGAAAGACCGGAAAATAAACAGAGAAGTTATTTAAGATCCAACTTTCCAATGTGTGGGGCTCAGTAAAAAAGCAAGCTAACTGCTTAAACCGCTTGCACTGCTTGTACTGCAGCATGTGTGTGTTTAGATTAGTATGAATGATTGTAAGGACTGGGTTCAGGGTATCTCCTAGTCGTGCACTCCCGACTAGAGCAGTCCAACTTGTTTTTTTTTTGCTTTATTATTAATATTTTTTTAATAAATATTCATATATGTATTATTTTCTTATTTACTGACGCCTAATTACAGTCGACACCGAAATTGTTATTTAAATTATAAATTATTTACTTTCAAAATAAAACAATAATACAATTTTACATAAATAATACAAAAAGTTCAAGTTTAAATTGAAGTTATTTAAAAAAGATTGGTACAATTATAGAAAAAAAATGCGCCGGATCGGACTACTATATTATAATGCTCCCATTTTCATTCACGACTAAACTCACCAGCTATGAGTGTACACCTGTTCCCAACATTTTTGCAATAAATGATCAACATCGGTATACTATATAGTATGTATTTTGATAAATGTCTACACAATAGTTCAAAATTACAAGCACCCTCTCAGTTTCTGTCATTTCTTGCTGCCGAGCAGTAAATAAGTCTTTCTATTGTTCAGAAATTATGTTTTTCAAAAAGTGCACCTTCAGTTATGTTGCATTGAAAGAGACATTGCATTATCTATAAGGCAGGCACATATTGTATTTATTCTAGCTAATTCTAGCATTTGTTTGTGGCCTTAGCAAACTCGAAGTTTTCTTCAAGGGTTCACACTCACTGTGAAATACAAATGGGACATCACTTGAAATTTCCACATTTTAGACCTACCAACTTACAGTACAAGCCAGTCCGATCATATTCGATTCCAAAAGTTGAACTCAAACTGATTAAACTCAAAATAAACAGCTGTTATCTTAGCAGTGGTGGCTTCTGTTAAGCTTAACATTATGTAACACTTTATGTTAATGTTTCTCTCAGCTCGCTTAGACTTTTAGTTGCTAATCTTTGAAGAAGAAAAAACGCGAGTCCTTTGCTTAATAGTGTTAGCAATTTCTGAGAAATGGATGTTAGCCAACAAAAAAAAAAAATTGGTGATTTGCCCCATAGTGGCTAGTAAAAATGCAGCCAGCCTGGCGCAGCTGGTGCTTCTGCTGCTCTCTAATGCGAACTGCTATTCACAGTGTTGACCAGTCGAGCGTCGTATAAAGCGCATCAATATTTAATACTGGTGCGGGCCCCCTCTCTCTCTCCCCCTCTCTCTCTCTCTCTCTCTCGCGCGCTCTCTTAGTCTCTGTCGACGGCTGCCGAATTCGCGTTGCATACTTCGTGGCGTATTTGATTTATGACCCGCTGCTGGGCACACACATCCACGCATCGGCAGCTGCAGCTGCAGCAGACGCTGCCAATTCCAGGCGACTCCCAACGTGCAACGTGCAACGTGGAGCTAGCAACGTGCCACCTGATGTGGCTGTGGTTGCTTCTGTGGTTGCGTCCGTGGCTGCTTCTTCTGCTGGCGCTGCACTCTCGACCTTGTTCATTGTAGATTATCATTAATCATGCACGCAAATGGCAAAGAAGCGAGAGCTGAATAACTCATCGAGTTGGATGAGCCAGCGGATTTGCATCCACTTCGTATACACGAGTGGCTTCGCCTTAATTGTTTGATAGCTTCTGTCAACTACACTGATAAACTGATAATTCAAATGTCTGTCGACTAGTACTATGCGCAATATTATCATGATTCAACTTTTGATTCGAATTAACAGCACAATCTCCATTCACTAACGATTATCAAAGCAGGCTAACCTAATACTAATGGTGCACTAAGTTACACAAATTGTCCAAAGCTGAACCGAATTTCGAGGAAAGTCTGTAAATAATAATAATAATGCTTACAGTTTATATTCAGTAAACACAATTAAGAGCGCTCTAATCGGGAGTGCTGTGAAACCAAGCTCCAAACGACTTTTGCACTTTTGGGAGAAATGAACGACTGAATACCAAAAGTCAATTGTTTTTATACACTGAACCCATTAAAAATGGGTAAAAAGGGTATATTGGTTTTGTGCAGAAGTATATAACAGCCATAAGGAAGCATCTCCGACCATATAAAGTCTATATATTCTTGATCAGTATCAACAGCCGAGTCGATCTAGCCATGTCCGTCTGTCTGTCTGTCTGCCCGTCCGTCTGTCTGTCTGTCTGTCCGTCTGTATGAACACGCAGATATCAGAGACTACAAGAGCTAGAGACTTCATATTTGGAATAAAAGTTCTCGTAGTCCCGGGACAGTACAAGTTTATTTCATTTGATCGATAACTCGTCCCATTCAAAAGTTATCGATATATTTCGACTTCAGACCAGTGTTTTTTGGCCATTACTTGAAAGTTATAAGAGATACCCCAAATTGGGCATGTATAATCTCGAATATCATACACATATTACAAATATTTCACTTTTTGGATACCACCAATCCCCCAAAAAGTTGAAAAGTTTTGAAGTTTTGACCTTGAAATTTGGTTTGGTCACACATTTTTTAGCCAATGTTATGTCCTCAAAATTTCAGAAAGATCGGACAATAAGGACAGAAGTTATTTAAGATTTTACTTTCCATTACATGTATGTATACACACTGATAGATTAGTATGAATGTAAGGACTGGGTTCAAATATTTGTACAAGTCTATAAATGCAGCGTAATTTACTTCTAGCTGCAATTAAAACGAATCTCCAGCAATTCGAAATGAAATTGTTTCGGCTTTTATTGTTTGTGATACCCAGTGTGTACCTGAGACCGCGGGTATATTGGTGCGGTATATTTTTGTAACTAGCATATTAAAAATCAAGTTAACAAATTAAATAACACATAGCAAATAATGATATAAAAAAATTCCGATAACAAATTTAAAAAAGTATATATATGTTTATTTATTAATTATGCACTTAAAGTAAATAATTAGCATATAAGCTAGTATCGATTGAATTCGCCTCTTGAATTATATTAAAACTTTTTTAGCTTAAGCTTTTCTTTTCTTCGAGCTTTAAGCTTTAGATATATTTTTATTTGTATGGTGTTTCATACAACTTATTACGTTTTTATCTAGCTATATTTGTTTATTTATTTTTTTCTATTATCAAAATTTTTTTTGTAAAGTTCTTATCATCCATGAATATATGAATGATCTTAAAATCAATTAAATAAGAACCAATAGCAGAAATAATAAAATAAAAAGAATAAAAGCAACAAATAAAAATGCCATAATAATATAATAATAGTAATCTGTCTTTTGATTACCCATAATTATCACCAACTCAATTGACGGTAACAATCGTTGCAGGGTAACCGTTAAGTGGGCATACCCAGTCGCTGCACTTAGGCTTGTCTCGTCTCTGTATTTGTGGGACTTGCATTCTCTCAATCTGATCGCATTGCAATGGGGCATACGCTGCGTATGCGCAATGCAGTTGCCGTCGTCAGCTGTGGGAATGGATCTCGAGTTTCCGTAATGGATATGGCGCTACACACAAATAGAAGACCCCACGCAGTCAGACATTAAAGTGTACGAGATAAATCAGTGTTATTTTCGACCATTGATTGTCGATGGGTATTGAGAACAGTTTGACCTCAAGATCTATTTGACTAATTGATTAATTTGTAGTTGAAGTACTTGAAAATAGTAGGAATAAGAATAATAAAGATAAGCTGATCGCTTTTGAACTATGAACATATACTGAATACTATGTGTAAGATTATCTAATGGAAAGTCAATGTCAAATATTAACATTTTTAATTCACAGTATAAACAGACGATTCGATATGGCGAGATTATCCGACCAATCATATATATGCATCCATGGATATATTGATCATAGGTGTGTTATATAGTAAATTGAGTTTTCATCATGAACAATTTTTGTTTAAGTGACATCTTGATCAAAATCACCATTTGCAAGCTTCGTTTCATCATCACAACTATAGAATTTGATACTTGAATCAAGTAGGAACATTGCTGAATTCCGATCAAGGTCAAATATCCTCGATCAGAGCAAGTAATTCTAATTTTTCCTAAACTCTATTTCTGGAACGCTTTAGCTTATTTCAAAGTAATTCATACTTGATCTAAGCCTTTTTGTCAAATCTAAAATATGTTTACAAGCTTTGTACTTGAAATGTTAAGGGGAAATGTGTGTCATTAACTATAGCTCTGAGCTACAAACCGAATGTGCACATAGCATGGAATAATTATTTTTTTCGAGCTCTGAACCTATCATATGTCGGAATAAAAGATGAACCAGTCCATTTTATTTCTTACAAAATCTTTGGATCAGAAATTCGACCTCATAGCCGCCTCTAAATGGTGCCAAAAACAAAATTTCTAAATTTTTGCTAAATTGCCAAAAGCTTTTTAAATCACTTGCCGATTTTTATGAAACAACTGGTTCACATAAGAAAATTGAAATTGTTGCATAGTGTAAGGAATCCTGCAGTTTAAACAATTTCGAATTATCAAGATGCTAAAATAGAGCCTAGATAATTTATGGAAATGAGGCTTAAACACCTATAACTTTGTCACAGCTGATCCCATTTGCGCTCTCGAGGCCGTTTTGATCATAATTTGGCATATGATTGCACTGTGCAGCATTCAAATGTATTCCGAAAAATATTTCAAAAATATTCTGCGCATCTGGGTGTAAGATTTATTGGATTAATGTTCACTATAACCGATCATAACTGTAGCTCTTAGGTGGATTGTTATACCATCTACAATTATGCTCAAAACATTAAATGAAAGCTAAATTTAAATGAACTGCCAAAATTTCGATTCGAACTAGCGAATTTTGAGGATGCTTCTTTTCTGCTTGCTGCGGCTGCGGCTGCGGCTGCTGCTGCTGCTAGACAAAGTATAGAATCCAAATCAGGCAGAGAATGAAAACGAAAAAGCACATCTTTAGCATCAGTACGTCCGTTAGGAGTGCCGTGTATCCACTAAAAGCGTAAATCAAAAAGAGATCGAATATTCGCGGCATCAGTATAAGCCAAAAGACAAAGGTGGAAAGGCCAGACTCCTCATCCGGCACTATAATCTCGCCAGCCGGACGCGGCTTATTGCGTGGATCCTCGTTGTTGGCGCGTCCCAGAATCGGAATGACTGCATCCTTCGAAACGGGCGAACGGCAAACGGGGCACCGCCTGCTGTACGGTCTGGTCAGCAGCCACTGTTCCAGGCAGGGCCAACAGAAGAGATGGCCACACCGGCTGACCACCGCATCGGTGGCCGTGTCCAAGCAGATGTTGCACAGAAAGCACGACTCGCTGTTCTCAGTGTTGTCGGCTGCCTCATTTTGTGGCAAGTACAAGGCAACTGCGCCCAGTTCGCCATCAGCGGCATCATTGGACACTTCTGCTCCTGCTCCAGCTGGCAGCTGTGTCCTCTCAGCACAAGTCGCTATTGTAGTTCCATTAGCTGTTCGTATTTCCATTGTTGCTTCGAATTGTGTCTCAGATTGTTATAAATTGGTCAAATATTTTTTGAGATTTTCCAAACAAATAACGTTTCAGAAAATAATTTGTGAGTCCGTGTACATCAAATAGGCACTACTACAATAACTTGTGTTAAACGAATGTGCTATGTATATACAATTTTGTGACCTTTTTTTCAGTGAGCACTAGATGGGCGAAAGGCAAATCCAACCAATGCTTGCTATTCAGAGATAATGTAATAAATGTATAAAATGCACTTGCCTTATTAAGAAATAAGGAGTGACGATTGTAGTAGTGGATTTTCGTACGATCTGCTTCTCATTGTCAAAACTCTACATCAGAGTTAATCCCAAAGAGCGATGGAGTCAGAAAGTGTGAGCAAATCAACAAAGATATAATATATCTTTTTGAATTGGTGTAACGCAAACTAAAAGGTTTAAAAAGGTGGCTCTCCCACTATAGATCCTACATATGAAATAAGAGCAAACATCTTTGAAATGATCTGGAAGCTTGGGCGCTCACGTCGGCTTTATCTAGATGGTAAGAGAATCGCGCACACTGATAACATCACTTATTTGGGAGTGACCCTGGACAGGCGCCTCACATGGAGCAGCCATATTAAAAAAGCATGTGGAACAGTGAACAAAAAACTGGGGAAATTGGACTGGCTTCTCAGACCAGGGAGTGGTCTTTCCCTAAGAGCCAAAGTACGGTTATTTAAGACCATTATACTGCCAACGTTAAATTGGGGTATCACTTGCTGGGGGACTGCATGTGACACTACCCTAAGAAGAGTTCAAGCTACAATAACAAAGTCTTTGCGCCGCATGACCAATATTCAGTGGCATCATTACGTCAAAAATGAGACTATCCTCAACGACCTTCAAATACCAACGGTGTGTGAGGCCATAAGTAAAAGCTCCAGCCGGTATCGCGCTCGTTTGTTAGACCACTCTAACCGCCTGGCTAGACAACTCGCAAGACCGGCGAGACATAGGCGTCTGAAGCGCAAGCACCCGTCGGACCTCTGGATCCTTGGCCGGTCGCGGAACGGCCGGCTTCTTTAGAAAATTATAGCAATATTATTATAGCATACCCGTGCTGATAACAGCGTCATCTCCCCACTGAGATGGGTTTTTAAAGTTCAAAGTTATATCGGCCTGGAAATAGGGTAAACACCCTATGTAGCTTGCCAAATAAAAATAAAAAAAAAAAAAAAAAAAGAATATCATACACATATTACAAATATTTAACTTTTTGGATACCACCAATCCCCCAAAAAGTTGAAAAATCGCATTTTTGAAGTTATAACCTTGCAATTTGTGTTGGTCACACATTTTATAGAAAGATCGAACAATAAACACAAAAGATACTTAAGATTTTACTTTCCACTGCTTGTATGCATACACACTGATAGATAAGTATGAATGTAAGGACTGGGATCAGGGTATCTCCTAGTCGGGCACTCCCGACTAGAGCACTCTTGCTTGTTTACTTATCGAGTTATCGATAACATGAAACAAGCTTGATCTGACTAGCTTGATCTTGCACAGATGCTTATTATTCAAAGGGACAGCACATTAGTTGAAATCGGCCGAATGAGACTAATATATCTTATAGCTGCCATACAAATCAAGGTCGGGTTTTGGCCATATATCCCATGCTTTAAAAGCTATCGCCTTCAATTGCATTGTAAACTTGAACATTCTTATAGCTCATCAATGTTGAAAATTACAAAACGATTACGTCATTTCAGGCAGTACATTTTGTATGGAAACTTTCTAAATACGTGCTCGAAGGCTTAAATGCTTTCATACACTGGACTTACCTTTCCGCTTCCCAATTTAAGACTACCTAATACATCAGAGAGCACTTTAGAGCACTAAATGCTCATATTATCGCTTCCAACAAATTGTCAGATTCTAAATTAAAGAACATAAAAATAATCATTATTCTTCTAATTATCTTAATAATTATTTGTTTATTCAAATTCTAGCTATGTCTGTTTCAGCGAATACATCTTAAGTGTATTCATTCGCTATATAAATAATAGCGCAAAACTTACCAGTTTCACCCCGACTCCAGTCCAGTCCACACCCAACCATTCGAAATAAGAAGACAAAGACGTACACATAACTATTTATTCGGTATAATATATGTATGTTGAGTATACGTAAATTAAGCATATACAAGTGTATGTATGGAAGTGTGGCAGTTAAAGAACTGCTGCTCACAGGACATTAATGCATTGATAATGTTATAATGTTGACACAAGTCCATACATACAGATGCATATGGGCTGTTTTCTTTGGGTATATCTGAGCATATACATACAATATTTAGGGTCTTTGTGTTGACTTGACATATGTATAAGTAATTATATAGAATTTATATGTATAAGTATAAGTATGTGTATACATGCCTTTTAATATGTATGTATGTATGTATGTATGTATGTATGTATATATTTTTTGTGGTACACATGTATAGTTGTAGCTTTTCGTATTGTTTACTGGTTTTATCCATTATGTGTCATCATATGATTGTTACATTCAGTTGCATTTTGAATTTTGTTTCTTGGGTTTTTAGCATTTTTTGTCACTTTTTGTGTTTTGCATTTTTTTGGTTTTCCGAAACATGTTTCGCGATTTTTGTATACTGTATATACATACTACATTTTTGCATATCTCCCATGCTCCCTAATCTCTAATCCCTTACTACGCACAAGCTAATCTGCTCTCATTTTCTATCGATATTTTTCAACACTATTTACATCGGTATATAACATTTAATATGTGCACTTGCTTATATACGATAACCATCCCGTTTGACATCTCGTGCCCATGATTTCTCATCGTCTAGTTACTAAATTATGCGTAGTTTTGCCCACTTTTCCCCTCGGGTGCCAACACCGAATCGAACAATGTTAAAAAAAAAAATACACTAAAATGTAGCTGCTCAAAGAGCAGCTTTTAACATTTTATCCTTAACGCTCATCAATTTACATACTTGACATGCTTTACTTTGGTTTTCTATTTAGAGCGTACAATTTTACTATAGTTTTTTTGTTATTTCGTTTCGTTTCGCTTTGGCTTCTATTTGCTATTTCTCTCTTCTTCCACTGTGCACTTTTTGCCAACTGTCTTACTCGAGTCTTAGCTTGAGAATGTTATTGGGTTTCATTTACTTTCTCATCACTAGCGCCGCTTACATTTATTGCATTCACAGTGCGCCCCAAAAGTATGCCAAGCCACAAATGTTTTTTTTTTATGTTGTTTTCGTTTTCTTTTTTTCTTGTTGAATAATTTGATTATTGTGTAAATAGATTATGCAATTCATTCGAAACGCATTTGTTTTGGTATTAATCAGCTTTGCAAACAAAAAAAAACACAACAACAACGAAAACTTTAAAGTAGTTGTCATTAATCTGCTTCGCTGTCCGCTGTCAATGGGAATTAAAAACACAAATCGTACTTTATACGTAATACACATACTTATGGAGTAGGTTATATAACTTGTATGTATGCAGCTCAGGAAATTGTTTATTTTCTTCAGCTTCATCTTCATTTTTCGTTTTTCGCTTTTCGCTTTTTGTTTGTTTGGTATTGTTCAGTTAACACTACTAAAGTACTTTTAAGTCGGTGGTAACCGCTTTTTTGCTTGCTTGTTGTCTAAGCCTTAGTCTTAGCTTACAACAACAATAAAACAACAACAATTAGATGATAAGAGCAACAGCAATAGAGCATTCAAGCAATATTAAGGACAAAGCGTCCGAGTGGAAAGGAGTCTCTATTTCTAAGTCCTTGGCGAGCTCTCGCTTTTCCGAGTGCGGGGCTAACAAAACGGTAAAATGGAAATGGAAATGAAAATGAAAATGAAATGAAAATTGCTTGCCTCATTTACATATTTTGTAATCGCTTGGACATATATTTGTATTACAGTCATTTGACTCAGTAAGCTAACAACTGTTAACACTTTTGAAAGTTGCCGGGTAATCCGCTTATTTGTATACCCTGTAAATCCCATCATCGATGGGCCCAAAGTTATATAAGATAAAATGTGATATTGTGATATTGTGTGTGCAAACAGCTGGTTGGGAACACCCCCAACCCGGAAAAGGATAACAGTCCTTGAACAGCCATATGCCAGCCAGATAAAGATGATGACCTCAGCCAGCTGCCTGTGATGTCTATAAACAGCACTGCCTATGTTGCACCTTTATATATATAAGTAAAAAACCAGAAAATTAATAAATATATATATATATATATTTATTTATTTTTTTGCTTTTTACTTAACTATTGGGTTAGAAAACACTGAAAACTACACAAATGCAAAGCGAAAGTGGGAACGCGTTTTGTAATTCGTTAGTTAGGGTATCTCCTAGTGCAGTACTCTTTCATATGGTTTTCGTGTAGGTTTTGCTGCTGACCTTAATTCTATTGTGGTTTACAAGCGCATCACTTATTGCCAACCACAAATAAAGAAAAGTCAATAAAAAAAATATCAGTGTATAAGCTGAAAATCAACTAGAATCAACTAGTTTTAGCATTTGTTTTCAATCAATAATCATAATCATTGTATAAATAAAATTATATTGCCCAGGAAAAGTAGTTCGATAATATATTCCAGACTAAAAACAATATAAAATAATATTCTTAGCATAATTTACAGTGTACAAAAATCATTGGTATAAAACATTTCGACTGTCGCATAAAAAGAGCATCAGATATACATATATGGCGGCTATCTAGCCAGTTTTGTAAATAATTGTAGTTATAAGTAGTTATATAGTTATTATCATTGGATAGTTGAGAGTTGCGTGTTTCGAGTCTATAGTTAACATTTTATAAATCAATGCACATCGATTGGATTTCATGGTGGGTAAACGAAAAGAATACATTTGACATTTATTGTTGGGCATAGGTGTTTTAAAGGTACGTTTATATTTAGAATATATAGTATACTACTATCAAAAATAGAACAAAGGAAACTTTACGTTTAGATTTTGTTGTTTTTGTTTTTGGTTTTGGTTTTGGTTTTTTTATTCTTGCGAATTTCGCACAAGCTTGCTTTCCATTTGCATTTTCTTTATTATTTGCTTTTATGTATATTCATTTAAAGGTTCTTTGCAGTTATCTGCTTTATTTTATTTACTTATTTATTTATTTATTTGTTTTTTTTTGTATACATTCATTGCATGTAAATAGTTCTGCGTGTTGTTGCTGTGCGGTGGAAAGAGAGAGGAAAAAAAACACGCACACACATACACACGCAACACAACAACAACCAACGTGAACAACACGAACAAAGAACAACAACAATGACAACAACAGTTGCAACTAACACGAGCAAAAAATGGACATGTAAAAAACTAGAACAACATTTAATCACTAAATATT
This sequence comes from Drosophila flavopinicola, assembly GCA_035042425.1. NCBI lineage: Eukaryota > Metazoa > Arthropoda > Insecta > Diptera > Drosophilidae > Drosophila > Drosophila flavopinicola. The sequence continues at coordinate 77,326 of JAWNLL010000272.1, read as the reverse complement.
TTGTCTTTTTGCTTTTCTTTTTTTTTTTTTTGTTTTTTGTTGGTTTCCTTTTTTGTTAGTTTTATATGTGTATTGGGACCAATAACGGTCGCATTGACTTGTAAATAGTTGAAATACCATTCAAATATACATACAAATGTATATATATATGTATATATATTGTTTAAATATGTATATACTACATATGTATATATGCATGTGTGTGTGTATAAATGATTATAATAGACCATTATTACCATTATTATTATTAGTATAGTATGCAAATGCATATATTCATGTTAATCCTATGTACATTTAGCATTGATAGAAGTGAAAGTTAACTTTGGGTTACCGCACTGATGAAAATCCAAATACGTTTAATCGGGCACATCGAAACATACATATACATATATATTGATAGATATATATATATGCGTATAAGTGTAGAGCAAATACATATATACGGTGGTATACAGGTAAGTTATTTATTGTAAAGATACGCACATACATAGGTAAATAAGTATGCGAGCAGATGGAGTAGGGCATTCAGTGTTCGGTGTTCGGTGTTCGGTATTCGTTACAAATAGCTTCAAGCGACCCAATTTTGCCAATTGACAAATAAATCCAAATGTGTGTGTGTGTTGTTTGTGTGTGTGTAAGTATATATTGTATACTTATAAGTATGATTGAAGCATACTTGATTGTTTGCAATATTGACTGATTGTTTGCAAATGCGCTTCGGCCCACAAAAAATTTGCCAGTTCTTTAAAGCTCTCTCTAAAAATGTTATGTGACTCTTGCCACGTACAGCATGCAACATGCCACATGCCACTTGCCACTTGCCACTTGCCACTTGCCACATGCCGCATAATTCAATTAACAAAGTTTTCCGTGCAATTTGCTGTCATTATGAATGCCACTCGGCTCAAATTTGATAAGTACATAAATACGTTTATGCCTGTATGTATGTACATTGAATATACATACAACATTTAACATCAATATTTAACTCATTTTTTTTGTTTTTTTCTTTTTCTCTTTGCTGTATAATTGTATTGTTATAATTGTTTACTGTTATTATGATTAGATATTTAATTAGCATTTAGTTGGTTAGGTTTCGGTTTCGTTTTCGTTTTCGCTTTCGTTTTCAGTTTCTGTTTGTGTTGGTGTTAGTAAGCTCAAATTGCACATAGTTACATAGTGAAACTAATTTGTAATCACATGCAAATTTCAAACCACAATATACCATATACTATACCATATTCAATAAACTGAAAGAATTTTCATTCCAAAGCAGTAGTTTTCTTTTGTTTTGTTTTGGTTTTCACTTTTTAAATTTTAAATTTTATATAATTATATATTATGGAACCTTAAGACCGTCTCCCAGTTTCTCTGTTCGTGGATTCTGCATTTAAGATTTGTGCACACTTGGGGTGCAACAAATCGAAACAAATATCAATGAAATGAAAAATACATTCTTAATAGTTCCCAATGCATTGGGAGCTGCTAAACAAGTTCACTGCACATTTATAATATTTATCTGCATTATACAATAATATGATATCTATTTAGCTTACACTCAACCAATTGCAATTCATATGTTTTCATTCATATAAGTTACATGCGTATTTTTGCTATTATATGTTCAAGTTTCTGTATATGTATACTTTGATATGGGTAGCTTAGTTTGTTTTGTTGTTGTTTATTTTCTCTATTGGAGATAAGTGACGTGCACATTTCTTACGAATCTACACTGCAAACATTATGCATTATTCAAAAAAAAAAGTCCTGTATATATATATATATATATAGTTATATAGTTAGTTGACACATTTATATTGGCTGTTATTCTCAAAAATTGCTTCACACCTAAAAAAATATGTTTATAGTTTGATATTTTATATATATATATTTTTTTGCCATTTCTCTGTGCTGTCTTTTCTTTACTTTACTTGACTTTGCGTCTCTCGTCTTCTACTTCTTGTTGTATTATTTCTTTTGTTTTATGACGGATAAAAATGTAAATACATTGTATGTAAATATATTGTTATCGAAATATGTTTGTATGTTTGTATGTTCGTTTCTAAAGGTCACTATATATGAGGGTTAAATGTCATTCGGCCATTCGCCTGTGCCACGTTTTTCCCTGCCCTGCGATAATCACAAAATTATCGAAATATCAAAATCGAAATCGATATCGATATCGTACCGCTGCAACCTGTGTAATATTATCGTCTACTCACTACCAGACCTCTATTATATTTACCGCAATTGTTTCCAATTACGGCTGTTGTACTTTCGTTTACTCTTTGTTTCGCCGTGAATGTTGTGAAAAAGTGTTTGGATTTTTTCGTGATCAGTGTGAAAACGTCTGATATCAGGGATGCAAGTAGCTCACTGCAAATATATAAAATGGAAAATAATAGCTAATTGTTAAAAGTTTTGAAACGGTGGCCCTTACAGACGATCTGACATCACTTTTATTATCTTTTGAGTCAATCAATTGAGATCAAGGGACTCTATTTCTATTGAATAAAGAGACATAAGGTCTAATACAGCATTGTATATTCAAAACTTAAGCTTTGCATAATTTGCTTTTAGCGATTTTTGCATCGGGTTTTTCTAATTTTAAGAACAAATTTATTTCCTCTTGAAAATAAACAGTGTTCATTGATTTGCTTTCAAATCATTTTTAAAAATATCATCTTTGACTCAAAATAAAATCAAAGTGGTGTCTAACCCTAATGCTGAATATCTATTAAGCTAAAATTTAATTATTTTCATTTGAAAAAAAATAAATAAATAATATGCAACATATGACTTGACAAAATAAACTATTTTTTTACTAATTGCTGGCCCATAAAAAGTTTTAGTTTGTGCAATGTTTTTTACCAAGAAAAAAAACTAAAAAAAAATTGCAAAAGAAACAACAAGAAAAGTGGAAAGCGTAAAAGCAGAAGAGTGATAAAAACAAATTGTCAACACCCTAATAAATGATAGACAATAGATAACAGATACAAAGTGAGATAAACTTGAAGCAAAACACAATTTTGAAAGGGTGAGTATAAGCGTTAAAAAATACTTATATTATATTAAAAGTGGGAAAGGATTGTCTTCGGCGTGTCGAAGATTCTATACTCTTTTCGAACCTATATGCAATTTTCACTCTGCCAACTGCAACACTGAAATTTGAAAAGTTGTAAAAATCGTTTTATCGGCATTTGTTTTGTTGCTCTAAGAATTGGTATCATATGAATTTTAATTTTTCTTTTCAAATATTGAATTCAAGCTTTTTGATATATATTTGAAAAATATATTTACAAAGGCAAGATATAAATCAATAAAACGCGGCTGGGAGTTCTCCCCGTCTGTCAGCGCAGCACTATAATTCTTACGCCACCAAGCAGTTTTGAAATGCGGTGACTAACTCCATTAAACGGATCGTTTTTTTCGGGTTGTATACTTTTTGTTCCAAGACATTGGTAGCAATTGAATTTGATTACAGTTACTTTAAATTTTAAAAGAAGAAAAAGAATAATAATAAAAGTGAAAATTAATGACCAGTCGCCGCTGGTACTCGAACCCAGGACATTGCGTTTGTCAGCGCGTCACTTTACCCCTTACCCCACAAACCGTTTTGATGATCGATGACAAAGTCGCTTTAAGAGCAGACTGTATGACTCAATCGTTTTGCACTTGAACCCAGTGATGAGTTATAAGAATGTTGAATTTTACAAGGAAATTGAAAGTAATTGCTTTGAAAACATCGGATTTATGGCCAAAACCGACTTAGAGTTGTATGGCAGCTATAATATATAGTGGTCCGATCCGGCCATTTTCGACCAATGTGCTGTCCCTTTGAATAATAAGTGTCTGTGCAAAGTCTTATCGCGATAGCTCAAAAACTCAGGGACTAGTTTGCATACATACAGACAGACAGACAGACAGACAGACAGACATGTCTAGATCAATTTGTTTTGATATTATAAGCATAACTTTTGGGGATCTCCGACGCTTCCTTCTATGCGTTACACACTTCAGCACAAACTGAAAATACTATTTTCTGCGAAAAGAGTATAAAAATGGCAAAAAAGGAACAAGAAGCAAAGTTGAAAGCGTAAAAGCCGAAAAGTGTTGGAAACAAAAGCAAAATGTCGACACCCAAGAGCAGATGATAGACAATAGACAATAGATAATAGATAAGATATTAACTTGAAAGAGTGCTCTCACCTTTTGTTTGTTCATTCATTCCGCTCATCCGCCCCGCTGGCCATCTTGTGCTGTGCTATGCTGCTTACTTACGCTTACTTGCCTCCCTTATCCGTTATCTATTTGACAAAGAGGTCCTTGAGCGTGGCGCACAGTGAGGCATCACACGTGTCCTTCGAGTCGTCCTCGTCGCCCTTGCTAAACCAGTTGAGAGTGGAGCGCATAGCGCGTCCAGCCTGCGACTGAGCGGAGCTGGCCACCGACTGGCGAGTCTTGGGGCCCGAATCCTTCGGTATGGCGCCCTTGCTGCTGCTGCCAGAGCGGGCGCCGGTGGATGTGGAGGCGCCTCCGCCGGCAGCTGAGCCGCTGGCACTGCCACTGGTGCCACTGGCAGCGCCACCCATGCTGGCATTGGAGCTCTTGCGCAAGAAGCCCTCGATGGCGGTGCCCAGGATGGTGGCATCCACAATGTTCGCCTTGGTGGCATCGGCCCAGCTCTTCTTCTGCTTGCTGCGCGGCTTGAGCTTCGGCTTGCCGGAGTCACCGCCAAGCGGATCCTTCTTCTGCAGCCGCTCCAACATGTCCTTGGACAGGGCCATGGCGCTGCTCTTGCTGCGCACGCTCTTCTTGCGGGCCACCGGAGTCGTCGGCTTCTTGCCAAACCAGCCGGAAATGGCAGCCGAGCTGTTGTCCTGCGCCTCGGTCACCAGCTGCTTGGCATTGTTCAAAATGGACACATCGAAGCTGTTCGAGCGTGTCGAGCGACCAGCATTCGGATCCAGCAGCATGCTAGACCCGGCCTGCCCACCACTGGGAGTGGGCGTGGCACTGGTGGTGCGTCCACGTGCCGCCTGCTGAAAAGTGTTGCTCAAAAAGGGACTAGTTGCACTGTTGCCAGTGGCTGCCGACGACGACGAGGAGCCGCCCTCCGGATCCGGACGCTCGGCCAGAATACAGGAGCCGCTAACGGACCCGGTCAGCGAACTGAAGATCCCGGCGATGTCCGTACGGCTGCCCAGCAGCCCCATTCCGCTGCCCGACTTCTTGCGCCGTGTGGACGCCCGTGCCGAAGGCGGCTGCGGCGAGACAGTTAGTGGATGCGGATGCTCCGAGGCGCGACGAAAGCCGCTGACACCGCCAGCACCAGCACCAGCAGCAGCACCAGCTGGTGGTGGACACTCCGAGTAGCGGCGATTGGTATAGCGACGCCCGGGTGCACCGGTGCCTGCCTCGTCCACTGTCTGCACCTCGCACACCTTCTCGTTGGACGATGTCCAGAGCTTCAAGCGGGCCTTGCGCGACTGCAAATAGATGTCGTCCATGATGTCCAGCTGCAGATTGTGTATGCTGCCAATCGGGTCTGTCGATGGCGGTCCAGTGTTGCTCTCCCGTCGTGAGTTCAGCACACGGCTGCTGCTGCAATTGAAATCGCAAATGCTCAAAGGACCATGTCTCAACTGCAAGCGATACTTGACGTTAAAGGAAATTGAGGGCTGCTCAAACCCCAGCTTCCGCTCCAAGACAACTTCGCATTTGTCAAATTAAAGTTAATTAAAAACAAGTGGGCACGATTATCTTTGGCGTGCCGAAGATTTTAAATATATATAAATAACCAAAATTGTAGCTTGTAAAATTAATTTTTTCCCCGTTGAAAACTGAACGGATTTTGAAGTTCCACACAATTTTGTTCATGGTTTCTCCTCTACATTTATTCTACGTTTACAGTTTTATCAATTTTCGAAAATTTCATATTTTGGACAAAAATTAAATAGTAAGCTAATGAATAATAGCTTTAAAAACATGGGATACATGGCCAAAACCGACTTCGAGTTGTATGACAGCTATAAGATATATATATAGTGGTCCGATCCATCTAAATCCGACCAATGTGCTGTGCATTTAAAAAATAAGTGTCTGTGCAAAGTTTCATCGTTATAGCTCAAGAACTGAGGGACTAGATACCAAACATACAGACAGACAAAAACACAAATGATTTTCAATTATAATAGAACTTATAAGAGTTAGCTTGGTCCAATAACTTGGCAATCCACAGTGGGGACTTAAAAGGAATATATGCAATGCATGTATGAGCTTAATTGAGTAATGAGCAATGTGGAGACTATATAAGTTAGTTGACTTACCCATTGGCTGAAGGATATGCGGCGACAGATTCGCGCCGAGAGCGTCCAAACAAAGTTGTGGGCACCTTCGAGATGGTCACCACCGAGTGGCGACGGCCGGCCGGAGCCGGCGCCTGTGAGAGCGTGGCGAGGAAAGCTGCCTCCTTGGGCGAGGGGCCGGAGCCCTCGCCGCCACGCTCGGACAGGCGCCGCACTTGACTGGCGGTGATGCCATCGGTGACCTGCTGCGAGGGCAGCGAGTGCTTGCGCGCCTCGCGAGGATCCCGCCACGGCGAGAGTAGATACGGATTCACTGGCGAATCAATGTCCAAGCTGGCCCGATTCGACACCGTCTCCGAGCTGTCCGGCTCGAACTCCTCGGGCAAATTGGACTCCTCGACGACGATGAGCGGCTCCTGCTGCAGACTGTGGGTGACATGGGTTTGTGGATGCGGCTGCCCTGGCTGCCCGAAGCGCACAAATGGTGGACCACGTAAGCGTATCGCATCTGCAGGAGCGAGACGACAGGACAGGACAGGACAGGGCATGACGTTGGTTCATTAGTGTTGTTGTTGTTGTTGTTGTTGTTGTGGTTGTTGTTGTGGTTGCCGTTGGTAGTTCGCTCACTTACCCATTTCAGAAATTGCTCAATTGCTAGCCAGCTGGGAATTCGCTCGTGCTCGGCTCGTGTCCTTGCTGCAAATAGCAAAAAAGAAGACCACGCATCAGATAAACACTCATGTGTATATGTTTGTGTGTGTTGTGCGTTGTGTGTGGGGCAGGTTAAATAAAGCCATCTCTCGGCCTGTTCATTATACTTGTTACAAATTGCAAATGGCAGGAAAATCATGCATCAAAGTAATTAAAGCTTTTGCGCTGTCTTGGGATTTGACGCTTGGTTGGATCTCTACGGCTGCTGCTGCTCCAGCTCCTGCTACTGCTCCCACTCGCTCCCCAATGGCGCAACAAAGTCGCACAGCTATATATGTGCTGTTTGTATGTGTGTGTGTGTGTGTGTGAGTCTATAGAGAACTGGGGCCATAATGAGCATAAAATTATGCAAAAGTTAAAATTAAATTTCACCATTACTCAAATACCGCAAGAGTTTGTATTTACCATGGACAACTCGTCCTACCTGTGCACCGTGCCCTAACCAGCTAACTGGGTATCCTGGCAATGTAAACCGCCCCCCTCGCCAATCCCCTCACCGCTAATCAGCAGCAGTAAGTTTCGCTTTGACGCGAGTTTTCAGCGACCATGGCAATTTGAGGCATGTCAGTTGGCAGCTTCAACTGGACGTTGTTAGGGGCATGGGCAATAAGGGATGAGGGGGGCTGGGATGTGGTATGGAGTACGCACAGCAGGTGTAAATATGACAACGCGCTTAAATAATTATAAAGTTTATAGTATTATGAGCACTTTTGCCCAAGCGCGCGCATTCAACACCAAGTTATGATGGCTTATGATTTCACCAAAGATAATAACTCGACACAACATTTTTGGACACAAGTTTAGAAAGGTTTGTCAGCACAGCGAATATCAGCAAACCTAGCCCAAAGTGGACGGTGTTATTTGCTAACTGTGGTTTGCCCACTTGACCTTTCATTTTTCTCTCTGCGTCATTGCTGTACAAATACTATGATGTAAGCTTCTTACGTCTCTTTTGTGCCAATATTTCACTGTACACATTTCAGCCATGCACATTTTTCCTTGTTTTCGTCCTTATTACAAAAACATTTGATCAAGTTTCCATCTAATGCTAACAACTTTATAAGCTTCAAATGTAGTATTGCCTTAAAAATAAAATATTTGCTTGTTGGAAAATTTTAAAAATAAATTTGTTTAGCTGCGTCTTGGTTTACTTACTGAGTAAAAATATCAATATTCTTATAATTAGTTATGATATCGTTATGTTATATATATATATATAATTTTTTAAGTCATAAAACTCTACTAATAACTATTATTTTCATAACGATGATTTTCCGATATTTGTTATTGTAGAGTTTTTTTTTTGAGTTGGCTCAAAAATAAATATTATTTATAAACTCGTATTAAAAACTCAGAGAGTTAAATATATATCCCAATTTATATGAAAAGACTGAAAAGCATTCATAATTTTGCAACTATTATGATTAAAGAAAAGCGCAAGACACACCATATACAAATCTTTGTGAAAATGAGTAGTTTTTCCTAAAAGTTATAGTCAACTTGAGCTTAAAGTGGTTACAGCACATGATTTTTGATTTGAGTACCTAAGGCGTATACTTAATTTTCATATAAGCTATTAGCAATTTAGTTTCAAGTCGAAAAGTGCAAATTATTGACAAGTAAAGTCAGAGATTCAAGATACTTCAAATAAAATCCACTTTTGGTTTTTTTTTGGTATTTTCATCGATTATCTATATTTAGGGTTAAATAGCAAGATATTTATTTTTGTATCTATCTTTATACTCTTTTCGAAGAAAATAGTATATTAAGTTTGTCCTGAAGTTTGTAACGCATAGAAGGAAGCGTCTGAGACCCCCAAAAGTTACTGCCAATATGCTTATAAAAACAAAACAAATTGATCTAGCCATGTCCGTCTGTCTGTCTGTCTGTCTGTCTGTCTGTCTGTCTGTATGTATGCAAACTAGTCCCTCAGTTTTTGAGCTATCGCGATACAACTTTGCACAGACACTTATTATTCAAGGGGACAGCACATTGGTCGGAGCCGGCCGGATCGGACCACTATATCTTATAGCTGTCATACACCTCAAAGTCGGTTTTGGCCATAAATCCGATGTTTTCAAAGCAATTGCCTTAAATTTCCTTGTACACTTGAACATCCTTATAACTCATCAATGGGTAAAATCGCAAATCGATTGAGTCATAAACAGCGAAGATATGCGTCATTAAATATTTTGAAAAAACAGGTGCATATGAGCAAACAAAGTCAAGCGCAAGAAAGCTTTTGATAGTCTGCTCTTCAAGGTATTTTGTCACCGATCATCAAAACGGTTTGTGGCGTAAGGCGTAAAGAGCCGCGCTAACGAACGCAAGTTTCGCAAGGTCTCGCAAGTTCGAGTCTAGGCGGCGACTGATTATTAATTTAATACTTTTTTCTTTTTCTTCCTTTCAAATATATAACTGTAATCAAATTAATTTGCTTCCAATGGCTTAGAACAAAAACAATGCCACGCGAAAAAACAAATGCTGACAAACGCGAGTTGCTGCAGGTTGCAGGAAAACCAAACAAGGAAATTTGTAACAGTCGGCTCTTCAAGCAATTTTGTCAGCGATCATCAAAACGGCTTGTGGCGTAAGGGGTAAAGTTGCGAACTGGTGAGCGAGAGGTCCCGGGTTCAAGACCAGCGGCGACTGGTAATTTTTTTCATTTTTTCTTATTCTTCTTTTCAAATATATAATAGCTGTCAAATTCATTTATTTTCAATTTCCTAAATTGAAAGGTATAAGAGCAACAAGCACAAAATTTGGTATGTATATTGTAGTATACATATGTAATGTAGTTTTGACTTTTTGGAAAAACTGAAACTTGTTTATTGTTCAATTCGGTAGCACTTATGAATGCTAAGGGACGCGTCCACGAGCTGCGGATAGTGAAACGTCCCTGTTTACATGAATACCTTTATATATTTTATTTTATATGTAGGGGTATATGTATGCGACATTAATATCTGCGAATTAAATAAGCAGTCACGGAAAAATAGTAAAAATTGCATTAAGGTTCGAAAAGAGTATTTAATCTTCGGCACGCCGAAGATAATCCTTCTCCACTTGTTTTTTTTTATTTAGCAAGCTACATTTGTTTACCCTATTTCCAGGCCGGTATGATTTCAAACTTTAAAAACCCATCTCAGTGGGTAGATGATGCTGTTGTTATTAATGGTAATGCAATTAGTTGTTAAAAGTACAGATATTTCTTCAAATACCAATTGTTTTGAAAACATTTTGTAATTCTCTAGTATTTGCTGGTCAATTGTGCCCTTATTTATAATAAGGAGCAAAGGGTTGCAAAAGTTGCGATTGCTGTTCCTTTTGAAATGTCATGTTGGCCAAGTTATTTGGGCTGCCTGTTTTGCAAAATCGGGCTGCAGTCGCGGTCTCATTAAGCTTGAAAATTGGCAATCAACACCAAAGTTGGCGCTTTGTGTTGAAGTTAATTAGGCCGTCAATGCTGCGGTTGGCTCTAACCACGCCCACAGCAAAGCCGCCGCCCCATTTTTTTCTTTTTTTTCGGGCGTACTTTGAGTTAGCTGGCTGCCGGGCGTATCCTGCGAATGCATGTCCTTATTGTGATGTCATGCGATCCGTTGGCAAAGGCTTTGATTCACAAATTGGCGGGGCAACCGTATTTTTTTTTTGCTGTTGCCGTTTCCGTTTCGGTTTCTGTATTTTGTGTTTTTGTTGGGGTGCGCCTTTTGCTGTGGGTCGCCAGACCAATTGAATTGCGTTGGGCGGAAGGTGGACGCTCCCCAGGGGGTCCTTATTAGATGCACACAATGTGCGTTGCCCATTTTTCGCTTTTTGTTGCACGCCCCATTTGCATGTGTCTCCATTCAGTTGGCATTGCGCTTGATTGATCGATTGATTGATTGACTGACTGACTGACTTGCTGACCAGATGTCAGACAAACCCATTTGACCGATTGACCGATTGACAGACAGACGGACGGACGGACGGACGGACAGATTGACAGCGCGTTGTCAGATGGCTGCCGCTGTGACAGCCAGTGCCATGTCCTTTGCCATTTCGTCCTGTTCGCTTCCATTTCGAGCTTGTGCTGCTGCTTTTGCCTCTGCTTTTGCTGACCTGCATCCTGGCCGCCCCCATCCAACCCAAGCCCAACGCAACCCAACCCAACACGACCCAACACGACCCGGCCCTCCCACTCAATTTCAGTTAAGCTTTATTTAATGGACTTGTGCAGAAAGTTTTACAAATCACTTTGACAACAGCTTTGAATGCCAGAACTACGACCGATAGCTCAGTGATGGCAGAGAGCACACACATACATATGTATGTACACTGACATATACATATACACATACATATGCATATACATATACACATACATATGCACATACATATGTATATGCTGTGCATGACTGCATCATTACAATGGCTGCCCCTTTCGCATTCAGAAATGCCAAATGCAAAATCATCTCTCAAAGTTGGCATTCAATTACCAGCAAACCCAAATTAATAAGGAATCAACAGGCTGGGCACCGGATGGGAACGTGATATCAAATCGCACTGGCAGCAACCAGAGTCCTGCCTATTTATAGAGCAGCTCATTGTGACCACGACGAGGCGTTTATGCCGCAAATGGCCAGAAAGCAGTGCACCTGCTATATCGCAGAGAAAAGTAGCAGCAAAGGCAGGTGGTAATTGCATCTGATATTAATTTGAATCCAGCTTCCGAGAATATTGCGCAATAATCCGTGGCAGTTGTTTGCCTTGAATTGAATCAGCTTTTAGATAACCACTCGCTCCCCCACTCAACTAATCAACTGCTCAACTACTCAACTACTCCCCTACTCAACCAAAGTACTCTCGTTTCAATTGAATTAATAATTTGCTTGTTGTGTAAACGGCCTCTAAATACTTACAGCGATAATTGCATTTAATCTTTGTCCATAGCCAATGTTGCACTTAATGCGTTAATTAGTCTGTGTACAAAAACACACGTAATTCACTTTTGTCTGACAATGGCATTATACCGAAAAGCAGCACTATTGATCAAACGTTATTTTAGTAAATGCTCAAGTCGTCTAAAGTAGCATTGGGTTGACTTTAATTGGCTAATCGCGATTGCATCTTCAAAAGACTGGCAAAAGATACTGAAAATAATAGCTTTCAACAAATTAAGTTTACTACTTATGTTTGTCAGCTGTACTGGGAATCAGCAAAAAATAAGAAAAGAAGAAACTCCATGCAACTATTCCAATAAATTTTAAGTACTTTTCTCAATATTGTAAATACTATTTCACTATTACTATTTGACGTATACTTAATGTGTGTTTCTGAACTGTACTTGAAATCCGGGAGGCATCAAAAAACCATGTGTAATTGTAGCGAAAAAATTATACATACTTTTTACAGATCGGTTCTTATGTTTGGTTTTTACTGCTCGAAATGATTTAAAAGTGTAGTCAGTAGTAAAGTTGCTAGAGATCTTAAACCAATGAGTTTGAATGTAGAAAATTTGGTATTTAGTTGAAATAGTCTTCTCAATCAACAATTACAAAAAAGTAAAATAAGATATATGTAGTTATTTATTTTCAAATATAGTTTTAATGGATTGTGGGTTACTCAAACGCCATATGAATGCCGTGTAGCCAACGATAGTTATCAATCTCATGCGTCCATCCCTAAAAATACCACACACGCACACACACACACACACACACACAGAGAGAGAGAGAGGGAGAGAGAGAGAGACAGCATGCGAAGATTCAGTTAAGGACTTGCTTTCCGCAATTTCGCATTGCCATGACAATTGAAATGCAGGAAAAACAAATTACACCACCTGAATGCGGTCGTGGTTGTGGTTCTTTGCTGGCAGCCACACAACCTGGGCCCACCCGTTCCATTTTGTTCTTCCTTTTTATACTCTTTTCGAAGAAAATAGTATATTAAGTTTGTCCTGAAGTTTGTAACGCATAGAAGGAAGCGTCGGAGACCCCCAAAAGTTACCGCCAGTATGCTTAGAATGACAATACAAATTGATCTAGCCATGTCCGTCTGTCTGTCTGTCTGTCTGTCTGTCTGTCTGTCTGTATGTATGCAAACTAGTCCCTCAGTTTTTGAGCTATCGCGATAAAACTTTGCACAGACACTTGTTATTCCAGGGGACAGCACATTGGTCGGAGCTGGCCGGATCAGAATACTATATCTTATAGCTGCCATACAACTCGAAATCGGTTTTGGCCATATATCCCATGTTTCTTAATCTATCGCGATTAAACTTTGCACCGATACTTATTATTCAAAGAGACATCACCTTGGTTGGAGCCGGCCGGATCGGATCACTATATCTTATAGCTGCTATACAACTGGCAATGAATTAAATATTCTTAGAACAAAAAAAAAAATGTTACGAGACAAAACGATTTTGTACAGCTTATGAAATTTCAGTGGTGCAGTTGGCAGAGTGAAAATTGCCTATAGGTTCGAAAAGAGTATAAAGTCTTCGGCACGCCGAAGATAATCCTTCCCCACTTGTTTTTTTTCTTTTTTGTGGGGGGGGGGGGGGGGAAAGAAAAAAGTTGAAGTACGTCAGTTTTTAAGTCGTCGTTAACTGCTATTTGTTGGCTCTCAGGTAGCCACACACTCTGCGGCTCTTCTCCTCGTTCGAGTTGAGCAATTTTATCAACAATTTGCTAAGCGGCTTGCAGCTTCTTTTTGTTGTTGCTGTTGTTGAGTGTGTGTGTGTGTGTGTGTGTGTGTGAGTGTGAAAAATAAAAAACAGCAGTTGCATGCGTTTACTGGCATTTTGGCTAGTTAGCTGCTTAATCCAGCTATGATATTTGATTTTGGGAAATACGATTAGCTTAATCTATATGTATATGTATATTACTGCATTAAAGCTAGCGTATTCAATAACATATTTGATCTCTTACGGAATAGATGGCTGATCAACTTAACAGATCACGTTTTAAGCACTATGCTTTTTTGGTAGATTTAAATTACAGTAAACGAAAAAAGTTCAAAGCTTATTTCAGATAGTCAAAGAAGAAATTGATATTTTAGTGTGCCATAAAAATATACTTGAAATTAAGGCATTTGTAAATAGCATTTTTCAAATTTGACATAGATATTTCTTTCCAATTTTTACCTTTTAATATTGCAATTTTTGCCAGCTAACTTATAATTTTAAGATATTTTTTTTTAGCTATTTTTTTGTTGCTGATTTTGCTGCATTGACTTATCAAATTCTGGCAACACTGATCCCTGAAAAAATAGCGCCAATGCAGCTCTCTAGCCCAGATCATTGTGCATGGAAATTGTTTGTGTTTGCTACGCTCTCTGGCATTTTGCATCTGTGAAATTGTTTTGCACAATTTTTGTAAGCGTTGTTGTCTGTGGCTGGCTGTCCGACATTGGGGCACCACTGAGGCCACCTAATTGCGGCTTTCCGCACTGACTTTGACATGGCAGTTAGCTTGGAGTTGGCACTCCAGCAGCAGCAGCACACCTACCATAAACCGTAGCAGTATGTTGTATGTTGTATGTTGTATGTAGTATGTACTATGTAGCAGCGACATCAGCCATTGCGATGGTGTACAAACTACATCGAGTACAGGGTACAGGCAGTGCCCCAAGCAAGCACAATCCTTTTACAAAACACTCAGCTGCCACAAGAATGACAGCTTTGATGAGCACACACACACACACACACACACACACACACACACACACACACATATGCATTCATTTCGGGTATGTGCATTATATGCCTGCTTTTGACGGCATCGGGCATATAGCAAATGCATCTTTCTATAACAACTTGCGGCTTTCAGACGACCTGTCAGCCAGCAACCATTGCAACCTGCTGCAAGCTGCTTATACTTATCTATATAAAGCTACTTGCAACATGCGTCTGCTTGTCGAGACATTGCAGAAAGCAGCTTTCAAGTCATTTACACAATCCACAAGTATTTACTGCTGATGCACCTTTGAGAGTTTTATTAACTCATTACTATTTACTAGTTTCAATTTCAGCAATATATACGTTGCTTTTACTTTTACAGCACATATGACAAAGCACTAGACTTATATTATTATTTATTTCCATTTCTGCAGTAACACTATCATCCTAAACTTAATTGTCAAAGAATGGGTTTTGTTTTAAATATTTTATTTGTGTCTCAATCAAGGCGTTAAACAGAGTTAGTAGCAAAAATGGTCTGCAAATCATTTCAATATTTGTTAATATACGCATTGTGAAATTTAATATTGTTTCCATTTTAAATAAAGAAAAAACTTATCAAATATAACAAATTCACTACACGCTCAGAAGAATAAATAGAATAGTTTGTTCTCTAAACAACTTTAAGCCGAAGTCGAATGTTTATTTAGTACTTGAAGCATATACTAAATACTGTATAATTTGTCCTTGTTTTTGAAATTTAAACGGTATTGAAATCAAAAATTTACGGTAGACAGTAAGAAAAAATACTAGATTTAGCTCCCTGAGGATGAGTACCAACGGAATTCAAAATATATCGGTTGAAAATAATATTTAAAAAACTTTAGTTTTTATTTTAACACAATTCTATCTCGACTTCAAATCTACTAACACCTAAACTGATTGATAAAAGTAAAATACAAATAATATTTAATTTTAAACTTTATTTCAATCATATTAATTTTGTAAGACTTACATCTAAAATTTCTTTGAAAAAAATTGTGCTTTTATTAATTAGGAAAATACTAACTTAAATTTTCATATTTAACAGAATATTTTTTTCGACTGTGTTCGAATTCGACTCGTTATTCACTATTGTAAATTGATATGCATACAAAGCATTGCCACTTATGACACACTTAAGACAAATTGTGCAATTTTCTCAGAGAATTGCCTCAAGTCGATTTTTGTGGAAATGCTCAATAGCTAGAAATTCGATCAGAGCCATATTTATAGTTAAAGCAAGCACAAGATGATTGTACCATGTACAAAGACAATGCAATTGAGCACTGCTTGCTGCCAGCTGCCAACTGCCTGCTGCCTGCTGCTTGCTGCTTGCTGCCCGCTGGCATTGAACTGCTTCCAGAAACTGGCACCACCACCGGATGTAGCCTTGCCGTTGCATTTGCCTTTTGCAGTTTGCCGCTAAACAGCTGGCTGGCTGGCTGGCTGGCTGGCTGGCTGGCTGGCTAGCTAGTCAAAGCTAGCTCGGCTGCCCCGCTGAGTTTGACAAAACAAAGCGCCACAAAGCAAAACATGCTGCTGCTGCTGCTGCTGCTGCTGACCAATGCAGATTGCCGTTGCAGCTTGTTTGTTTGAACAACAATGTTATCGGCCACGCCCACAGAGCCATGACCGCCCACGAAGCAAGCAGGCACAGGCCGCAGGCACAATCGTCTGTGGTGCAGTCGCCCATCACATTTCAATTTTACGCTTTTTGTCAGTTGCATTGTTTTGCTCACAAAAACTGCCACAAAGCAACGCCAATTTATAGCTAAAAAAAAACAGAACATAAAAAGACGCTAGCCGTAAATAGTTGCTACTGTTTTGTGTGTGTAGGTGTATGTGTGTGTGTGTGTGTGAGAGTGAGAGAGAGTGGGTGGCTGCCATAATGCATCAACGCGGCAAGCGGAAACGGATATGTCACACATTTGCTGCTGCTGTTGGCAACATTGTTCCTAGGAACGGGATACGGGATGCGGAGTACGACGTACGGCCGTACGGAGTACGGAATACGGCAACTGCGACGACGACGACGACATTGACGGCGACACTGATGGCGACGTCGACAGCGACGTCGACGGCGGGAACGAAGGCAGCCGCTGGCAGGAAGCGAAGCGAAAATAGCAATCAAAACTTAACTGAATTGCAGCACATGGCACAGCAGCAACTAGCACACACACACCAATACAGACACACCAATACACACACACACGCACACTCACACACACCAATACACACACACACACACACACACACGCACCTACAAAGTTGGTTAGCTGTTGAACGAATTAACACGTAAATGCATTTGGCAATGGCAGGCAGCAACAGCAACAACAACAGCAGCAGCAGCACAAATTGAGTACAAATAAGAAGCAAAGGACGATGAATAGCGAGAGAGAGAGACAGAGAGAGACAGAGAGAGAGAGAGACAGAGAGAGAGAGAGAGAGAGAGAGAAATGTAAAAGTTCTACAAGTCGTAAAGAAGCTCGAATGCTCTTGCCAATGAACCTTGAACATGTGCAACGCTACTCTTATCGACCATCCATCGATTTTCTTTTACATTTTTGTTTCACTTCTCATTCAGTTTTCCGTGAAAATCCTTTAGACTATGCAAAGTATCTGGATGCTAAGCAAATTGGATCATTTTGTTGGAAATCTTTGCGAATTTCTTATTTGTGACAAACAAAGTAACTATACTTGAATTTGATATAAGTTATCAAGCCTTTTTTATCAATGAAATTCCATAGTATGTTCAGTTTTCTCAGAAACCCATTTATTTTAGAGTAGCTGCCAAAAACATACCAATTGACTTACCAAATGGAAGGATATTATATATAGAGAGATATGTAGACTGCACAAATAAGGTAATATTTTATTGATTTATTTCAATGTCGACAATGTCGAAAAACGGTCATACAAGAAATTTAATTATTAAATTCGAAACAACTAAAATATGTGCATGTACATATTCGATTTTTGTTTTCAAGTTCAAAACGATTGTTGAAAATGGCTCTGCATATTGATGCAGTAACTAACGAAATGGGACTTGGCAACCTCATGGAAACACAAGCTGCCTAATCTCTCTCTCTCTCTCTGTCTCTCTCTGTCCATCTCTCTCTCTCTGCATGATAATCAAGTTGCACACTAATCCCTTGCTCATGGAGTGCACAAGCATTTTGCAAAGTCATCAGTCTGAACCATGCACGCTGCATTTGGCCATTCCATTATGAAAAGTTGTTGTACTCTGACAAACCTCAGCCTTAACTCAGTCCACGTCTTGCTTTTGTGCAGTAATTCGCCTACAGTGCCTTTGAATCTTTCATGGGCGTCCAGCACCGAAACACCCCACCAGACCATACAAAATTCATTGCCATTGAGTCGACGCTGGCATTGGCATTGGCATTGGCATTGGTCTCCGTCTCCGTCTCCTTTCGGATTGCGTCCAATTGAATCAAATTGAATTCAATTGAATTCGCATGTTGTGCATTGAATTTTGCAGATTATGGCTAAAATAAATTTTAATTTCACAGAGGCCCCCGTCTCCGGCAAGTGAGCAAGCTGCACAAAGAGCCGGAGCACAAGAAAAAAGAAAGCCTGCCCATCAATTGTCAGACATTCGCATTTCACAATTTCTCGTTTGTCGCAGTTGAGTTGCATTTTCACATTATATATACATATATATTTTTTTTTTTGCGTTTCTCCTCTTTTCGTTCTATCTTTTTGTTAATTAAATCTGGCTGGTAATTAAAAAATCAACTGCCAAGCTCACTCCCACTCCCACACCCACTCTCTGTGTCTATCTCTCTGAACGTCAATGTCAGCTGCATTGTGTAAGCGGCTTAAACATCAAACAATGCCGGGCGGCAGCAGCTACGGCAAATGCAGTAAATGCAGCAGCTGCAGCAGCTGAGAGTGCAGGTGGCCAAGCCTGTCAGGCATCTTCATTGTCCGGTTTAATGTTCGGCTACGTTTATTGCAACGCTGCGTATACGCAACGATACCTGACAGCTACTACCTACTGTCTACAGCTATCGACATTTGGCATTTAGGCAGACAACAATTCTAACGCATTTCGAACATTTGCATAAGAATTACAAAAACAAAGACAATAGAAGTTAAGTACAGAAGCTAAGGAAACCAAAAAAAAAACCAAAGCTAGGATACTCGCAATTATGGCATACCAATTAGGAAACAGCAGTTCAAATTGGATAAATCTAAGCTAACCGATACAGTAACTGTTTCTAGCTAAGTTTCTTCATAATTTTCATTTCGGAAAATTAGGTATACTAATTCCTATTTGCGAACTATAACAAACATTAATAAATGAAAAAACCCATACGAATTCCGAATATACTCGTGAGAATTACAAAAGCAATTAGATGCAGAATATAATGACTATGACAACTATGAAATTCAAATAAATAAAACATTCACAGTGATGAAAAATCCACAAAAATGACGAAAAATCCAGCTCAGTAATATGAGAAGAAGATGGCTTTCGCATTTTCTGACTCCGATTGCTCTTTCTTATCAAATAGTAATAGAAATTGTTATTTCATTGTGTGATTCGTTTTCAACAATATCTCAAAATGGAAAAGCTTATTAGTAATAATTCAAAACGATTGATAATACATGAATGCTAATATAAGTATAAAAATGTTTTACTACTACTCATACGAATTTACAATATTCTTATAACAATTTTTGTATTTCGTATATTTGATTATCTCAAGTTTCTAAATAACTAATTAAGCTTTTAAAATTATTATTACTATTATTTTTTTTGCTATTATGGTATTCTTATTATTATTTCTCAAAATTTGTATACGTTTAGGTGGCTTAAAATGCGTTTCGTCAGCTTTTGGCATTCATCGTGCCATTTTCACAACATGTTATTGAGCAATTGCGTATTTCAGTTTTAATTAAATTCTATTACATCTATCTATTACATGCGCACATCCCACACGCCACATGCCACATGCCACATGCCACATGCCACATGCTGCATCAATGCTGTTGCATGTGGGTGTTTTTGTGGGCGTCCGTGTGGTGCTAGCAGGAAGATGCACGCTGCAAGCTGAATGCGGCAAGCAGCGCAACCGTATTAATAGCAACAATGCCTAATTAATATTATTTATGCATCTACTGTATGAGCTTAAAACAAGAGATCGAATATCAAAGGATATTACGCATGCAATAACGCGACTGCCCGACTGGCACATATCCTGTAACTAGCATTTATGTACGTATGGGCAAATGGAAAGACCCACTAAATAAACAAAAGTTGTCTAACAACAATCAGAAATAATTACTAATTAAATGCGATTGCAAACATTATTCAAATTGTATACAAGTTAGTTCATTACAGAAAATACGAAAACGTATTTGATATGATTGGGCTATTTTCTGATTTTTGGAAAATATTTGCAGTCCATATTTGAAATAACAGCAAAATTTCACTTTAAATTTATATTGATCTTACATTTTACAATTAATATTTTGAATATTTTTTTCATTTTATAAAATAGTTTTATTTTTGATTTATTTTTATTTCCGTAACTCTTTCATCTGTTTGCCATTGAAGAAATTAGATTCAAACATTTAAGTCACAAGCTCTTTTGGTCTCTGAGCACAAGAATCAAATACAGACACAAATATATGTAAAGATTGTATGCACACATATTAATTTGTGTATATACCTGAATGTTCATCTTCATTGAATGGAATCCAAGAATTTTATCAGTTAACAAACAAAAGTGATGGCCATTATAGCGGTATTAAGACAATTGAATAAATGGTTTCAGTGAACCACAGTTGGTTTACAATGCTGTAATTAAGCATAACAGTAGCTGGAGAAAAATGGTAATTTCCATAACATGGAATTGATATTGAAAGTTATATGCAATTTATATTCATTATACTATGTTTACATCTTTTGTTCCAGTTGAACAATATTATTTGATCATTCACATTGCAACTCATTTAAATGAAAACAATTTACGTTGATTTCTCAAATGCAAATTTAATTCAAATAAATAATTATAAATTACAAATATAAATATGAATACACTTAGTGATAATAAACATTTGATTATGCATAATAAAAAGAATATTCAATTATGTGGTTTGTAAAAAAAGTATGATGGCAAACATTAGCGAGAATAAAAGACATATTTGCATTAAACAGAAAGCAATAAATGGGCGAGAGAGCCATGCATAAATAAATGATAAAATGTGTAAACATATCGATATACATATAAATATGAGATATATGATTTGTGCATGTGCATTAAATTCGAATATCCAGCTAAATGCATAATTTATCAACTAATTAACGACAATGCTATATTATTAACTATTTATAAATATATATATATATATATATATATATATATGCTCGGCATTGCTCAATGTCAAAATGTCATATGGCTTTATTGTCGAATGTTTACATTTAATCAGTACTCAACTAGCAAGCTGTACATCCAGCCTGGCTGCCCACATAGCCACCTAGCCACCTAGCTAGCTGTCTACCTGTCTACCTGGCCTGGGCGGCAGCCTTGCGAATTGCCCAGACGCATTCCTAACTAACTAACTTGCAACGGCTGTGGCACGCAAGCCGCAACACTTCCGCTGATTGTGGTTACTGCGGATGTGGCTGCCACTTCGGTCTTTGGTCTTCGGTCTTAGATTTCTGACTGCTTTCATTTAATTAAAAATTTATTACGTCCCCATGAGCTGGCAAGCAGATACCCCCGCATTCACTCTCTCTCTCTCTCTCTCTCTCTCACTCTCTCTCTCTAGCCTGCGCCCTGATTGACGTTTAGACATTTTAAGTGAAAGCTGCGCAACAAAAAAATCAACTTTATTTGGTTCTGTTTGCTGCTAGCAGCAAGCGCACGAGTAAAACAAATATATAATAATAGAAATTTGCTAACCCAGCACCAATTCGTAGCAAAAGCTAGCCTCCTGCCCAAATCCACTGCTGCTGAAAGGGGCAATCGCATGTGTGCGAGTACATATGTCAGTCACTGTTGCTCGCTTTTCGTTTTATTCTACTCTTTTCGAAGAAAATAGTACATTAAGTTTGTGCTGAAGTTTGGAACGCATAGAAGGATGCGTCGGAAACCTCCAAAAGTTACTGCCAGTATGATCTAGCCATGTCCGTCTGTCTGTCTGTCTGTCTGTATGTATGTATGCAAACTAGTCCCACAGTTTTTGAGCAATTACGATGCAACTTTACACAGACACTTATTATTGAAATGTACAGCACATTGATCGGAATCGGCCAGATCGGACCACTATATCTTATAGCTGTCATACAAGTCCAATTCGGTTTTGGCCATATATCCCATGTTTTTAAGTATATTGCAATGAAACTTTGCACAAATACTTATTATTCAAAGAGACATCACATTGGTCGGAGCCGGCTAGATCGGATCACTATATCTTATAGCTGCTATACAACTGGCAATGAATTACATATTCTTAGAACAAAAAAAATAAATGTTACGCGTTAAAACGATTTTTTACAGCGTCTGAGATTTCAGTTGTGTACTGGGCAGAGTGAAAATTGCCTAAAGATTCGAAAAGAGTATAAAATCTGCGGCACGCCGAAGAGAATCTTTTCCCACTTGTTTTTTTTATATTTGGTAGTATTTGTGTGTTTTCGCAAAACGTTCGCAGCACAAATTCGCAAAACGGTCTTTGAAGCTGTTGTCCAACTAAAATCGATAGAGCAATCATATGAAATAGTTAACAATAGTTCTTCAATTATAAGCTGAAATCATGTTCGAAATTGCACACAAAATTCAATCAAGTGCAACAAATGCATAGCAGTTTTGTATTATGTTCGAATTCCCAGATAAAAGTATTAGGGATTAAATATGTGCTATTTCACAGTCATTATAAAGTTTTGTAGTTTATTTTTTTAATTAAAAACTAGTATAAATATGTGTTGAAATAAATTTGATAATGATTAAGTACCAGCAATGAGTGCAAATCAATTAAATAAATATTCTTGGCTTGTGGAAATCATTTCGCAATACATTCTGTGACAACTGCTTACCTTAATTTTTCGCTTGAGATAAGCTCCAAGTCATATATATATATATATATATATATATAGACTCAAGACTCAAGTGAACATTTGATAATATATTGCATTTGATGTTGCTAAAGCAAAATGCACCTTAGATACAATTCAATAGTCAATACTCAAATCATCTTACTTTTATATTTTCTCGTTGAATTGAATATTCGAACTTACTTTTGACTTACTAAACTTGTTTTTATGGATCAATTATAGTACGAATTGGCTAACAAAATTTTTCAGGCTGTCTAGTTGTGAGTAATATGAAAATATTTTAAGAATTAGTTCCAAAATTCTCTGCAAAATAAGAACTAACCCAAGACAATCTTCAGAGTATTTCTTAAATTGATTTGAAAGTAGCAACTAAACTTTGTAAAAGTTTTAATTTCTTAAAAAATTGTAATCACAAAAACAAAAACAAAACCTTTACCTACTAAATTCGAATTTATATAGTATTCTAAGTACTCAACGTAAATTTAAATACGTATATAGTCTATACTGTATAGAATGAATGTGTGCCAATATTTTTGCGATTGATTTGAAATTCAAGTCAAACGAATTTCAAGAAAAATGAGCTTTGCGAACTCGCATACAAAGAATGTGTGAGCGTAAAGTAAATAAATTGTTGAATATTATAGCAATGCTAGTCCCTGTAGTTGGCCTCAAGCCCCCCCCCCCCACTCTCTCTCTCTCACTCTCTTTCTGACTTTATCAGCCTCCCCCCCTTCCCCCTCAATGGCCATGACCAACATGCTGCTGCCCCATCGCTATCCAACTTTCTATCCCATTCCGCAAATGCTGTATTTGTATGCGATACTTTTAAAGATTTATGGCGAAATACAAGCAAAACAGAGCCAAGCATAAAGTGAAAAGCGAAAATGGAAATGGCAATGGCAATGGAAATGGCGTCTACAGTTTGTGGCTTATTCTTCGTTTCTTTCTTCTCAAAGTGACCAAAAGCTTAAAGATGCGACCGCAGCTCATACACTTTTATTTGCTGCTCTCGCAATCATTTTTATTAATTTTTGAAAGAATTCCGCCATTAATAAGAAATGGCAGCCAGAAGCCATAAACTAAGTTCGAAATCATTTGGGAGCGAGCCCAAAACGCCCAAACGCTCGAATCGGTTTCGGGGCTGAACAACAAAAGTTGATTTTCCACATACCGCAAATATTTTCCAAATTAATCTTTCTTCGTGGCGAAAAATGAAAGGCTGGCCAAAAACGTGGCGCCATTGGCCAAGGCCAGGACCAAGGCACAGGCAAAGGCCCAGGCCCAGGCCCACTTACTTAAGCAGCATCCCAGGAGCTATGCAAATGCCAGCCCAAAAAGCGAGCCAACTTCGACCGAACTCCGGCAGCAATACTGCCCAAACACAAACTGTAGTTGTTTTCACATGCATTTCATATGAGCACTTAACTCGGTCCAAACTGGAAGTCAGAAGCCGTTCAATGCCCACCCAGAAACTTACCGTTCGAAATGGAACGTTGAAAGCTTTTCAGCATTTTATGATTTCTACTCAAATGCCCTTAACAGTTTTAATCTATGATGAAAAACTAAGCATATATTTTGTCACGCAAAGCTTAGAAAATTCGTATCTTAGATTTCAATCGAACAAAGCATTTACGTAGTTTGAATGCAGACTTTTTTCGAAGTTTCTTGCATAAGGGAAAAATAAACCAAATTGTACTTTATGCTTTAAATACTGAGCCATTTAAACTAAATATTCTGCAATTATTGAAATAAATTAAATATTATTCTATTCGTAAATTGGAATTTTTTTTAGTTTTTCTTTTAAGTGAAATAAACCAGACATTTTGCAAAACTGATGCGAAATTTTTAACTACTAAAAAAAATTATTAAATATAATTAAAATGATGTAATTTATATTAATAACATGAAATCGGATTTTTGTAATGTATGTTTATACTCTTTTCGAAGAAAATAGTATATTAAGTTTGTCCTGAAGTTTGTAACGCATAGAAGGAAGCGTCGGAGACCCCAAAAAGTTACCTCCAGTATGCTTAGAATGACAATACAAATTGCTCTAGCCATGTCCGTCTGTCTGTCTGTCTGTCTGTCTGTCTGTATGTATGCAAACTAGTCCCTCAGTTTTTGAGCTATCGCGATAAAACTTTGCACAGACACTTATTATTCCAGGGGACAGCACATTGGTCGGAGCCGGCCGGATCGGACCACTATATCTTATAGCTGCCATACAACTCGAAGTCGGTTTTGGCCATATATCCCATGTTTTTGAATCTATCGCGATGAAACTTTGCACAGATACTTATTATTCAAAGAGACATCACATTGGTTGGAGCCGGCCGGATCCGATCACTATATCTTATAGCTGCTATACAACTGGCAATAAATTATATATTCTTAGAACAAAAAAAAAAAAATACGCGACAAAACGATTTTGTACAGCTTATGAAATTTCAGTGGTGCAGTTGGCAGAATGAAAATTGCATATAGGTTCGAAAAGAGTATAAAATCTTCGGCACGCCGAAGATAATCCTTCCCCACTTGTTTGTTTTGTTTTAAAGTGAAACCCTTTTTTAAAAACCAAAGCTTCAAGTTTCCTGGCTAACCATCGACTATCGAACTTATCGATTGGAGTTATCGTTATGTCTGATCCATTTTAATGACAATAGAACTGTGTCAAATGTTCCTTTATTGCAGGATATTACGTACGTGAGGTAAGGCCCAACTTAAGTGTGGCAACAAAGTCCTTGAAGTTGTCTATGCATTTGCCTGCCGGTTGCCGTCAGTTGAGCAATTAAAATGCAAACGTTCAACTTTTGCAGCCACATTAACGAAGCCGATTTGGATAAGTATTTGAATGTGCAACGCAAGCCAAACAAACTAAATTCAATCAATTAGCTTTAAAGTGATTGTTTCAAGCGTTTTCAAGGGCAATAATCAATTCTCTTTTTTTTCCTGTGAACACTTACTCTAACGAAATTGTTGAAGTTCAGAAATTATGAACTTCACATGCCCAAAGAACTGTTCATTTTTCCAATGAATTGTATATGCAAATAAATGCCAAATATGCTTAGTTATATGTAAATATATATTTATATTATAAGTATTAGTTGTGCTAGACTGAATATTGGAATCAAGTGTAGATTGGGTACGCTCGTGTGGAGCCGATATCTGTTTGCTGCTTATGTAAATAAATGTGACTCCATTTCGTATTGCAGCATTTTCATTTCCAAGCTGGACCAATTTGATGGCTGAAGAGAGTCCTTCAGCTGTCTGAGCAGCCGAGCGCAACCCAAGCCAATTGTGCGTCCACAATCAGTTTCATTAGCCTGGTAAGCGCAACCGAAACACAAGTCCGCTACAGGACCAGGACCCAGGTCCTTGCGGCTATCGCTGTCTCGCTCTAGCTCGTGCGCACTCACTTGCCACTTGAGTGGCTCTTGCCGCAACGCAAATACTTCAATGGCAAAATGAAACATTATGATGACAGTTGAAAGCAAGGAGCCGAGCAAAAATTGTGAACTGCGAAATAATGAATTGTAAATTGCGAGCGAGCGAGATGGCAGACGAGCACACACACGCACACACACGCACACACACGAAATCCTATAAATAAATATGAAGAAAAAAAACATAGATATGTGTGTGCGCATATGTGTGTGTATACTATATATCTGCATATATGTAAGCATTAATTTATTTATTATGCTGCGCAATAAAATCAAATAAAAATCAGTCGTGCTTCATGGTCCCTGCCACAGCTGCCACATGCACAGGACACCCCGTCGTCGTCTTGATTGCTCGGCTTTTGGGTGCCGCTGGGGGTGGGGATGGGTGGTGATGGGTGGGTGGGGGTGGGGGTGTGTGGTGTGCGGTGGTCACAAAAATTGAAAACTAAAATCGATTTCCGCTTGACAAATAACTTAAGTGGCAGTTTGTATACGAGCTCACGAACTCATGAACATACTCTCGCACATTGGCAGATTGGCCAAAAACTTCATACACATAACTTGGGCAAACGACACAGAGAGAGAGAGAGAGAGAGACAGGGAGAGATTCGCATGCTTTCAAAAATATTCCACACGATTAATTTTTGCGATCCATTAAAAAGATTTACTCAAATTGACAGAATCATCGAGTGCTGGATGCTGATGCCGCATCGTTGTCCTCGCTGCGTTGTCCTCGAACCTGGCCCTGGTCTCGCATGAAAAATGTTATCCCCCAGTGGCGTTTCAGCGTACTCCAATCCACATCCACATCCACGTCCACATCCTCATCCAACATACTCCCAATCCCCCCACATCCACTCGCACACACTCTCTGCGCCGTTCTCGTTTTTCCTTTCTGTTTTTTTGTTGTTGTTTGCCTGCCTTACTGCACACACAAGTGTCTCAATTTGCATGCGCTAAGCTGCGAGTCCTGTGGGGTCCTGTTTTGGCGTGTGAACCGTTAGGCGGCTGGATAGCCTGCCTGGGTGGCTTGGGCGTGCCCCATTAAATGCATGTACATAATCATAAATTTACACTCATTATCAGATTAGCGGGCGGCATTCAACCCGCAGCCGTTGCTCTTGTGTCTGTTGTAAAAAACAACAACAACAACAGCAGCAACAACAGCAGCAACAACAACAAAAAATGCAGGGCCCACAAATTGAATTTTTGAAATAGAATTTATGTGATTTGCATACCCAGTGAGTGTAGCCACAAAATGGGGTATGCACACTGCTTAACTTCTCAAATATACACCTAATTCTATTTTTAAACGGTGGATTGGTTCCAGAAAAAGCCGTGTAAAAAAAAAAACATTGAAATTGCGCAAAAATAAAATTTATCAAACAAGTGCAAACCCAAAATATTCAAAAAATTTACAAAAATTTCAAAAATAATTATTTTCTCAATCCGTTTTAAAGCAAAACCCTGTAAAAAAAGAATTAGGTGTATATATATAATATAAAAAAAATTAACAAAAAGTTCAAGATAATATTGTGGGAATTAAGTAATGTAGCTTTAAAATATATAACCACATTACAAACATTACAAAAAGTACTAAGTAATCTTATTTTATAAGTTTTATATATTTTTTTTTTTTAAGCTCCCAGTGCTTAAAATACTCATATATTTATGAGACGAGTCACAATTTTCATATGATTTATTTTACATCCTATTTCTGTGCTTTTTATTTTATTATTATTATAATAATTTATTTAAATAAATATATATATAAATATATTTCGAGGCAAGTATCGTTTTATAAATATATATTATGTACTCTACTTTTTCAATACACCTTTCTATCAGATTATAATTTTGGCTACAAATCTGTTTGATAAACATGGGCTTAAGACATTTTTGTGGACATAATTCGAAAGTGATGGATTTTGAAATTAAAAAAAAACAAGTGGGGAAGGATTCTCTACGGCGAGCCGAAGATTTTATACTCTTTTCGAACCTTTGGGCAATTTTCACTCTGCCAACTGCACCACTGAAATTTCATATGCTGTACAAAATCGTTTTGTCGCGTAACATTTTTTATACCCTGAACCCATTAAAAATGGGTAAAAAGGGTATTATGGTTTTGTGCAAATGTATGTAACAGGCATAAGGAAGCATCTCCGACCATATAAAGTATATATATTCTTGATCAGTATCAACAGCCAAGTCGATTTAGCCATGTCCGTCTGTCTGTCTGTCCGTCCGTCCGTCCGTCCGTCCGTCTGTATGAACACACAGATATCAGAGACTACAAGAGCTAGAGACTTCATATTTGGAACATAAGTTCTCCTAATCCCGGGACAGATCAAGTTTATTTCATTTTATCGATAACTCGTACCGTTTAAAAGTTATCGATAAATTTCGATTTAAGACCAGCGTTTTTGGGACATAACTTCAAAGTTATAAGAGCTAGAGACCCCAAATTTGGCATGTATAGTCTCGAATAGCATACACATGTAACAAATATTTCACTTTTTGGATACCACCCCCAAACCCCCCAAAAGATCAAAAAACGCATCTTTGAGGGTAAGACCTTGCAATTTGGTTTGGTCACACATACTATTGACAATTGTTTGCCCCAAAAATTTCAATAAGATCGGACAATAAACGCAGAAGTTATTTAAGATTTAACTCTTCATTGTGTGGGGCTCAGCGAAAAAGCAAGCTAACTGCTTAAACCGCTTGCACTGCTTGTATTGCAGCATGTGTGTGTTTAGAGTAGTACGAGTGATTGTAAGGACTGGGTTCAGGGTATCTCGTAGTCGGGCACTCCCGACTAGAGCACTCTTACTTGTTTTTGTTTGTTCTAAGAATATTTAATTCATTGCCAGTTGTATGGCAGCTATAAGAAATAGTGATCCGATCCGTCCGTCTCTGACCAATGTGCTGTCCTGTTGAAAAATAAGTGTCTGTGCAAAGTTTTATCGCGATAGCTCAAAAACTGAGGAACTAATTTGCATACATACATACAGACAGACAGATGGATATGGCTAGATCAATTTGTATTGTCATTCTTTTGACGCTTCCTTCTATGTGGTACAAACTTTAGCACAAACTGAATATACTATTTTCTTCGAAAATAGTATACAAATTTAGAAAAATCGCAGCATACTTAAATGTATTTCCACACATTCATATCATATTTAAGATTGATTATTTTTGCACAGGGTACAATGCAGCAGTCTATTCCCCAAGCTGCGCAAGCAATTTGAACGCGTTTCGTTGTTTGTTTGTGCTGAATATGCTTTCTAGAATCCACAAGCTCGAATGAACACACTCACATACAAAGGCCGTAAAAGCTCATGGACAAGCCAACACATACAAACGCGAGGCAGACGGACAGACAGACAGACAGACACCAACACACACACACGCACACACACACGCACACACAATGAGGCTTTTACCCTTTTCACGTTTGCCACTTCACTCGCGCCGCATTTGTATAAAATGTAAATTAAGTTAATGGTAATAAAGTGTCTATGATGTAAGCAACACACACACACTAGCACAATATGTGTGTGTATGTGTGTGTGTGTGTGTGTGTGTGTGTGTGTGTATCTGTGTAACAGGATGTATTAAGTGATTTCGAATTAGAATCAAGCTACTGAGGCAGAGGCCAGATGGGGGCCAATTGGCGGACACTTCCGCTTCCTCTCGCCCCTCTCCATCTCCCTTTCCCTCTCCCTCTCCCTTTCCCCCACCACTGGCACGCCCTTTTACTGTAGTTCTTGCTGTTGTCATTGCATTCGTCGTGAAAAGTTTCATATCGATAAATTTGGAAATGGTAAATGGCAAAATGATGCGAACGCTAATGCGAAGGCAACGAGCAAAGAGCAAAGAGCAAAGAGCACAAATGACAGCGGACAGAATTGGAATGAATTGGATAAGTCTGGGCATGAGTGCCATTGGATATATGCGTTAAAGTCTGGGCATGAGTACTTATGGCATTGACAAAGCGCATAATTAACGTTTCATTGAGCAATTTGAATATTTGAGCTTTTGATTGGCGTGGTAACTTTAGCAGCTGGCAAGCAGAAGAAATTCCGGATTGCAGGATAATAAGTGATGGCAAATGAGAAGGCACACAGAGAGAGACAGAAACAGCAAACGGCAACTGTTGAAAGGGCACACAGGACTTCACGGCAATTCCAGCGGCAAGTCAACAAAGGAGAAGTGAAGCAACAAGCGGCATCAAGTAAATAAAATATAAAATACGTAGCAATCACCACCAAAAGATACAAAAAAAAAAAGAAAAAATGAGGAAAAAAGGAAAATAAATTGTAATGAAAAATAAATGAAAATTACATATTTATAGGTAAGTCATGAGCGGACCCAAACACACCATTGATTAATCATAGCAATAAGAAGGGAAATTCAAACATTACAATCAAATAATACCTCATTTATTAACTACAGTTTTGGGAATGTTGAATAACAGTAAATTAGCAAAAAGTCTGTGTTAAATAAAATTTTAATTCATTGTGAATAATGAAAAGCATAAAACAAAATGCCATTCAACAATGTGCACTATTTGTATTCCAAATAATAATGGCAATAATGTTATAATTAATGAGAATGGAAAAAAATTGTTTGTTTTTTATTACATCAGAAAAAAAGTTTTGTTTATTTTACAATTTAATCTTTATTTTCATTTGCTAACTTTTTCTATCTCTATTTAACATATATTTCCCTCTCTCTTTCTCCCAAACTGGTGGTGTTTAAATTCACCAAGCTTGTGTAATCAAATGGTCAAATAAAGAAATTAATATAAACAAGTAAGAGTTCTCTAGTCGGGAGTGCCCGACTAGGAGATACCCTGAACCCAGTTCTGACATCCATTCATACTTGCCTAATAGTGTGCATACATACAGACACACACATACTGCAAGCTGTGCAAGCGGTTTAAGCAGTTAGCTTGCTTTTTCACTGAGCCCCACACAATGGAAAGTAAAATCTTAAATAACTTCTGTGTTTATAGTCCGATCTTTTTAAATCTTTTTAGGACATAACATTGGCTATAAAATGTATGACCAAACCCAATTGCAATGTCATAACTTCAAAAATGCGTTTTTTTAACTTTTGGGGTGATTGGGGGGTGGTATCCAAAAAGTGAAATATTTGTTACATGTGTATGCTATTCGAGATTATACATGCCAAATTTGGGGCCTCTAGTTCTTATAACTTTTAAGTAAAGGCCCAAAAACGCTAGTCTGAAATCGAAATTTATCGATAACATTTAAACGGGATGAGTTATCGATAAAATGAAATAAACTTGATCTGTCCCGAGATTACCAGAACTTATATTCCAAATATGAATTCTCTAGCTCTTGTAGTCTCTGATATCCGCGTGTTCATACAGACAGACGGACGGACGGACAGACAGACAGACGGACATGGCTAAATCGACTCGACTGTTGATACTGATCAAGAATATATATACTTTATATGGTCGGAGATGCTTCCTTATGCCTGTTACATACTTTTGCACAAAACCATAATACCCTTTTTACCCATTTTTAATGGGTTCAGGGTATAAAAAAAACGGTTAGGCTTCAATTTAATTTTGATTTGATTTGCAATTGTTATAAATAAACAAGAAATACAACTGTTGTTGTGTGTAGAAAGCTTTTAAGCATCAGCCAGCGGTAAGCCCCATGGAGTACCAAGCTATATGTTATGAGCGCAAGCCCAAGGGGCACATTATAAATATGTCAGACGCTGCATGCCAAGTTCAATCCTCGCATTTACCCAATCCAGTCAAGGCCAGTCAGTCCAGCTGTCCAGTCAGGACATTCGTGCCGTGCCGTGCTGGCTCCCCCACTGCCCGGGCATAAATCAAGTTGGCATGGAGCGTCTCATGCCCGGCGCATAGATGGCCAAATTGACATTGGCCATTGGCGGCCGGCGAGTGCTAGTGCCTAAGGACCAAGCAGCGAAAGGACCAAGAGCTGTAGCTGTAGCTGTAGCTGTAGCTGAGATAGAGGCATAACTTTTAGAGCCGCACAAACACGGCCATTACATGTGAAAGCCCGAAGCTTAGCTGCCATAAAGCCGTCAA
Source organism: Drosophila flavopinicola (assembly GCA_035042425.1). Classification (NCBI taxonomy): domain Eukaryota; kingdom Metazoa; phylum Arthropoda; class Insecta; order Diptera; family Drosophilidae; genus Drosophila; species Drosophila flavopinicola. The sequence continues at coordinate 44,973 of JAWNLL010000272.1, read as the reverse complement.
TAAAGCACAGAGCAATTGCAGGCGTTGGGCAGCAGCTAGATGGGCCACTAAAAAGCGCTGGCCCAAATAACTGGGCCGAAAATCGCATAATTAACAGAACAAGGATGGGGGGGCATTAAATGAGCATTAGAGTGGCCATGCAAGAGAGGAAGCCCGAAATGTGGAATGATCATTGGGCGCGTGGCAGTGTCTGTGCCGCAGCTGATAAGCCCACAGTCACGCCCAGCCGAGGACGAGGACGAGGACGAGAACGAGGACCAACAGGACGAAACGAAACGAAACGAAATAAACAAACTGATGGCGCTCTAAGCCGTTGAAACGAATTGAAAGTGACGGCGTGTACAAATTGCCATGGCCTGAACTTGAAGTTGTACTTGGACCGGGATGGGGCTCTATGCGTGTGTGAAGGTCGCCCTCTCTCACTCGCTCTCTCTCGCTCTCTCGCTCTCTTACTGTGTGTGTGCTGCTGGCAAACAAAGCGGGTAGTAATTTAACTTGTTAATCCACAGCGCTACAAAGTATGCTACAGTTTTCGCACTTCGCAAGTGACAAGCAAATGCAATAAAAAGAATCGCCCTTGATCTTGATGGCAATTTGATGCTGGCATTGGCCAGCGCTTTAGCATTGGCCAGCTAAACTTGTGCTGGCTAACAGCGCACAGCCTTGACCCAAATGCAGTGCACGGCACATTCAGCAGGCAAACGCCCAATCAAACAGCAGCTGAGCTCAAAATGAAACACAAAGCGTGGAGTGAAGTAAAAACAATAAGAATCAACACAACAACAACAAAGGCAGTAGGGAAATGCTGCCTTGGGCGAATTCGCCTCCAGCCCCATTGACTGCTGGGCCATTTTCCATGTGCTTGTGCATTTCATTTCCCATTCACATTCACATTCACATTCACATTTCACATTCACAAGCGCGTTTTCATTCACTTTGGCTTCCATCCGCTTTCATTAAAAGTAATTGCGTAAATCAGTTTGCCATATCAATAAGGCTGTATGCTTTTGTACAACAACAGCATTTTCGCATTTTCCCCACCTCAATTTCACAAAAATATCAATTGCATTTTCCATCTAAATCTTTTGCTACAAATGTTGACAAATGTGATTTTAATTGAACTCACACCGAATCTAAAACTTTGCCTTTGAAATAAGTATTGACTATTTAGCGCAGTCTAGTCAGACTGGGTACAATAGTTAATCTGATAAGCAAAAAAAAAACGAACTAGGAGAATAAATATGAAGCTTATATTTCTGCAGTTATTTTTTTATTTTATTAATTAGTAATTAGAGTAATATATTTGATTCAGTTAGATATAGTTAAAGACTTGAAAGCCTTGTCTTCATATGTTATTATGCAAGAGTTTACGCAGAACATCTAACAAATAAAACAATTGATAAGCACAATTTAAAAAAAAACAAGTAAGAGTGCTCTAGTCGGGAGTGCCCGACTAGGAGATACCCTGAACCCAGTTCTGACTTCCATTAATACTTGCCTAATAGTGTGCATACATACAAACACACACATACTGCAAGCAGTGCATGCGGTTTAAGCAGTTAGCTTGCTTTTCGCTGAGCCCCATACAATGGAAAGTTAAATCTCAAATAACTTCTGTGTTTATTGTCCGATCTTACTGATATTTTTGGGACATACAATTGTCAATACTATGTGTGACCCAAATTGCAGGGTCTTACCTTCAAAAATGGGGGGGATTTGGGGGTGGTATCCAAAAAGTGAAATATTTGTTATATGTGTATGCTATTCGAGATTATGCATGTGCCAAATTTGGGGTCTCTAGCTCTTATATCTTAGAAGTTATGTCCCAAAAACGCTAGTCTATAATCGAAATTTATCGATAACTTTTGAATGCGACTAGTTGTCGATCAAATGAAATAAACTTGATCTGTCCCGGGATTAGGAGAACTTATATTCCAAATATGAAGTCTCTAGCTCTTGTAGTCTCTGATATCCGCGTGTTCATACAGACGGACGGACAGACAGACAGACGGACATGGCTAGATCGACTCGGCTGTTGATACTGATCAAGAATATATATACTTCATATGGTCGGAGATGCTTCCTTATGCCTGTTACATACTTTTGCACAAAACCATAATACCCTTTTTACCCATTTTTAATGGGTTCAGGGTATAAACATTAAAAATGATAAGAAAATATATAAAAACTGAGTGAAATATGGACGAAATGGTTTTGGGGAATGCTATTGTTGTGCTGTATATGTGTTTATGTTCATGCTCCGATTACAGCACTATTCACAGACCCACGGGCGAAGCTTGTTTACACGGCTCATAAGCACCCGCCCACAACTCAATTCACACACACACACACACACTCGCACACTCGCACACTCACTGGAACTCAGGCGCACTCACTTGTCAGCAGCAAGCGGCAAACAAACTCCAATTCAGATGGCCCCAGAATAATTACAACAAACAACGCAAGGACATCAGGCATCAGGCAACAGGCAACAGTAGGCACTAGGTCTCTGAACTGAACTGTCTCAGCACGTGCCCCAATATTGATGGATAGTATGGCGTTCAGGTGGAGGGAGACGTTTCTCCTTTCTCTCTCTCTATCTATCTATCTATCCCTCTCTATCTATCTCTGTCTGTCTGTCTTTGAGTGGGGCGCGCGTTAAAGCGCGCTGGAATGGCAAAGAGCAGCTGCTTCTTTTGAGGGCCGGCATGCGACACGTTTTCCGAGTGCAATTGCAGACAGTCTTTCACAATGGAATTTTTTACAGCAATTTGCCATAGAACGCCAAAGAGGTGGCAAATTGGGCGCTCTTCAAGTGCAACCGGGCAACTCAACGCAAGTTCATCGAATTCCTTCAACTTAATGCACACAGTGAACATTTTTAAGCACAACGAACACACGTAGAAAAAAAACAACCAATGTTTCCATTCGAATTTTTAAAGTATTTTGCTATTTTTTTATTTTTCAACAATTATCAATAAAAGAGTTACTCATCAAATAAAAAAACACTTTTTCAATTGGAAAAATTCGCAGATGGTAAAACGCTAGTTATTTCTGCTTCAATACATTTCAGTAATTATATTTTTACTGATATTTTTATTTATTTGTAGTTAATATTAGATAATTTGTTATTTTTTTATTTAAGGTAATAATCACTATTTCATTATTGACTTTTTTTTATTGATAAGAATAAGAATGAAATAATATAATATATATTGTTTCAACAAAATAAAAAATGAGCTGTTTTAAAAATTTGTTGAATATTATCGCAAATAACTTATGTGTTTGCACTACAGATTCTGTTGTAAATATGCATAACAACTACACATGCTGTTGGCTATTTGCAAACTCATTTATAACCAGCTAATTCGAATTAACTTTTGGCATTAGCTTATTGAAATTGTAATTCCACATTTAGTATAATTCATAAAGAGCAAACACACATTTAAGTTGCATAATGGTCCGCATCCCAGTTGGCCCCTCACTGCACAGGACTGCGACTGCAATAACTGAAATAACTCTGCGCTTAAGCCACTTGAGAACTTTTCCCTTTTTTGCTGTGCTGGATTTTTTTTTTTTTTTTTTTTTTTTGTGTAGAGTTTTTGCTCTTTTTCTATTAATTTTCAATAAAGGGCATCTAATTGATTATTGATTGGCATTTTCTTTAGTTTCTTTCTTGCGCTGTCCACGTCAGCAGAATTGCTAAGATTTTACTTCTCTAACCCGCTTTCACACTTTGCAATCAGTTAAACACTAAAGTATTTTCAAATGGACAATTTTCAAGATTACCCCTCCTTAACAATGATATATATATATATATTAAGCTATACAAAAACTAAAAATTAAACTAAAAACATATATACATAATGATAATCTACTACTAAAAATGTAACTAAACTAGATATAAAACTTAAACAACTGAATTGCTATAGCATAATTAAAATATATATTCCTATATTTAATAAAACAAGTGGGGAAGGATTATCTTCGGCGTGCCGAAGATTTTATACTCTTTTCGAGCCTAGAGGCAATTTTCACTCTGCCAACTGCACCACTGAAATTTCATATGCTGTACAAAATCGATTTGTCACGTAACATTTTTTTTTTGTTCTAAGAATATTTAATTCATTGCCAGTTGTATAGCAGCTATAAGATATAGTGATCCGATCCGGCCGGCTCCAACCAATGTGATGTCTCTTTGAATAATAAGTATCAGTGCAAAGTTTCATTGCGATAGATTCAAAAACATGGGATATATGGCCAAAACCGACTTCGAGTTGTATGACAGCTATAAGATATAGTGATCCGATCCGGCCGGCTACGACCAATGTGCTGTCCCCTGGAATAATAAGTGTCTGTGCAAAGTTTTATCGCAATAGCTCAAAAACTGAGGGACTAGTTTGCATACATACAGACAGACAGACAGACACACACACAGACAGACAGACAGACGGACATGGCTAGATCAATTTGTATTGTCATTCTAAGCATACTGGCAGTAACTTTTGGGGGTCTCCGACGCTTCCTTCTATGCGTTACAAACTTCAGCACAAACTTAATATACTATTTTCTTCGAAAAGAGTATAAAAAGGCTGCCATTAAAAATGTTGCTCAACTATCAGTACAACAAATATTGCCAGTCCCAAAAGTGTAAAATAAAAGTTTTTAACAAAATGTCCATATTTGGTGATAAAGAACTGATCGAAATTGCTGATACTGTGACTCTGATACATACACTAATGTCGCACACTGTTGAGTGTGCACTAGTTGCCAGTTAAAGTCGAAGCCATAAATCGATAGTCGGATAAAGTGTTCACGGCGCTGCGAGGCAAAAATGAACTTAAAGCTGTTTGTTGTGTACGTTGCGTATACGCCGCGTAGTTGTCCCTTTGCGGTTTGTGTGTGCGTGTGTGTGTGTAGGCGTGTGTGTGGAAGGAGGGATGGTATACGGTTAGGTGTGGTGTAACTTTAATGTTTGGTGTGCCAACAGTTCAATTTTAATATGTTTACTTAAGAGTTTGTATTGGCTTGTACTCGTATATTAGCATACAGGTGTTTTCACACACACACACACACAAATACACAACACATGCATGTGACTTAATCAAGGCTGCAAGACGGATTTCAACCAAACCGGTTCAACCAAACCAAAAATCACTATCAAAAATCTAATCATTTTCCGACTTGAAAGTCAGCAAATTTTAAGAGAAAATGTACTGGAAAACAGACCTCTTGGCAGTTTGCATTAAAAACAAAGCTCTTATACTATTGCTTGTAGTTTCAAAAAATTATAAAACACATTTATTTGAAAATTGGATCAAATATCGAATGACCCAAAGTTCGAACCAAAAACCACGAGCCGAGGCCAAAGGTTAGACACTGATCGAATATTGTTGCTGTTCGCTTGCAGCCTTGTAATTAATAATGCCGAATGCTCAGCAGAGTCGTTAAGGTGGCTGCCATATTTTCATTGGCGCACTAAAACTTGCTCTTACATCACTTGGCTATCTGCTTATTGATATTGCAATTTGGCTCCGACATAAAGTCAAGCCAACTCCCGCCGGCCCAATGCCAAGTGGGCACTTATATGCGCTGTCGACTAACCAATCGGCCAAATAACCAACAGGTCGGCTACGCAATGCGGTGCTGGTTTTGCGCTGCTGCTGCTGCTGCTGCTCTGGCTCCTCGTCCTTGTTAATCTTGCGTGTGTTTTGTTGATTTTACCGATTTCAGTCGTTCCTCTCTCCCTCTCTCCCACACTGTCTTTCCGTTTCACTCGCTCGTCGCCCGTTGCTGTGGGCAACTTTTTGGCTTTGTTAACTTTTCACTTCATGGGCATGGAAAATTGTATTTTACATTATTGCAAAGGCAGCTCAACTGAAAAATAAAAGTTAATTTTCGCTTGTCGCTCTAAGCCAATTAGTGTGGTAGTCGCCCTTCCTGCCCCCAAACCGCACCCGCTTGCCCCTTTCGCTCTTGCTGTCTGGGCAAAGCAGGTCATCATCAAGTCGCCTTAACGAAGCCAGCGAACCAGCAAATAACAAAAACAACTAATTGAGTAAACAAAGTTGCCTAAACTTGATTTTTTCTTTAGCCTGCCTGCTGATTTTTGTGACTGACTTTACGCCTCTCTCTCTCTCTCACTCTCTCTCACGCTCTCTCTCTCTCTCTCTCTCTATCTCGCTTGCCTCCCAAAAGGCAACTACAACCTTTTTATCTGTATCTACATCCCTCTCTCATGCTCACCCTCCCTCTCTCCGCGCAGTTAGCTATTTTTAAACTTATTTTATTGATCCCTAAAAATAATTGCAAAACCGAAAAAGCGAAAAAAAAGCCAAGCAAATCTGTTGAAAATTTTATCCAAAAATGTTTGGTAGTTCGACAGACGACGTCGCCAATAAAGTTGCCCCACCATCATCATTTCCATCATCATCACCATTATCATCGCAGGCAGACTTTGCTTTTAGGGTTTTAGTAATAATGAAGCAACCGCAAGGCGAAACCCAAACCCAAGCCCAAACCCTGAACCCAAGCCCAACCCCAACCCATCGACTGGCTTTAAGTTGATTTAGTTTGCAGTTGAGAGACGCGAAATGAGCGCGGAGCGAACTTTGAAAAATATTTGCCTTCGCCTTGCTTAACTTTACTTATAAATTTTGATGAATGTGAGCGCGTAAGAAGGCAGCACAAAAGGCAGCTTTTGAGTGGCGCACAAATACACACACACACACACACACACACACACACACACGCACAACTAAGTATATACACAGCGCCACACAATTGAATGGAAGCAAATCTGCCAAATTGCTGGGGGAGAGACACAAAACATAAAACAAAACAAAAGAGATTTCACGTCTGTCTCTGATGTCTAAGAAACTACTAAATAAACGAAATTCAATGCAAATTTGAATAAGTGCATTTCCACTGCCTGAGCTGCTTGAATAAACATCCAGCTTATGGGAAATGTGATGTACAATACAATAACTAGTTAGTGGGAAATGCATGTGCTGACTGCACTTGATCCGACCACCAATGGCAATTTAACGAGGTCTGAGAACTGAATTATGATTGTATGAAGTGACACCCATCGACTTTATCAGTAACGAGTTCCAAGAACGAGCCGTTGCCGTACTGAACAAAAGTCTTTCGATTACAAAGCTTGCATTAACAGCAAGCGCATGTGCGCTGTTGCATCAAATATTAAGTATACGCCATGTTTTGACACAGCAGCTAAAACTAATTTGAGACTGTGCATGAACGGAATAAATTAATGAGCACGAATCAGAACAGTATGTTATCACATAAAATAATTAGTTAATTATTAACTCAATTTTATTTAAATTGGTAGCATTTGATATTGGTAGCAAATGAACTTGATTACAGTTAATTTATATTTAAAAAGCGGAATAAGAAAAAATGAAAATAATTATTGGTCGCCGCTGGGGATCGAACCCTGTACCTTTCGTTTGACAGGGCACAACTCTTTCCCTTACGCCACAAGCAGTTTTGATGATCAATTACAAAATCGCTTGAAGAGCAGACTATCAAAAGCTTACTTGGTTTGTTTTCCTGCAACCTGCAACTCGCGTTTGTCAGCATTTGTTTTTTCGCTTGGCATTGTTTTTATACCCTGAACCCATTAAAAATGGGTAAAAAGGGTATTATGGTTTTGTGCAAATGTATGTAACAGGCATAAGGAAGCATCTCCGACCATATAAAGTATATATATTATTGATCAGTATCAATAGCCGAGTCGATCTGGCCATGTCCGTCTGTCTGTCCGTCTGTCCGTCTGTCCGTCTGTCTGTCTGTATGAACACACAGATATCAGAGACTACAAGAGCTAGAGACTTCATATTTGGAACATAAGTTCTCCTAATCCCGGGACAGATCAAGTTTATTAAAATTTATCGATAGCTCGTCCCGTTCAAAAGTTATCGATAAATTTCGATTTTAGACCAGCGTTTTTTGGATATAACTTACAAGTTATAAGAGCTAGAGGCCCCTAATTTGACATGTATAATCTCGAATAGCATACACATGAACAAATTTTTCACTTTTTGGATACCACCCCCCAAACCCCCAAAAAGTTAAAAAAACGCATTTTTGAAGGTACGACCTTGCAATTTGGTTTGGTCACACATATTATTGACAATTGTTTGCCCCAAAAATTTCAATAAGATCGGACGATAAACACAGAAGTTATTTAAGATTTAACTTTCCATTATGTGGGGCTCAGCGAAAAGCAAGCTAACTGCTTAGACCGCTTGCACTGCTTGTACTGCTTGTACTGCAGCATGTGTGTGTTTAGATTAATATGAATGATTGTAAGGACTGGGTTCAGGGTATCTCGTAGTCGGGCACTCCCGACTAGAGCACTCTTACTTGTTGTTCTAAGCTATTGGAAGCAAATTAATTTGATTACAGTTATATATTTGAAAGGAAGAAAAAGAAAAAAGTATTAAATTAATAATCAGTCGCCGCCGATACTCGAACTTGCGAAACTTGCGTTCGTTAGCGCGGCTCTTTACGCCTTACGCCACAAACCGTTTTTATGATCGATGACAAAATCCCTTGAAGATCCCTTGACTGTCAAAAGCTTACTTGCGCTTGGGTTTGTTTGCTCATATGCACCGGTTTTTTCAAAATATTTAATGACGCATATCTTCGCTGTTTATGACTCAATCAATTACCCATTGATGAGTTTTAAGGATGTTCAAGTGTACAAGGAAATTTGAGGCAATTGCTTTAAAAACATCGGATTTATGGCCAAAACCGACTTAGAGTTGTATGGCAGCTATAAGATATAGTGGTCCGATCCGGCCGGCTCCGACCAATGTGCTCTCCCCTTGAATAATAAGTGTCTGTGCAAAGTTGCATCGCGAAAGCTCAAAAGCTGAGGGACTAGTTTGCATACATACAGACAGACAGACAGACAGACAGACAGACAGACAGACAGACAGACAGACAGACAGACGGACATGGCTAGATCAATTTGTTTTGTTTTTCTAAGCATACTGGCAGTAACTTTTGGGGGTCTCAGACGCTTCCTTCTATGCGTTACAAACTTCAGCACAAACTTAATATAGTATTTTCTTCGAAAAGAGTATAAAAATAAATCTTTTTTTGTCTATTGTTACAAATATTTGTCGAATAGACTCTCGCACATGGTTTTTACAGCAAGAAAACTGTTGTGTACTTAGCAAATTTGTGCATTCCAATGAGTAATCACAAAATACAGCATGGTCAATTCAGCATTTGACATATATACTACATATAAAACAATATGAAAAACAAAAGAAAAAAAAGAGTACATAAACTATAGACAAAAATTAGCCAATTATTTATAATGAGCGCAGAAAGTATTACATTTGGCGAATTGTTCAGAAATTGAGCCGCCACTGCTGGCATTCTACTTTTAATGGGCCACAAGTTGCGGATTGGCGTTTGGTAAAACTGAAATTGATCAGCCCCAAAAAAAAATGCTGCAGCATGTGGCATGTGGCATGTGGCATATGAACTTGGCGCAATTCCAATTCCCAAGCACACATTGTCCCCATTCAATTGGCCCGCACTGTGCGCCTCCATGTGTGCGTGTGCGTGTGTGTGTGTGTGTGTGTGTGTGTGTGTGTGTGTGTGTGATGCAAACTTCTCAAACAACGAAGACGACGTCGCTGCCAAAGTCGACCTCGCAACGTGGAATGTTACTCAAGTTGGTGCGCAGCTGGGCGCTGGGGCAGTGATAATGTGCTACATACAAAAAAACCCCATCTACACACACACACACACACACACGCACACACGCTCGCACACTCGCACACTGCTTCTTGTAATACACTTGCGCTTCTTACAATTTTCAGCTCGTCGCTTGCGTATTGCTTACACACTCCGTTAAGTTAAGTTTGTGTATCTGTTACGCCGTGGCGCCCAGTGCCGCAAACTTATATTGGTATTGCTCCCCATCGCTATTAGTGTGCGTGTGTGTGTGCGCGCGTGTGTGTGTGTGTGTGTGTGTTTTTCGGTGCAAGAGGGTCGCAAAAGTTTCGCGCGCTGCCATTGCCGGAGTTATTTCTCAAATTGTTGCCACAGCAGCAAACACAACGACAACAACAACGACAACGACAACGAGACAGCGGCAACGAGACAACTAGAACGACAACGACAACGAGGCGATAGAAAAGACGTCAGTTGGACAACTAGGCAGACAGTCGAGCCGAATTTCTTCTCCATTTCATTGCCTCTCACTTTTTTGTGCCTGGCCCTATACTCTGGCAGTGGGTATTCGCATATTGTCACAGACACTGTTAAGTCTATGTGTACATATATATATACATTGGACATTGGATTGGAAGCTATCCTAATGACACTGGGTATTTATGCGATTTCTATTGGGAATTTATTTGTTTATTTATCCTATAGATGACATACAAAATTTTGATCAAAGGCGAAGTGCTCTAAATATTTGAGCAAAAAGAAATGTTCAACATGCGATAATCACAAAATCTTCCAAAGCATCTTAGGCAGACTCAAATGTTATTCTTAATTGGGCTTAAGGATTCAATTATTTCGCATCAAAAATTGTTTGCAATTAATTAATTAATTCGCAGCAGCATCTAATTCATTTTATATTATATATATTTTTTTTTTGTATGGTCAGTAAATAATATTTACAACTAAAATGTCGCAATAAAGTCATACATAGCTAAGTCTCACATAAGCCATTTAACTTGTTTAATCGATTGATACATTTATATGTCACTTTTACATGCAAAATGTGTGCAGGGCAGCAAAATGTCAAAAACAGCTGATTTTGTGCTAGTTTTTTGTTTTCATTGCAAAGTGATTCAAGCTGTAGAACAAAAGTAAAAGCTAGATCCAATGCAGTAACATGACAGCAATAAGAAGACTCATGACATTAGCATTAGCTGCTATTACGTATCCGACACATAGTGTCCCTATATGTAGGATAAAGCTTTAGATAACTCATATCTGAGACATGGTGTTTATAATGCTCAAAATAAATGGTAGAAACGATATTTGCTTATTATTGAATTTAACTGATACATAACTGATACAGAACATCAAAAATAAAAAAACAATGTCACTTACTTCTGAAACCCAATTGAATTTGCATGTACATCAAATGCGAATTCACAAAATTGATGTGGATTCCGCAAATGAAAAATTGAAAAATACTAGAGTTTTTAATGTTTCTTAAATTTTGGAGGCAAATGGACAATGCGATTGCTATACTTTTAGTTCTTTGCCCGTTATTAGATTTGTAATATTAGTAAAAAAAATTCAAAATATATGCAAAATCAAAGTCGAAAATCAAGTTTTGATTGAGAGCTGTTTGTTTAAATATAATTCAAGTGGGTAAAGGGTATTGAATCTACGGCGTGCCCAAGAAACGTAGCTATTTTTTTTGCCGTCTGTTTGGTTAGGTAAGAGGAGGTGAGTGGGGCAGGGAAGTTGGTGGCTTGGGGGGTGGAAGGTTTGTGTGGCGAGGTGGCTATTGATAAGGTATGCGGGCCAAAAGCTGGTAACGGGCCTTGTTATAAAAGCCAGAACGAGACATTTCGGCATGCCCCATTGTTGTACTTGTTGGCTGGTTGGCTGGCAGACTGGCAGGCAGGCAGGCTCTGGAGCAACTGTAAGCAACTGAGCCGCACAAAGCGACACGCAAAAGGCGCAACAGGCAACAAGGCAACTCAACTGAGACACACACACACATAGAGAGAGATAGGGATAGAGAGAGCGAGAGAGAGAGAGAGAAAGTGGGGGGATTGGATGGAAAAGCCAGGCAACTGTGACCGAGTAAAGCCATTGCGCCGCTACCCACAAAATTTCTATCTTTCTCATCATCGTCACCATCGCAGCTTGTTGCTTTGCCAACTTTTCGTATTTCGATTTCTTTTTGTTCGTGGTGTTGGTGTTGTTGTTGTTACTTTTACTTTAGCTTTCACTTATTTCGTATTTGGTATTCTGCAACAGTTTGGGGGCGGCTTTTTCGCCGTGTCACAGTTAAAGCAAACGCTGCCCTGGCAAATACACTGCAAGCAATTGCCCTTTAAATGCGACTTGCCAAAGTTAGCGGGAGCTAAAGTACACACACACACACACACACACTTGAAAAGGCGACTGCAATCGACAGCTGTAGATGTGTACGAGAGTTGTCGGGCTTCAGAGTTGCTAAAATTGCTGCATTGTTATAATCCACAATATGACAGCGAACAATTCGTGTTAAATTGGGCGAGCGACTGAATGAAATTAACCACATGACCACTCACAAATCGATAACACTTTGTGGCGCTAGCTGCTGGAGTCCTGTTTGTTTGCGGCATCATCCTGCCCGCTGGGCTCCAAATTCTCCAAACAAAAACTACTGCCGAAATGTTCGGAGGCAGATAACAATTGACATCGCCTCGGTGAATCAAATATTTATTTTGTTTTTACATTTTTCGTTTGCTTTTTTTCATATCAAAACACAACACAGGCCATACATTTTTAATAGTACGATAAACGACAGTCAGGATTTTGAATTGACATTACTTTGCAATCGATTTTCAGTATATGCATTCTAAAAATTTACACTTATTTCTATGTTGTATTGTAAAGTTGTAAAATTATTATTTAGTATCTGGCCACTCGGTTATAGTTAATTGTATAGTTATATTATGTGTTAATTAGTCTGGCAAAAATATTCTTTTTCTTATTCATTATCCCATAACTTTGTCAAAACCAATCAAACTTATCTCTAATCATTTATTTTCCCATTCGAAGTTTCCAAGTTCCGAAAAGTGTCCTAAGATTTCAAACTGATATAGCACTTGACTATACATATCCAAATTATGCATTTTATCAAATGTCTTAATTCTTTTTTTTGAAAAGCAATCTTGATTTTGAATCGATTGTGGATGAATTGATCGAAATAAAAAAATAACAAAAGTAACACAACTTTTGTACGAGTGAAATTATTAGAAATACAACAATGAATTTTTATAAATTTTCGAAAACTGAGTCGATATTCAAATTGGAATTATCTGCAACTTGAAATGACACAATTTTCAAACTTTCTGCTCCCTAAATATTGACTTTTACCCCATGATATTCAAAGCCATAGTAAAAATATATATATATGAATAATAATTTAGCTGGTTTCCGAGACTGAGGCGTGAACGAAATTTGCTCAAGCAGCTCACCCAGTTAGTTATATCTAGAAGACATGCTTGCTTGAACATTTGTGTGTTTTTAACATGGCTGAACAGCACAAAACACGATTGGCCATGTTAAAGCTGTCTTCAGAGCGCAGTGTCAACTCAAGGCCGCCGCTGACAAGGCAACTTCGGGCAGGACACTGGCTTCGCATCCAGCTCCTTTGGTGCTCGCCACTCGCTGTTCGTTGGTCGTCGTCGCCGATGCCGTCGGCTAGCCTCAAAACTGCAGCCGCAAGCCATGCCATGCTGCCTGTCCAATAGCTGTCAAATTTGAGCTCAAATTAAATGGGGCGGTGCCGCGTTGGCCACACGGCGAAAGTCAAGCGGAGCGCAATTCCTCCAATTTGACTGGCGCGCGCTTAACGCTGCGTATACGCAATGCCCGAAACGATCGGAATAAAACCGCGCCCAGCAGCAGCAGCGCCTTAATTGCGTTTAAACATGCTATACTCCAGAGCTGCAGTGCAATAAGCGCATGTGGCGCTGCTTAATTAAACGTGCCTCCAATCTGAGGCGCCACAAAACTGCCAGATGGCCAACAAGTGGGAACCAACTTGCCCCACACACACACAAGCACACATTGCCCAGCCTTGAGCTTATTAGCATCTGTGTGTGTGTGTGTGTGTGTGCGACCAGCTGAGCAAGCGTGTGGCATTTTCTTTAAGTGCACGACGGCGTCGCGACGTCTGCGAGCAAGAAAAAATAAATACGAGCAACAAGTCGACGAGGACGAGAACGAGGACGAGAACGAGGACGACTTTCCCAATAATGGCGTCGCCCGGCTAGCAGCTGTGTGTATGTGCACACACACACACACATACACACACACACCATATACATATATATACATAGCTGCTTGTTTAATGGTGTGATTTAGTGGGTGTTGTCCAGAGTTGAACGCGTTAGCTAAACACCTGAACGCTGCACAGCTTTTCTGTTTTCTTCAATAAGTCAAAGTGCGATTCAGGCATACAAAAAAAAAGCATTTCCGGATATAAGAAAGCCACAAAAACTAAATAATCATATTCGTGCACTTTGACCCACATAAATATACACCTAATTCTCTTTTTACACGTTTGAAAATAACATTTTTTACACATTTCTTACATCATTTGAATCTTTTGGGCTTTAATTTGTATGTCATATTTTATTTTTTCGAAATATGTTCAATGTGTTTTTCTTTGACACGGTTTTTTCTGAAACCAAATTACTGTGTAAAAAGAAAATTAGGTGTATTTATGCGAAAATTATCATATATAATGTCTCTTTATGTATCAAATCAATTGCAATGTAAAAAATAATTTATTAATTTAAGTAATTATACAATAACAATATGTTTAATTTTCCACAGTTTTGTTTTCTCTTTATTCCTCAATTTAATGTTGGCATAACTATTAAACATTCAGTTCGAGGCTATGAAGAAAAATTTTCAGGTTCATGGCAAAGTCGAGAAAAAAATCAAGAAATTATTCAACTACAATCTAACATTTTCTTCTCAATATTTCAATTACAATTTGCCTATAAATATTCCAAAGAAATAATAAATCGTTATAGTTTTCCAAATCGACCATAATGTCATAAGAAACTTCTTGAATTATTTCTAAAAAACGCATAAGTAAAGTATAATATTATAATATTCGGCTTAAGAAAAAGCATTGTTGAAGTCAAATAGGATTTTCGTCCTTGGCCGGATAAAATAAAAATGTTTCCAACTTATTGCGGGCTAACAAACATAGATTCCCAAAATAATCCTAATAAGTAGAAACATTGTTATATACAAATGTTTGGGCTTACAAATAAAATTCTTGAAAAGTGTATTTTGTTCAGACTTCTTGGATTTTCTGTGCTGAGCGGCTTTTGACAATGTTTGAGCTGAATTTAAAAGGAAATTTCTTCTTAACTCTGAGTATTGAGTAGGTGAAATATAATTTGTTGTTAGCTAATTCCGAGCTAAACAAAATATTCGCAATTAATCCTAATGAGCAGAAACATTTTTAGACAAAAACAAGTAAGAGTGCTCTAGTCGGGAGTGCCCGACTACGAGATACCCTGAACCCAGTTCTTACAATCATTCGTACTACTCTAAACACACACATGCTGCAGTACAAGCAGTACAAGCAGTGCAAGCGGCTTAAGCAGTTAGCTTGCTCTTTCGCTGAGCCCCAAACAATGGAAAGTTAAATCTTAAATAACTTCTGTGTTTATTGTCCGATCTTATTGAAATTTTTGGGGCAAGCAATTGTCGATAATATGTGTTACCAAACCAAATTGCAAGGTCGTACCTTCAAAAATGCGTTTTTTAACTTTTGGGGGTTTGGGGGGTGGTATCCAAAAAGTGAAATACTTGTTACATGTGTATGCTATTCGAGATTATACATGCCATACTTGATCTGTCCCGGGATTAGGAGAACTTATGTTCCAAATATGAAGTCTCTAGCTCTTGTAGTCTCTGATATCTGTGTGTTCATACAGACGGACAGACGGACGGACGGACAGACGGACAGACGGACAGACAGACGGACATGGCTAGATCGACTCGGCTGTTGATACTGATCAATAATATATATACTTTATATGGTCGGAGAAGCTTCCTTATGCCTGTTACATACATTTGCACAAAACCATAATACCCTTTTTACCCATTTTTTAATGGGTTCAGGGTATAAAAAAACACTTGATGGTACATAATTAGTTAGTCTATTAGAATTTAAGTTAATTAATTTGGCCTTTTAAGTTTAATTGACTGCCTGGGTGCGGGTCAGCGCCGCATATAAATGCCGATTATTACCTTTTGTATTTTTTATGCCAACACCTGGCAGTGTCCGTTCCTCGGCGCAACCGAACGGACGATGAATGCCAAAACAAATAATTGCATAGTGTTTGTATTTGTCTATTTGGGTTGCGGCCAGAGTTCAGCAACCAATCCCCCAGCCCCCCAGCTCCTGAGCCCCTTTGTTGAATTGTGTTTACTACTTGCAACAACAACAGCAACAAGAACAATAACAGAAAGAACGACGAGCTACATAAATCGCTTGTAATTTAGCAACTTCCCAAAGACAATGCGAATATGGAAAGCCAATGGGAGCAGCCCCACTTGCACCATCCCCCAGGCCCCATCTCTGCTGCCCAGTCCAGTGAGCTGCTCGCTTAAGTTTAATATGAGCTTATTGGCTTATGGAAGCAACGCCAAAAAGCCAAGACATCAGCAACAGCAACAACAACAACAACAACAACAAATACAAAAGCATGCGACTAATAATAATAATAATAATAAAATATATATATATATTTATAGAAGGCGAATAGTGGTGCACAAAAGGAGTAGCGGCAAAGTGGCGTGGAAAACTTTGGACGAGCTCAGCAATCTGAGCATGTGAAGCATAGGATAGTCAGTGTCGACATTGTTGGCCAACACGTAGCACACGTCTGTGACGTGACGTGACGTGACGTTACGTTACGCAACGTAATGAGATTTTGTGTCCGCTTTGCGCTTTGCGGCAAAGCACTCGCCACAGAGCATCCACTGTGCCAATGGCAATTCCATGTCCTAAGATTTATGCACTTCCAATGGCCAGTTGTGAATTGCATGTTGCAGGTTGCATGTTGCAGGTTGCAGGTTGCATGTTGCAGGTTGCTTGTTGAAATGCAGTCAGTTGCTTTTGCGTCGATTCGATAAGCTGCCCAGTGTTTAAGCCTATTGTATTTGTACTGCTTGTGATTGGAAAATGGCAAAGTGCAACAAAAAAATTAAAATGACAAGAAAATTAAGTAAAATAAAACAATCCGAACTTAAGAATTATTTTTTTCAAAATGTGCTGAAAATCGTTAAAAATTCCAGCTGTGTGCAGTTAAAAATTAAACAAAAATATATATTACAGAATAAACAAACAAGTTGCAAAGTAAAATCCAAAAAAATATATAAATTATAATGCAATAAAACAATTACAATTTAACAAAATTTTAGTTTTTATTGAGCGTTAAATTGTAAAGAGCTGCAAGCAGTATAAAAAAATTAATAAATAAAAATTTTTTGAATTGAATTTTAAGTTCTTTTTGGCAATAGAATTTAAAAATTCAAATTCGTATCGTAATGAGCAAAATATTGCAAAGTACAGACCTAAAGGCTCAAATGTAAACCGTATGCATTGACAAAAAAACATAGAAAAATTAAAAAGTAAAACAAAAACATATAAAGCGGAAAATTGCAGACCTTAGGTCAAAACTGAATTCGAGCTGTATTCAAAAAAATATGTTTTTCTAAAATAAAATTAATAAAATACGACAATAAGATCATAGAATAAAGTGGAAATTCATTCAGCAATTATGCGTTAAATGTGAATTTGCGTAACTAAAGTAAAATTACCAAATGAGACTCTATGTTGCGTCATTGAATCTGTTTTGTGCTGACATTAAGTATTATTTGTAGATAAGTTTAATTTCGTTTCATTCAACTCAACCAGTTGTCAACAAAGTGCTCAAATTATTTGCAACTCTGGCAACAAACTGGCAGCAGCTTATCAGAAAGCAGCTGGCAAAATTGTAAAACTTCTTATTTAACTGTCAATAGCAAGCTGCTGTTGTTGTTATTGTTGAGCAACAATTGGACAGGCAGGATCAAGAAAGCATAGCGCTAACGAATGTCTGTGAGCTTTTAAAAGAAAAGAAAAAAAAACACACACACACACACACACAGACATTTAAGCAATTGTTAAATTGGACAGGAACACGAGAAGTTCATTACACATATTTTATCTTAATTCAAATGCAATCTGTTACGTAAATTTTAAACTGGAATATATATACATAATGAAATATCTATTACAATTGCCATGAAAGTACAAATAAGAAACGCATTTGCTTACAATATTATTTTTTATAATATAAGATACATACAATACTGTATTTAGTTCTAACAAAAATACTTGAGCACTTATTTAAAAATTGGCTATATTAATTATTAATAATATCCAAATAAATTGCAATTATATATTTATTAATTGTTGACTCTCAACAGTCTGTTAATTAGTAAAATTAATGAAAATTATTTATTGCAGCAATACAAATTAATGCTCGAGATTTGGCAACTTTGAGTCAGAGAAGCCAAAAAACTATTACCAAAATATTTAATGACGTATTATCTTTGCAATTTATAGCTCTAATTTATAACTAATTAATTTGAAATTTAAAACATTGATGAGTTATAAGAATGTTCAAGTGTACAAGGAAATGGAAGGTGATAGCTTTGAAAAGATCGGATTTATGGCCAAAACCGATTTCCAAATGTATGGCAGCTATAAGCTATAGTATTCCGATCCGGCCGGCTCCCACCAATGTGCTGTCCCCTGGAATAATAAGCCTCTGTGCAAAATTGTATCAAGGTAGCTCAAAAACTGATGGACTAGATACCATACATACAGACAGACAGACAGACGGACATGGCTAGATCAATTTGTTTTGTCATTCTAAGCATACTGGAGGTAACTTTTGTGGATCTCCGACGCTTCCTTCTATGCATTACACAAAGTTAGTATACTATTTTCTTCGCAAAGAGTATTAAAATGGAATACAACAGAATACAGTGAAAAGAAAAGTTATCGATAAAATAAATAAAAACAAGTGGGGAAGGATTATCTTCGGCGTGCCGAAGATTTTATACTCTTTTCGAACCTATAGGCAATTTTCACTCTGCCAACTGCACCACTGAAATTTCATAAGCTGTACAATATCGTTTTGTCGCGTAACATTTTTTTTTATTTTTTTGTTCTAAGAATATTTAATTCATTGCCAGTTGTATAGCAGCCATAAGATATAGTGATCCGATCCGGCCGGCTCCAATCAATATGATGTCTCTTTGAATAATAAGTATATCTGCAAAGTTGTATCGCGATAGCTTTAAAAACATGGGATATATGAGTTACATGAGGATACATGAGTTGTATGGCAGCTATAAGATATAGTGGTCCGATCCGGCCGGCTCCGACCAATGTGCTGTCCCCTGGTATAATAAGTGTCTGTGCAAACTTTTATCGCGATACTTCAAAAACTGAGGGACTAGTTTGCATACATACAGACAGACAGACAGACAGACAGACAGACAGACGGACATGGCTAGATCAATTTGTATTGTCATTTGGGGGTCTCAGACGCTTCCTTCTATGCGTTACAAACTTCAGCACAAACTTAATATACTATTTTCTTCGAAAAGAGTATAATAAATGAATAAAACATATTGTTCACTTCTGTTACCAATTTAATTACTTCCCAGCCAAAGCACTAATAATAATTTGTGTTAAATTTGTTATGAACTACAGTAACAACTGAATAACTTGCGCAATTCAATTACAGTGTAATATGGTAATTATAATTCAACAGCATAAATGCCAATTTAATTGCAAGCTAATTATTTTGAAAGAAGCGCAATAATGTCAAAATGGCACTTATTTGTTTTATTATTTCAAATTTGCAGCACATATTTGAAAATGTTGTTAATGAGAGTGCATAATCGGTGTTTGTGTCACATTCAACTGAGTTGCCACAAACAACTGCGTGGACTAACAAGGACAAGAGAAGCGAAAGCAGCAACAAAGTCCTAGAGCAGGTGAATAGATGCGAAAAGCGACTGCTATCAGCTTTTCAGTTTGCCACACTTTATAAACTCGCAACTTCTGTTGAATCTTTGGCAAAACTAGAATGTTCAATGTGCTCATTGTTCTTGCTCTTTGCAGCTGTTGTTGTTGCTGTTGCTTCTGCTGTTGCTGTTGCATTGCCATTGTCATTTTGTTGCAGCAGTTGCTGCTGTTGTCGCCTTGGCTTTTATGTGGCAGCCGTTAATTGTTTCACGTTTAAGCTGTGTGTGCGCTGCTTGTGTTTCCTTAGCTCTGTTTTAATTAAACACCTGAGCGTCTATCGGACTAATTATTGTGAATGTCCGTTTGTCCGCTTGTCCGTTTTCGTTTTTGCTTCGTTTCGTTTCGTTTTTAATCATAGTAATTAATGCGCGCTTGTTAATAACAATTAAATGCTTGGCTTTGGCTTTCTGTTCATGTTCATTGCCCTTTTTTATATTTGTTTTATTTCTGTTACTCGTTTTTTCTCCTTCTTCTCTCTTGCTGGTCTTGGTTTTTTGTTTGCTCCGCATCACAATTAAGCATTTAATCAATACAATTAAAGCCTCGGATCTAGACAGCGAACATCATTAAAAGAAAGGCCAAAGACAAAGACAAAGACAAAGAAAAAGAAAAAGAGAATGACAACGACAAAGTCGACAACGACGATAACAAAAATAAACATAAAACAAAAAGGCAGCCAGAGCGATAAAAGCCAGGCGAAACTTGTCAACCTCTCTAGCTGCCCCCAACCCACCCCCTCCTCCATCTCTCTCTCTCTCTCTCCGAGATTAAAACTTTTTTTTTGTCTAGCAACCAAAATTGAAGCCATCGCACAAACAGCGTTTGATAGAGGCAGAGAAATTGAAAGAGAGAGCGCGCTCAAGTAGCGTACCGCTCAGCTAGGGCACAGGAAAATCCTCCAAAATGTGTGTGTGTGTGTGTGTGGGGTGCTGTGAGGTGTTTGTGGGGCAATAGAGTGGAGCATGGCAAGTTTTTACGCAAATAAACGCACGTTTTTGCACAACTTTGCGCCACTTTCATTTTCACATTTTTTGCTGTTGTTTGTTTTGCCCCTTTTTGTATGCTACACTTTTGTCTCTGCATTTGTGTGTGTGTGTGTGTGTGTGTGTGTGTGTGTTTTAGATGCTTTTTGTTGCGTCTCCTGTTTGACTTGTTGTTGGTCACAGCCAAAAAATTCGCAACTAATGGAAAATTGTAATTACAATAATTTGTGCGCCTGCTGCTAAAGGATTTTGCCTTCGTTGTTTTTTTGGCAAACCAGCAAAAATAAGATACAAAAACAAAACCATTGGCAAACAAAGCTAAATAAACATAAAGCTATTACGCTTTTAAACCGAGTGGGCGTGCCAAAGTGGGGGCGTGGCGCCGCCAGTTGTTTGGGTTTTGTCTATTTGTGTGCGTGCTGCGTGAAAATTAATAATAAATCAAAATTAAATGTTTGCTTACTTGACACTTTGGCTTCCTTGGCTATCGTGCTTCTCCCTCTGCCGCTCTCACTCTCACTCTCTATCTCCCTCTCCCTCTCTTCTCTCCTCTTTGCCGCCTTTTTTGTGTGTGTGTGTGTGTGTGTTTTTTTTTTGTTTTTATTACTTTACGCTGCTTGTATTTTTCTTTATTATTATTTATATGCGTTGCTGCTGCTGCTGACGTTCAGCTTTTGTATATACCTATATATATATACATAAATATATATATATTTGTTATTTGTTTTTGTTTTTATACTCTGCCTGTTTGGGTGGCTCGTAAAATATATTTACCACGGAGCGGAGCTCAGTCAATTGGCTTTCGGTACTTGCAAAATGTTGCAAAATGCTTAACAGGCAATTAATTTTGTGGAAAATCGCAACAGCAGCAGCAGCAACAACTGCAACAGCTGCCCAACAACAACAGCAACAAATAATGAAAACGACAGCAGCGCAAGCAGAAGCAGCAACGCATTAAATCGTTTATAAATCACTTTCCACAACTTTCACAACACACACACACACACACACACACACACACACACACACACACACACACACACACACAGCCATGCATACGCACTCAGTTGTACTTATGTTCGTTTTTCATACGGTTTGACAGCGCAATAAAATGCCATTTATTGTGGCTGCGGCAGAGCTAAAGCAATAATTTTCGATTCCCATATATTCGATACAAGCAAACCAAAAAAAAAAAAAAACAATTAAGCCGCGATTTTATTTCAAACCTTAACCAAAAATGCAAAAATAAAAGAAAAGTCTTAAAGCTTTTTCAACACCCAACTCAATTAAATTTCATACAAATCATTTCCCATCAGTCGAAAAAAGCCGGACAGGTAAGAAATATTTTCAAAATAGTTACAGGCGATCTGGCAAACAGAACCTAGTGCTATGTACTTTAGGTATCTGATGGGCCCCGCAGCAATTGCTAATTGAATTATGTAAATTGAAGTCGGAACTTTAAATTGTTGTTGCTGTTTCGCGTGAATTCACTCGATTTGCATGTTTATAGTTTACAAAACAACATGTGTCCCCAGCGGCCACTACAGACTGTCCGCAATTTATGAAAATGAGTTACAATGTAAATAAAATGACATTCTGCCCAAATTCACATACTCTTCAATAAACTATCGTTAAGTGCCATCAATAATTCAAAACAGTCAACGATTTCTCGCTAAATGTTTCAATTAAGGCAATCACAAACTGATAGGTATTTAATAAATAAAAGTAGTTAAACTATTTACCTTATGTCATACTCTTTGATCCTTAAATACCTTCCGAATTATATAACCATTACAAGTACAATGTATTTCATTCAAAATTTAAAAGCTTTGCTCATGGATATCTCAAAGATATCTTATAAAATCTCAAGTTTCCCCAAAACATCTTACGCAAACCAGGTCTCTCAAAAACTCTGATCATAAAATTGTATATAATTTAATTCTATATAATTCTTAAAAACCAGTTTTCAATCTGTTTTTGTTCAGCAAGAGTTTTCTTGTCTTCAATGAAATTTTGTTTTATCAGCTGAGCATATTAATAACTTGCAAAACACCTAAATTTATATGCTAAAGCCCAAGACTGTGTTCGCAGCAAATGCTTTCCAAAAACACAATGTTCTCATCAACAACAACCATAAACAATAACAGCAACAAAATAAACACACACACACACACACACACACACAGCGTTTATATGAGATTTTGTTATGTTTAAAATGCACAGCGTCACAAAACCAATAAAAAAAAATCCATTGTAATAAAATTGGGCCAACAACAAATGTTCGAAATACAATGCGAATCAAAATATTGCATATTTTTTTGTTATATTTTTGTATTTTAAATTTATGAATTTGCCTCGCTTGTCACATGCCTTCCTATTTTTTTTATTATTTTCTTTTTGGCAGGCTTAATTTACTGCCTTGGCGTGGCATTGAAAAAAAACAGTAAAAAAAATACATACAAATCTTTGATGTCATGTAAATATTGAACGACATTTAAACACATATAAAAAAATGCAATTTTAAATATTTGCGCTCACCGTTGGAAACAATTCACTGCGAGCTTAACCGTTAGACTCGAATTTGCACACTGTAAAACTGCCAATAAATACTTGTAGTCTTTTGTTTTTGTTTTTTAGGCGAAAAAAAAAAAATAATTTTTTTGGAAATTTCGATCAGTTAATAATTGTTGAAATTGTGCCAATTGACTTTGTTTGAAAATGAATTTTAGAAAATTGAAAGCTTCGCTTGGGCCGAGAGAAAACTTCAACTGGTTGTCGCGAGGCTGCTGAGAGCAGAGTGAAGTTTCGGATGCGTCGCACAGCAGCGAGAACTCAGAGTTCTGTGGCCAGCAGCGACGACGATGAGCACGAGAATGACGCGGCCAACGATGGCCACTGCGAGACGAGCCGACGATGCGGCGATGCGGCGAGGACGATGCCGAAACGACGCCGAGGACGACGAGGACGACGGCGAGGACGACTCCGAGGGCGTCTCGAACGAAAATCGCTTCAATTTCAGTCCGATGATGGCGGCCCGCTAGGTGGGCCTTGACTCTCTGTGTCGCTGCTGCTGCTGCTGCTGCTGCTGCTGCAGCCTCATATCAGCTTGCTGGTGTTGGTGTTAAGGACATGGCCGTCTGCCATGCGTGTGTATCTGCCAGCAGAGACGCAACAGTGCCGACCGACAGCGTCGAGCCCTCAGCAGCGGCGCCAGCAGCAACAACAAGTGGAACTTCATTTGGCCATTCGGCTTTGGCTTTATATGCATTCGGCAAAGCACACACACACACACACACACACACACACACTAACGCACACACATTCGTATTTTGTGTATTCGCTCGTTTTCGTTTTTGGTTTCAGTTTCGGTTTCGTTTTGCGCCTTTTGCCCACGCTTCGCCTTCAATTTTAACAGCTCAACTGCAAACAAGCAACAACAACAACAACAACAACAAAAAGCACATTTTAGCCCAAGAGCCAGCAAAAACAAAAAAAAGCTTCCGCTGGGTAGCGCCACCAAAAACGTTTGACAAATTGAAACACGCACCCAAAACAAAATCACCATGAAAAAAAACACACACACACAAAGCATATACTATTAAAAACTAGTCAAACAAACAAAACACTCAAACAAAAACAACAACAAAAGAGAAGTAGCTACACACGCACTTGCGATTTGATTAGTTCGAACTTTAGGCCACAATCAAATTTTGTTCTTGGTTTTTATACCCTGAACCCATTACAAATGGGTAAAAAGGGTATTATGGTTCTGTGCATAAGTATGTAACAGGCATAAGGAAGCATCTCCGACCATATAAAGTATATATATTCTTGATCAGTATCAACAGCCAAGTCGATTTAGCCATGTCCGTCTGTCTGTCTGTCCGTCCGTCCGTCTGTATATCAGAGACTACAAGAGCTAGGGACTTCATGTTTGGAATACAAGTTCTCGTAGTCCCGGGACAGTGCAAGTTTGTTTCATTTTATCGGTTAGTCGTCCCATTTCAAAGTTATCGATAAATTTCAATTTCAGACCAGTGTTTTTGGCCATAGCTTGAAAGTTATAAGAGCTAGAGGCCCCAAATTTGGCATGTATAATTTCGAATATCATACACATGTTACAAATATTTCACTTTTTGGAAACCACCCCACAATCGGAATATGACCTTGCAATTTGGTTTGGTCACACATTTTATAGCCAATGTTATGTCCTAAGAATTTCAGAAAGATCGAAAAATTAACAAAGAAGTTATTTAAGAATTCAGTTTCCATTACATGTACATATGTGATAGATTAGTATGAATGTAAGGACTGGGTTCAGCGTATCTCCGAGTCGGGCACTCCCGACTAGAGCACTCTTTCTTGTTGTTTTTGCGCTTGCTGAGCTTTCAAAGTTTGCCATCATATTTGATGCAAATAAGCTGCGAGAAAACGCGAAAGAGAGAGAGTGAACGTAGCAGCTGTCTCTTTATATCTCGATCTCTTTATTTCGTACAAAAATAGCCAGCGAATTGTATTCCGATTTTCAGTAGTCAGTGCGTTTTTGTTTCGAGCAGATTGCTACAATGGATTTGCTTTTTCTCAGCCGGCGCATATTTCTCGGAGATGGCAGCCAGGAGGCGCCTCTGCATGGTGGCATCATTGTGGACACCGAGGGCATCATTCGACGAGGTAGGCGGAACGGAGAGCGAAACTAATCTCATGCATCACAATCCTTTGGCATTTTCGGTATATATGCTCCGTTATATAGATATATACATATATGTACACATATATATTTTACTGTATTACGCATATGCTTGACACTTGTTTGGTTTGATTAGTTTCAGATTGCTCTTCACTCCGAGTATATATTTAAAAAGACAAAGAGAGAGAGAGAGAGAGAGAGACAGCTGCTAGTGGGCAGTTTTGGTCTCTTGGTGTTTTGGCTAATAGAGATAGCTCACAGCAAAATTTTAATTATAATTGTACTCTGTGAACAAAATAGAAGATGGTGTATAGTGTCAATGCTTGAAAATTATAGCCCCTTGGCCCCAATGATAAGTTCCAAATTCGGCTTTATATAATATTATTCATAACTCTTAATAAATTGCAATCATTATAGTTCTACTATAAAAATAAACATACATTTTTTTGGATATTTTTTTAGAATTTTTTTAGACACAATTGCAAAGTTTTGAAAAATTTAAAATTATTATATTTTTTTTTAATAAATCTATATCTAAGCACAACTTTTAGACTGTAATTAAGTGATTTGCTTGCGGTGCAAACAGAGCATTAAGCAGTCGTCATGCGTCGCTTCAGTTCGACTTCAGTTCAATCTCGACAATTCCTTTGTCAAATCAAAGGGGCTTGGAAACATTTCATTGTGAACTGTCGTTGATAAATGAACAGATTGTAAATTCCAGGAATGCATGCTGCTAAGCATTCTGCTTCATTGGAACATGCAACTTCCTAGAATCAGTGCTTGGAACTGTGTACTAATTAAATTTTTGGACACAAAATGGAAAATTATCTTATCAGAATTCAGAAGGTACGAGTGATTGGTCAAAGGAGCAAAACGACGATGGGAATCACTATTGAGCTGGAATAAGAGAGACTTAAGCTTAAGGAGCTGGATTTTAGGCAGCCCACTAAAAACTCTACTACAGATAGTTTTTGTTGTTGTTAGTTGACAAAAATGCAATGAGCGATTAGACTGACTAACTAGTAAAATATACTAAATTGATAGATAAATAATAATTGACTATATTTCACATTTAGAAAAATAAAATTGTTTTAAATTTATCTTTAAATAATGTTTAGATGGGATTAACTTTTGTAATTCAGTCAAAGATAGTTAGTGTGAAATGCACTTTGTTATATATAAGCTTTATTATACATATATACAAGCTTTATTATTTATTATAATATTTTCAAACTTTTTTCTAAGCATTTTCATTTTTGTATACATATTAGTTATTACGTTATTGTTATTATTAATATTTTGGCTTCGTAGACATAATTATATGAGTTAAACTTTGTAAAACTGTAGCTTTGTAGCTGAGTGCAATTCATAATGGGAAGTACATCATTGTATTGAAAGTACGCTGTAGGATAGTTCCACTGTAGCATAGGTTTGTTAAAGCTCAACTTTTTAATAGATGCTAAAACATAAAAGCAACTTTCTGAAGTGAAAGTTATAACTTTTGTGGTTACTGCTTATGAGTTCAACATTTTCAATGGAAAATGCTATTTTTGTGTCGGATTGCTATCTCAAATTGGTGCAAATTAAATGTTTCTTACGTACGTGACAATATATTAGTGAAGTCCATTTCAAAGTTCAGAGCTTTATCTATTAATAACTCTCGTCCTCGTACTCATATACACTTTCGTGCAGTCCTCCGGACACCGCAGGAGGTGAACACCTATCTGTACAATACGGAATCGGAGGCGGTTTACGACTTTGGCGATCTGCTGCTGATGCCCGGACTTATCGATGCGAATGTGCACATCAACGAGCCGGGCCGCAAGGACTGGGAGGGATTTGTGTCCGCAACGAAAGCAGCCGCTGCCGGCGGCTTCACCACCATCATTGATCGGCCCACGTGAGTAGCTCGATTAGCTGAGAGCCACAGCTGCCATAGCGCCCAGTGCCCATTGCCACGCCCCCTTTCTACAGTCAACAACGCCCGCAGCAATGCCACGCCCCCCACAATCAGCGTCCAGGCCCTCAAAGCGAAGACGGCAACGGCCCGCGGCAAGATCTACGTGGACGTTGGCTTCTGGGGCGGCCTGGTGCCCCACAATGCGGATCAGCTGGCGCCGCTGCTGGCCGCCGGCGTCATGGGACTACAGTGCAGCCTCTGTGGTAGTGCACCGCCTGTCGGCGACGAGTTTGCGGCTGTCAACGAGAGCCATCTGACTGAGGCGCTCAAGCAGCTCAGCAAGGATAATGAAACCGAAGCGGTTATAGCGGTAAATATACCAATGCATATATGTATAAATGTTACATCGATTGTAAAAGTTATGTTTATACTCTTTTCGAAGCTAATTGTATATTAAGTTTGTGCTGAAGTTTGTAACGCCTAGAAGGAAGCGTCGGAGACCCCCAAAAGTAACTGCCAGTGCTGCTTAGAATGACAAAACAAATTCATGTCCGTCTGTCTGTCTGTATGTATGGGATCTAGTCCCTCAATTTTTAAGCTATCGCGATTTAACTTCGCACAGATGCTTATTATTCAAACATACATCACATTAATCAGAGTCGGCCGGATCAGCTCACTATATATTATAGCTGCCATACAAATCGAAGTCGGTTTTGGAAATATATCCGATTTTTTCAAAGCTATCGCCTTAAATTTCCTTGTACACTTGAACATCATTATAACTCATCAATGTTTAAAATTTCAAATCGATTCAGTTATGATTAGCAAAGTTATACGTCATCAAATATTTCGGTGGTGCAGTTGGCAGAGTGAAAATTGCCTAAACGTTCGAAAAGAGTATAAAATCTTCGGCACTCCGAAAACAATCCTTCCCCACTTGTTATCTATAGCAATAGACACATTCGAATTTAGTTGCAATGCATTTAGTAGAATTTAGACGCTTAAGCAAAAGCACTGCTCAGGGTAAAAGGACTTCACTGTGTGGACTAACACCAATGACTTATATCGTTTCACTTAGCACCAAACCATTTTTATAACCTTTTCGAAGAAAATTGTATAAATACTCTTTGGGCTGAAGTTTGTAATGCATAGAAGGAAGCGTCAGAGACCAACAAAAGTTACCTCCAGTATGCTTAGAATGACAAAACAAATTGATCTAGCCATGTCCGTCTGTCTGTCTGTCTGTCTGTATGTATGCAAACTAGTCCCTCAGTTTTGGAGCTATCGCGATGAGACTTTGCACAAAGACCAATTATTCAAAAGGACAGCACATTAGTCGAAACCAGCCGGATCGGATCACTATATATTATAGCTGCCATACATCTGCAAGTCGGTTTTGTCCATATATCCCATGTTTCTAAAGTGATCGCCTTCAACTTCATTGTACACTTCAACATCCTTATAACTCATCAATGAAAATTGCCTAAAGGTTCGAAAAGAGTATAAAATCTTCGGCATGCCGAAGATAATCCTTCCCCACTTGATTTGTTTTTGTTTTGTTTCCGAAGCATGCAAATGAATCCATGGGACTCTTTTGTATCTCAATTCCTCGATTTAAGCGCTCACTTCGATTCGGCAGTCATTTGGTAAACTTTGTAGATGTTTTCATCAGTGGTAATGGATGGTCAAAAGTCCCCAAACACAACACACAGACAGCTGGCATCTTTGTCCATTATGGCAAAAGCACTGCCATCGATTGTCAAACGATATCTTTAATATCGATATCGGTGAAATTTTGTCGAAAGCCTTTCCTTATCGGAAATCAGACAGCCCTCGAACTAGTACACAAGACTTATAAATACGTTGCTCTTAAACAAATAATGTCAAAAAAAATTTGTTTGCTTTCTAGCTGACTGAATAAACTTGTTTAAGGAAATCACTTTAGTCGGGAAAAAAATACATCGACATTGAGCAGAGACAGTAATCAGTATTAGCATTCCTGAATCCAAATTTTCACTGTATTTTCTTAGTTTTTATTTTTTTGGATTAATAAAAATTAAATTGAAAAATGTAATGGAAAAATTTGAACAATACTCTTTCACTGATTATATGATTTTAGCTCTGAATTAGTAGCACATTAAATGTTAGAATCCTTATTGCTTACAAATGTAGTTTTCATAATTGTTTGTACATATTTTAATCATAATTTTTCACTGAGTATATTATATGAGCTCATAGTTAATACCAGATAACAAAAAAATAAATACTCTTTTCTGATTTGAAATTTGGAATAGTAATAACTTGCAGAACAAATTCAAGCTATACTTTATTCATATACTCGAAAAGACAGAAATTGATTATAAATATATTTGCTAAAAACTCGACAAAAAAACAGTCAAACATTTTATTGTTATCACTGCGTAGATGATATCTTTTGTTAAATGGAATTGAAATTCGTGAAAAAAACTAACAAATCAGCGAAACGAAACGAAACGAAATGAACATGTACATGCATGATTAAGTGCCCAACTTCATTGTCCTTGCAGTTTCACGCTGAGCTGCCGCCGCAGGAGTCCGTGCAGCTGGACGAGTCCTCGTCGAAATGCTACGCGACATTCCTGCGCACACGCCCACCCGCCATGGAGCTGTTGGCGGTGCAGCTAATCTGCCGGATGGCCACTTGCCATCCGCAGCGGCGCTTTCACATCATGAATCTGAGCTGCGCGGAGGCGTTGCCACTTGTGGCGGCATGTCGCCGGGCAACGGGGGCGCAGCTGACCGCGGAGACGTGTCCGCATTATTTGGCACTCAGTGCGGAACAGGTGGCCGACTGTGCCACCGAGTACAAGACCTGGCCGCCCATTCGCGAGCGGGCGAATCAGGTGGCGCTGTGGCGGGCCTTGCGGCATCCGGACGATGGACTGCAGCTGATCGGCAGCGATCAGTCGGCGGCGACGCCCGGCGCACGCTGCCAGACATACGGCAGGGGGCGTGGCAACTTCATGAACGCCTGGCCGGGCATCAGTGCGCTGCAGCTGAGTCTGCCAGTGGTGTGGAGCCGCAGCCGCCAGGAGCGCCAGCCGCTGAGTGTTGCCGATGTGCATCGGCTCATGTGCTGGCAGCCGGCGCAGCTGTGCGGCATCTCGTCCTTCAAAGGACGCATCGCCGAGGGCTACGATGCGGACTTCTGCATCTGGAGTCCGGATGAGCAGTTCACAGTCACGCTCGCGGATCTGCTGGCAGCTGGCAAGGCCACAGCCACGCCGTATGCGGGCCAGCGGCTGAGCGGTGTGGTGCATGCCACAGTGGTGCGCGGCTTGCATGTCTATCAGCAGTTCGAAGGATTCGGCCAGCCGCTGGGCAAGGTCCTGCTGCGCAGGAGCAGCCGCAAGGTGGTCAAGTTTGTCCGCCTGTGAGGCACAGCAAAACAACACAACAACTTTGTTAATTGCATTGATTAAATACTTAAATATATCCGGTTTGCCACACACTTTCATTATTTGCAAAATAACTAAGCATACTTCTCCGCGATATCCTATTTCTTTTTTTTTTATTTGATTTCTTTTTTTTATTATTATATATTTTATTTAACGAGCTTTTTGTTACCTTTTGTGGCGACCTAATCTTGTTTTCCATAACGACATCCTCAAAAACACTTTATTCTCAACATTTCTAACATCATATTTGAAAAAATTATATATTTTTGGATATATAGAGTTACAGTCAATCAAAGCTTTAAATATACATAAACGATTTTGTATTAAGTGTTACTAAAAGCGTATTTTCTTTTATTTAATACAAAAAAAAAAGAAAATAGTTTCAAAATCTGTAATGAAATGAAGTGAGCATTTTTAAGCTACTAGTTTTATTCTTGACTACTGATACCCAAAATCAAATTAAACCCTTGGTGCATCTCTGGTCTATAAAACTATAGTTTATTTTCTGCATTCGATTGCGACCCCAGTCAATTGTCAATTGTTAAAAAAAATATATATATATTACAAAAAAAAAAAAAAACATAGAAAAAGCTTTATGTTTTTCCTTGCTGTAGTGTTGTTGACGATACACTGAGAGAAAAATTACGTTCTTAATTTAAGTGCAACCGGAGTGAAACTCCAACCCTTTTCTTCTCAGTATTTCAAACACAATTCGTACTTGAATATGAATGAGACAAACAATAATAGTCGTTCCTATTAACAAATCTAAAATCAATTACAAAATCCTCAAATGTACTTTGTACTTTTTGTACTTAAAGGAAGCAAACAACTTTCTGGACAATATGCTCTTATTTTAAGAAAATTTGCGGGATTTCCAAAAAAAAACAAGTGGAGAAGGATTATCTTCGGCGTGCCGAAGATTAAATACTCTTTTCGAACCTTAATGCAATTTTTACTATTTTTCCGTGACTGCTTATTTAATTCGCAGATATTAATGTCGCATACATATACCCCTACATATAAAATAAAATATATAAAGGTATTCATGTAAACAGGGACGTTTCACTATCCGCAGCTCGTGGACGCGTCCCTTAGCATTCATAAGTGCTACCGAATTGAACAATAAACAAGTTTCAGTTTTTCCAAAAAGTCAAAACTACATTACATATGTATACTACAATATACATACCAAATTTTGTGCCTGTTGCTCTTATATCTTTCAATTTAGGAAATTGAAAATAAATGAATTTGACTACAGCTATTATATATTTGAAAAGAAGAATAAGAAAAAATGAAAAAAATTACCAGTCGCCGCTGGTCTTGAACCCGGGACCTCTCGCTCACCAGTTCGCAACTTTACCCCTTACGCCACAAGCCGTTTTGATGATCGCTGACAAAATCCCTTGAAGAGCAGACTGTCAAAAGCTTTCTTGTTTTGCTTTTTACTGCTTACACCAAGCAGTTTTAAAAATCGCTGACAAACTCGATTTATACTGAGCTTTTGTTTTTTCGCGTTGCATTGTTTTTGTTCTAAGCCATTGAAAGCAAATGAATTGGATAACAGTTATTATATATTTGAAAAGAAGAATAAGAAAAAATGAAAATAAATGACCAGTCGCCGCTGGTCTTGAACCCAGGACCTCTCGCTCACCAGTTCGCAACTTTACCCCTTACGCCACAAGCCGTTTTGATGATCGCTGACAAAATTGCTTGAAGAGCCGACTGTTACAAATTTCCTTGTTTGGTTTTCCTGCAACCTGCAGCAACTCGCGTTTGTCAGCATTTGTTTTTTCGCGTGGCATTGTTTTTGTTCTAAGCCATTGGAAGCAAATTAATTTGATTACAGTTATATATTTGAAAGGAAGAAAAAGAAAAAAGTATTAAATTAATAATCAGTCGCCGCCTAGACTCGAACTTGCGAGACCTTGCGAAACTTGCGTTCGTTAGCGCGGCTCTTTACGCCTTACGCCACAAACCGTTTTGATGATCGGTGACAAAATACCTTGAAGAGCAGACTATCAAAAGCTTTCTTGCGCTTGACTTTGTTTGCTCATATGCACCTGTTTTTTCAAAATATTTAATGACGCATATCTTCGCTGTTTATGACTCAATCGATTTGCGATTTTACCCATTGATGAGTTATAAGGATGTTCAAGTGTACAAGGAAATTTAAGGCAATTGCTTTGAAAACATCGGATTTATGGCCAAAACCGACTTTGAGGTGTATGGCAGCTATAAGATATAGTGGTCTGATCCGGCCGGCTCCGACCAATGTGCTGTCCCCTTGAATAATAAGTGTCTGTGCAAAGTTGTATCGCGATAGCTCAAAAACTGAGGGACTAGTTTGCATACATACAGACAGACAGACAGACAGACAGACAGACAGACAGACGGACATGGCTAGATCAATTTGTTTTGTTTTTATAAGCATATTGGCAGTAACTTTTGGGGGTCTCAGACGCTTCCTTCTATGCGTTACAAACTTCAGGACAAACTTAATATACTATTTTCTTCGAAAAGAGTATAAAAAAAAAGATGTCTTAAGAATTTTGTTGTGTTTTTGATCTAGCCGAATTTGGATTTTTGTACTCTACTTAAATACAAAATTCACAATTTTGTTCAGTGTGGAACTGCAGCAAAGAAACCAATTAATATTTAACCAATTTTGTGATTAATAAGTGCCAGAAGTGTTTCAAAGAATCTAGTTTAAGCACTAGGAATACAAATCATTAATTCTAAAGAAGTGTAAGTACGCTTAATAACTAATAGAACATTAAACTGAAGTCAGTCGACTGTTGTTGGTGTCCTGTGTGTGTGTTTAGGCAAGCATGCATGCATTCCAGCCCAGAGCACAGGATATCTGCTAGTCGGATACTGAAGCAGTCACACTTGCTCTATTTGTGGATGAATGTTTCCTGTGTGTGTGTGTGTGTGTGTGTGTGTGTTTGCACACTTCCTCTTCCTGTCTACATAATCATCGGAACCTTCACATGTCCGCCCCTCTGCCCCTCTCTCTCTCTGTCTCTCTCTCTCTCTGTCTCTCTCTCTCTCTCTCTTATTTTCATTCTCGCTTTTTCTGCAGCTGTCGCCATCCGCTCGGCGTCTTTATGAGACGTGCAACAAGTTGTCGCGTGCAACGCTGAGCAAGCAAACACACACACATCTACGCGCATATATGTACATACCCCTCCATACACACACACACACACACACACACACACACACACACGTCTGCATGCGTATGACAACTTAAGTTTGCTTGGCAGGCATCAACTCAATTTTTACCCACTGAATTGCTTGCCTCAGCGTAGAGCAATCATTTGTGTGTGTGTCGTGTGTGTGTGCGTGTGTGTTGTGTGTGTGTGCGTGTGTCCATGATATACTGCGAAAATCCACAAAAATAAAAGGCATATAAGAATACGATTTTTGCCCAAAACACTAACTAGACCTAAATTTGGAGCGTTATCTCTGGCATATTTCAAAGCACTTTGATGCTGTTGGCTTTTCGAATGAAACAAACACAACAAGAACAACACAAATATACTATAAGCCGACAAAAAAGCTGCCTCTGAGAAAATGCACAGTACAAGATAATTCATCTGAAACCATCTCATGATATCTCAAAGAACTAATAATGTAGTTCGTTTCCCAGAACTAAGAGCGCTTATTGCAGGCATGTCTTATTTACCTGTTTTCCCGTCTAGAATTGCACAGTGTAATAAGCAGCAAAATGCAAGGCATTTTTTCCCGGAATTTGTGCACAATTATAGCAAGCTACTGTTT
This sequence comes from Drosophila flavopinicola, assembly GCA_035042425.1. Lineage (NCBI taxonomy): Eukaryota > Metazoa > Arthropoda > Insecta > Diptera > Drosophilidae > Drosophila > Drosophila flavopinicola. Next base: position 10,334 of record JAWNLL010000272.1, on the reverse strand, counting down.
TAACAGATACCTTGGCTTTCAGATACATACATACAAACAGGCTATGCTTATGTGCTTATTTAGTTTTAGTAAAGCTCACATTTTTCCACTTAATACTTTGATGAGTTCAAACCTTAGAAGTGTGGCATGTTCTCCGAAATGATTAACATTTGCACAAAAAGCCGACTTTCAGTTGCATGGCAGCTATAAGATATAGTGGTACGATCCGGCCGATTCCGCCCAATGTGCTTTCCCTTTGTATAATAAGTCTCTGTGCAAAGTTTTATCGCGATAGCTTAAAAACTGAGGGACTAGTTTGCATACACACAGACAGACAGACAGACGGACATGGCTAGATCAGTTTGTTTTGTCATTCTAAGCATACTGGCAGTAACTTTTGTGGGTCTCCGACGCTTCTTTCAATGCGTGACAAACTTCAGCCCAACTTAAAACACTATTTTCTTCGAAAAGAGTATAAAAATAGTCAATCAAATGGAAAATTGAAGTTGTAATTAAGTAACAATCAATTATGACTAAGAATGTGATTTCAATCTATATTGCCGCATCGTAAAATTACCAAGCTGGTTGATTTGAGCATACAGAAACTATATATATGAAATTACAATATCCAAAATGAAGGATTAAGTCCTATTCGTATAAGGCATGAAGATCTGCAACTCGAAATATATCCTGCAACTTAACTAACTATAACTAATACGTAACAAGGAGAATAGAGTGTTTTGATTGAAAAATAATAATTTGCATAATTGAAAATATATTGAATTTCGTCTAATTGAATTTTGCGTATTCATTTCCAATCAATTTTCTGCAATATTTAACAGCGTGGTTATTGAATGCAGTTTCAATAATAATTACCATTGTTCAGCTCCGATAACAGCTAACGGATATAACTAAGCAAGTGCAAATAATGAATGACTATAGCTTTTTCTGCCGCCTAAAATAGTTGTTCTATGAATTCTTTCGCCAGCTTTTGCGCAGCTGGACAGGACACAGTTGGGGATTGGGGCTTCCCCTTCATAAGCTGTGACTCCTTGCCTGGTATCTGATTGCTGGCCGACGGCTGTTGGCGTTTTGTAAATACACCTACACTGCCACCCCACAGCATTTTCTTTTTTTGCATACCTCACTTCCTGCACACGTATACGTGAACCCATCCGGCTGTTGTTCTTGTTGTCCTTCTTCGCTTACGCTCTTTCCACGAGGCACAGTGAGTATATAAGTGTTTGTGCTATGTCCGCATGATCGCACCAAAGCCTTCTAAAGGAGGAGACAATTAAGCAACACGAAGACAACAACAAACATGTTTTATTCTCCTTTTGACTGCGGTTTATCGTTATAGCATTACTTGTTTATGGTTGAAAGTGTTGGAAAAAAACACATTAAATGCGATAATGACACTAACACTACGAATAATAATAAATACTAATAATACCAATACAATACATTAATATTAGGAATAATAATAATAATAATCCCAATTGTACTAATAATACTAGATCTAATACTGATCCTGATAATAACAATTATATTAATATTAGGACTAACCATAATAATAATAATAATACTAATACTTATAATAGATATAATTAATTAAATAATATTAATACAAATATTAATAATAATAGCAATAATGACACTAACACTACGAATAATAATAAATACTAATAATACTAATACAATTAAATTCATATTAGGAATAATTATAATAATAATCCTGCTTGTACTAATAATAATACTTAAACTAATACTGATACTGATAATAACAATTATATTAATATTTGGACTAAGAATAATAACAATAATACTAATTCTTATTATTATAAAAACAATTATATTAATATTAGGAATAATAATAATAACAATATTAATTGAAATTTAAAAAAAAAGGGCTATATTCTTTTTTTATAATTTCCCATTTTGAAATTTTTGTTCTAGCTTCCAATATGTTAAAACACGACGATTAGAGTATATATATTTTTTTAAATTATCCTACATATGTCCTAAAATTTAGCAAAGGCAAATTGTCTACATATTTTCCAATATTTTCCAAATTTAATTGAAAAACGTTTTTTATTAAATTTGCCAAAAATGTTTTTTCGTATTGCTAAATTATTGCAACAGCTAAATGTAAATATAGGCACAAGCTGAACTTTAGCAGCTCCAGCCATATTGTTCAAAAATGTGACTTGTTTTTTTTCAGATTGTTGTTAAGTGAAAGCAATCCAAAATTATATTGAAAATTAAGAAATTATGCCAAATTTGTAGCATAAAATTTTGTTGTATTGCTTTTGGCATTTTGAATTGAATTTAAATTTCAAATCGAATTCACACTTGTGTCCTTTAGTTAAGAATGTGCTTTCTTCGCCCTTCCTCAGCTGTTGTGGCACTGGAAACAGAGTATTGCCCTGCTGGGAGATATCGAGAGCAGCGCAAATTCTTGTTGTTTTTTGAGGTAAGCTGTTTTTCGGTTTGTTTTTACTGGCACTGTTGCTGTTGTTGTTGTGCCAGTTGTTGTTGCTAGCAGTGTTTGCCCGACGCTAGTTGTGGTTGTTGTTTCTGGTTATGGTACGGTCTGCCAGTTTGTTTGCCTACCTGCCGACGTCATTGCCGGCATTGATGTCCGTGCGCCACAGCCCGACGATGATTGTGTGGGCGAAGAGGGAATCGCTTGGCTTTGGTGCCGGCTTTCAGTTATAAACGTATTACGTACAGTGTTTTACGCGCCCCTGCGCATTTCCTATTAAATAAATGCCAGAAGCAGCTCACTTTCAAATCACATTACTGCCGCAACTAAGCTGGGCAAAAATGGATGGGGAAGGGGCGGGGGGGCGGGGGCGTGGGCCGTGGGCGACATGACGATTTCTTTTTGCAGTTACATTTTGGAGCTGTGGGTGGCGCTGTCAGTTGCACTCGCCGAACGTAACGTTAACTGTAACCTCGCACCGGGCGTATACGTAATTTATGCAAACGCATATGAAGCATACGTCATGTAAGCCAGTCATACACACACACACTCGCACACGCGCTACATTCAATGTAGATTTGTCAACTTGGGCCAATAGCCAAGCTTTGGCAGTGCTTGTCGGTGTGAGTGTGCTGGCATTACTCATACGCCAAGTTGGCCAAATTGAGGAGTTAGCCCTGTTCCGCAATTCGCTGCTCCATTGTCTCGGGCTGCAGTCTGATTTGCGCCTTTGTCCGAGGCATTACATCGAGTTGCAGCTGAATTCACACCTGTTGTTGGTGCGCCAGCTTGTGAGCGTGACCACGTGGTAAGTGCTGCCTTGCTTTAATCACCTTAATTACATATGATTGAGTGTGTGGCAAACAAGTGATTCGCTTCAATTTGCAAACTATGGCTTTAATTTCTAGAATTTTCACTTTGTTGGCCCGAATTTGATCATTTCCATCATATTTATTTCAATTTAAAGTGCTCACTTATAAAATACAAATATTATACTCAAAAGTCAAGCCAAGGCCACGTAATTAATGGACTGGACAGCTTGTTTAGAGATAATTATCACTTGTGTTTGTATGATGTGCAAGTTAAATCGAAGGCAAACTTGATATAGTGATCTAGTAATAGTTTGTGTGCATAAATATAACAAACATTTCCAATCATTTGAGCACATAATTGATAATAATACAAAATATAGAAAAACTATTGCATTCAAATTGTTCAATTTAGTCAATGGCACTTTTTTACTCTTCGCGCTTAAAATTAAACAATGTAATTATTTATGCATTCACCCTTCAGATGGCAGTACACTAATTTTAAAAACTAACTAAAACTAGTACAGGCGCACACTTATAAATAGAATAAATATTAAATAAATAGGTAAAAAAAAAAAAACATCAACAAAGTTCACATAACCGAGTATTCACTCCTTAAGTATTTAAATTTAGCTGCAATTTAATAAATACTTCAATTAGCTTGAGCACATAATACATAATAATAGTAACATAAATAAGAGCGATCAGATTTAAAGTGTACATTATTTGCTATTATGTCACTTTATCTGCTGTCCACTGCTAAATGTGAACAGTGTCCACTATTTAGAATGTTTACATAAGCCAGTGTGCGTTCCCTAAAAACTATATGCATACATATGTATGTATATAGATGCATGCATGTGCATATGTACTATATTTTGTGCTCAAGCTAATTCACATGCCAGTTTATGCCAGCTTTCAATTCGCTGGCAATGCATTTCGTTTTTCAAAACGGATGTTTAACGACCGCCTGCAAGTATGCAACATCATTTCGTGGGCCAATCAGCTGCTAGCACTCACACGCATGTGCGAGCGAGTTAGAGGCTTGTGTGTGTGCGAGCGAGTCGGCTGTATGCGTCGCAGTCGCCGTCGCCGTCGCTGTCGCTGTCGCCGTCGCGTCTCTGCCGCCGCGTACGACATAACTGTGCGCTAACAGCAAAAGCAAAAGCAAAAACAAATGCAAAAGCAAGAGCAAGAGCAAGAGCAATAAGAACAAGAGCCAGAACGAAACGCAGGCAGCACAGCAGCGATAACGGCACAACAATAACACAACGCTAGCAGCGCCTTACGTTGTCGACTTCGTCAGCTGTGCGTGCGTGCGTGCGTGCGTGCGTGCGCCTCTCTTGCTGCTTGCTGTGCATGTGTGTGCATGCAAATGACCAATCCGTGTTTAGTTCGTGCATATGTATGCATGTGTATGCATATGTGTGTGTGTGCAGAATTTGACTTTTGCGATAGGTATTTAAAAATATTTCATTCGTGTATTATTGACGTGCATGAGTAAGCGCACAAGACAGCAACGCCGAGAGGCGAGACAGACACACTGAAAGAGTGAGCGAGTGAGCGGCAGAGAGATTGAGAAAGGTGAGTGCTAGTGTGGTAGTAGTGTGTGTGTGTGTGTGTGTGTGTGTGTGTGTGTGCGTGCGAATGTGTAGAAACGCCGGCATCGACGTCAGCGTCAAGCGCTGTGACTTTGACGTGGCGACGATAACGTTTAGCGCTCATGCTTTGCCATTTGTTTGTTTGTTTGTTTGCTTGTTTTGCTTTAATTGTTGCTGCCGATGCACTACAAGAAGCTGCTGCTGCTGCTGCCGCTGCTGCTGCTGCAGTTCAGAGAACACACAGCCCAGAGAACATCGAGAACACAGCAAAGCATGCCAATTACGAAACAGCCCAAGAACAACACGCTGGCAAATGCATAATATCTACATACATACATATGTCTGTATGTATGTCTGTATGTATGTATGTATGTACAGACGTGTACGCACATTAATATGTAAATATGCATGTGTTTGCATACTTACAAGCACTCAGCTGTAGTACTAGCTGTCAGAACTGAGCGCGTGACGATTGTTTTGGGCACGACACTCATCCTTTGGCACAGGCAAATGTAGTTTTTGAAATATTTGTGATACTAGTACTATGCTACTGATACACTGCCATGCGAATAAAAACGTGACTCAATCGCACACAGAAATAACATTCACATTTTTTAGTTTATTTCATTTTTTTTATCATTGTTGACGTTTGAGTTCATCAAGAATGACTTTAAGTTTTATTTACAGTAAGCACAAGTAAAAGTGCTCTTGTCGGGAGTGCCCGACTAGGAGATACCCTGAACCCAGTCCTTACATTCAAACTAATCTATCAGTGTGTACACATATAATATACATATATATATATATATATATATATATATATAACTTTTAAGTTATAGCCCAAAAACGCTAGTCACAAAACGAAATTGATCGATAACGTTTGAACGGGAAGAGCTATCGATAAAATGAAATAAACTTGATCTGTCCCGGAACTACGAGAACTTATATTCCAAATATGAAGTCTCTCGATCTTATAGTCTCTGATATCCGCGTGTTCATACAGACGGACGGACAGACGGACGGACAGACGGACTTGGCTAAATCGACTTGGCTGTTGATACTGATCAAGAATATATATACTTTATATGGTCGGAGATGCTTCCTTATGCCTGTTACATACTTTTGCACACAACCATTATACCCTTTTTACCCATATTTAATGGTTTCAGGGTATAAAAACTTGTGTTTATTTTTTCATTTTTCATAATTTTATTTTTGAGAAATGGTTATTATGTTTTTTTTTTAAAGGGTTGTATTGAGAAAATGCTTATATTCAATATTAATTCTTAAAAATATTTTTTTTTACTAAAGTCAGCGTTTCCTATTTATATAAATTAAAATTGTAATGCATACGTTTTTTATACCCTGAACCCATTAAAAATGGGTAAAAAGGGTATTATGGTTTTGTGCCAAAGTATGTCACACATTTTATAGCCAATGTTATGTCCTAAAAATTTCAGAAAGATCGGACAATAAACACAGAAGTTTTTTAAGATTTTACTTTCCATTGTGTGGGGCTCGGTGAAAAGCAAGCTAACTGCTTAAACCGCTTGCACTGCTTGAACTGCAGCATGTGTGTGTTTAGATTAGAATGCAAGATTGTAAGGACTTGGTTCAGGGTATCTCCTAGTCGGGCACTCCCGACTAGAGCACTCTTACTTGTTTTTATTCTGATTTGCAAACACTTTTGATTGATATTTTTTTAACTGCCTATAAGACTTGCACATTATATTATAGGTGTCTAGAAATCAGAGTCCTGACTCTTAAAAATTACTATTTTTGAGAAAGTTCTTATTTTCGAATTACATTTTCGAAAACCTGTCCCAATTATTCGCGATAAATCAATAATTTAGACACATAATACAGTGGCTGCCAATTTGTAGGGAGCATTTTCTTTTTTTGTGCTAGAAAAAAACAACTTCTTTTAGTTTTCATATTGCTTAATGTAGTTTGGTGCATATATTTAGATATACATATGTATATATATTTTTTAAAAGAACAATCTAAAGTGTGTAAGAATAAAAATAAAAATAAAAAACTTCAAAAACTCGAATTTATGGTTATAATTTCTAATTTCTGGATGTTATAATATACGAATGTTTTGTTAATATGCATAAAAGTCAAAAGTTTTTATTTGTTAGTGCTAATAAATATGAATGTTCAATTCTACTCACGCGCTCAACACTATTAAAAGTCGAAAACTCTAAAGCCAACAAGTAAGAGGAGTGCTCTAGTCGCAGTGCCCGACTAGCAGATACCCTGAACCCAGTCCTTACATGCATTCCTCCTAAACTATCAGTGTGCATACAAACGCATACAAACGCACACATACTGCAAGCAGTGCAAGCAGTTTGCTTGCTTCTTCACTGAGAACCACACAATGGAAAATTAAATCGTGAACAGCCTCTGTGTTTATTGTCCGATAATATTGAAATTTTTTGGGCATACAATTGGCAATAAAATGTGTGCTCAAACCAAATAGCAAGATCATGCCTTAAAAAAATCAAATTTTGGGGAGATATTCAAAAAATGAAATATTTGTTTACTTGTGTATGCTATTTAAGACTATACATGCCAAATTTGGGGCATCTAGCTTTAGACCGTTTGAGTTACAGCCCAAAAACGCTGGTCTGAAATCTAAATTAATCGATAACTTTTGAACGGGATGAGTTATCGATAAAATGAAATAAACTTGAACTGTCCCGGGACTACGAGAACTTATATTCCAAATATGAAGTCTCTAGCTCTTGTAGTCTCTGATATACAGACGGACAGACAGACGGACAGACAGACAGACGGACATGGCTAGATCGACTCGGCTGTTGATACTGATCAAGAATATATACACTTTATATGGTCGGAGATGCTTCCTTATGCCTGTTACATACTTTTGCACAAAACCATTATACCCTTTTTAACCGTTTTGAGTGGGTTCAGGGTATAAAAATGTGGCGCTCAGTTAACTGTAAATAGTGTAATGTTTTTATACTCTTTTCGAAGAAAATAGTATATTATGTTTGTGCTGAAGCTTGTAACGCTTAGAAGGAAGCGTCGGAGACCGCCAAGAGTTACTGCCAGTATGCTTAGAATGACAATACAAATTGATCTAGCTATGTCCGTCTGTCTGTCTGTCTGTCTGTCTGTCTGTCTGTATGTATGCAAACTAGTCCCTCAGTTGTTGAGCTATCGTGATAAAACTTTGCATAGATACTTATTATTCAATGGGACAGCACATTGGTCGGATGCGGCTGGATCGGACCACTATATCTTATAGCTGCAATACAACTGGAAGGCGGTTTTGGCCATAAATCCATGTTTTCAAAGCTATCGCGATGAAACGTTGCACAAATACTTATTATTTTAACATACATCTCATTCATCGGAGCCGGCTGGATCAGATCCACTATATCTTATAGCTGCCATACAACTCGAAGTCGGTTTTGGCCATATATCCCATGTTTTTAATGCTATCGCAATACAACTTTGCACAGATACTTATTATTATTACATTGGTTGGAGCCGGCCGGATCGGATCACTATATCTTATAGCTGCTATACAACTGGCAATGAATTAAATATTCTTAGAACAAAAAAAAAAAATGTTACGCGACAAAACGATTTTGTACAGCTTATGAAATTTCAGTGCTGCAGTTGGCAGAGTGAAAATTGCCTATAGGTTCGAAAAAGAGTATAAAATCTTCGGCACGCCGGGGATAATCCTTCCCCTTAATTTAAAATTGTGTTTAGCAGCATCGCATGACGATTCGGTAGCGAAATACCTAACTACTAGGACTGCAGCGAATCGTTAGTATAGGGCAATATACCATATATTATTTGACAAGCGTCGCATGACGAGTCGGTAGCGAATCGTTATTCTGTGGTCTTGTTGATTTGTTTGTTTGTTGAAAGAAAAATATTTGTGTTTCCATAAGCTACTGCAGTATTTTATAGTAACGGAATCAAAGATTTAAATAAACCGCTTCCGATAACTTTTGCGATAACAAAGTACTGCCATACCATAATGGCAAATTGTGCCGACAGCGTATTAACATGGCAATTTGAGCTTGCAGTGCCATTATGAGTAAGACTGTGGATTGCTTATCGCAATTCGATAATTCAATATTGACATTTGTAGTTTTGTCGAAGAGCGAGGAAGCGTCAAGTCGGTGAAAAAATATGTTTGTGCATTTCAATTTTTTTCAATAAATAAAGCCTATACGAATTGTACTCACAAGCATAACTACAACATGTATTGATCAAATCGACCCTTTTTTTTAGCAGAACGGAACTTGTGTTGAAATTCTTGTTTAAATCAAGTGCAGTCTCACCGGTAAACTCTAAAATATTGCGCTCTTTCGTATATGTGTGCATGTATGTATGTGCGTACGCTTGTGTTAGTGCTTCGTGTTGTGGCTTTTGGCCAAAAATGTTCATACATTTGTACATATGTATCTTTTGCAATAGAGCAACGAGTGCAATTAAATGAATTTAAAAAGGCTTCAGACGATTATCATTTATATTAAAGCAATAAATTTAAACAAAAGCCTGGTGTAACAGCATTGATAATGTCTACAAAAATAAGTGTGCCACAGCCAGCGGAATCCGAAGAACTCCTTGTGCGCATTTTGGGCGTAAAGGATAAGAATTACCCTAAAGAGAATAGCAATGCATCTTTTGTAGGCGAAAGCGATGGCGAAAAAAATGCCCGTGCTTCAAAAAATGACTTTGAGAGCGATACTGCTCCTAACGACGCATTCAAATTAATAAAAGAAAACACTGAGCGACCGACGACAGCTTACAATGAAACTGAAATAATCGATTCCGGGACGAAATGGTATTTGAATCCTACAGATAAAAGCGTATCAACAAAAGCTTCAACAGCACTGTGTACGGATTATAATGTAACTGTGAAAATGACTGCAAACACAACAGCTGCTACAGCGCCATTTGCCCAAACGTAAGTTAAAATACACAGCTAAACAAACTAAAACTGGTTGAACATAAAGAAATGAGAGGACAGGAGCTACTGGACAATGTCCCATAAGTATTATTAATAAACAGGTCCATAGTTTTTACACAGCTGCACCTTCAAATTTCGTCCACGCACTAGTGTCTTCCAGATATACGCGTATGATAGTTCTGCTCTCAGATGTCGCCATGCTACGTATGTATGTATGGATGTGCAAACTCGTCTGTTTGTATTTTTTATTTTTAGAGATCTTCATGCGTTTGTATAGCATCTCTTGTTTTATTTTTCGTCTTTCGAACTACGTCGACTCTTAAATGTTTTTGAATGTACTAGATTTAAATTGAGCGTTAGATGCAAATATATCGATCATTTACACACAAAGAACTTACCAGAACTAAAGCAAATTTGTATCTTGGAAGACTTTTTCAAAGCGATATGTACCGTAAAATATTATTTTTCTGCAGAGGTCTACATAGCGGTTTTTTTTATTG